>JAMPIV010001302.1:0-417951 GCA_024509875.1 Oreohelix idahoensis | reverse complement strand
GGTTAACTGCCTGGCAGGATGAAATTTGTGTTCGCGCCTCGCATTCAGGGCACTCGTGAATGCCTGAATGCCACAGATTTAAATTCAATTTGCTTCACAATCCAATGAAGGGACTGCCATTCACTCTTAGTCGCTCTTTTATTGCTACAACCTTGATTTAAAACCCAACCCACGCCCATGCTCAGATTCGAGCGGATCGTTTGCTTGTCGATAGAGATCTTTCACTTATTTGAGTGGATCATCCTCTCATTTTGCGATCCATTCATGACTATCTATCCCTAAATGGGGTACCATCCCTGTTTTGAACAGGCCAACCCAAAATTTAGACATGGTCTACACAGAGGACCTATCTTTACCACCAGTGATTAAAATGATCCTTTACTTGGATTGGAGTTGGTCTTCTGAGATGAATTATTATAAGGGTGGCCAATTACCTACTGGACAACAGGCCAAAAAGTATCCGAGACGAAAGTTAGCTATTTTAAACTAATTTTGGGCTAGCTGATCACGATTATGAACTTAAAATCGACGAATTGTAGCTCTAGTTTTCAAGATACGGTGGGTTGGGTGGGGGGGGGGCAGTTCGTAAGCTGTTGGAAACAAACCCTTCCCGTCGCACATAAATGACCCAGTACTTCTTTTTCTTTGTTTTAGCCCTGGCGAGTGATTCTACCCACGAGTCGGATAGAATTGAGCGCCATTTTGGATGACGATATATGTTGACAGTCATTGCTCATATTTCTATTTCAGCATTGTCATTAATTTGTGTTGGGATTTGTGAGTGCAGAAGTGTCGTTCAACGATGTCTCGTGAATGTTGTGGAACAGTGCGGACTATTTTCTGCTTATTTGCGGACAATTAACTTTGCTATGACAAGGCGCCTTATTACACCGTGATAAAGGAAAGCTTACATCACACTTTATTTTGGTTGTGAGAATCGGTGACCAGAACGGTATTTGGAACCACACACATATGTAGTCAATCCCTGTGATGCAACGAAACTCTGCGCTGGCTTGTTGAAACGACGAATCAAAGGACGAATCGTATTGCATTTTTGCAGTTTCCAGTTGTGATAGAGGGAACCGACAAACATCTTAATTGAGTTGGTATACTTCTTGCATGACTTCTTATCAAATTGGACACTCGGTACTTTATAAAGAAGGATAAAAATCGGGGCCTGCTCGACCTGGTGACACCATCATCTCCGAAAATTCCCTACTTTGCTATGCTGGCCCTAGGGCCTCTACGCCGGAAAAAGGAGACTTCCTGTTTAACGGACCCAACTGAATCTCTATAATCGGGATGGATGAAGAAGATAACTACGTTAGGCCCTACAGTTGAACATCCGTGCACGCATGTCGATTACAGGCATCTTACATACGAGATTCCTTGATTTATTTGTCTATTGAAGAGGTACCACTTGAAAGCACAGCACTCTTAAAAAATTACCCCAGAGTGAAGTTGTAATGATCTAGTGACGAGATTCTAGAATTGCACAAAAAATTATAAGAAGCAGTAGCTGGTGGGGTCCAGACTTGCCAGCATTGGAGCTCTTTCTAGTAGAATTGTGCATTGATTCATGTGTTTTCGTGCGCGGCTATAAAAGATCTGCTTCGCATATTTCAAAATGGAACACGATAACTCATTGTTTGCGTTATTAATATAGCAAGGTCTTGATGGCAGTCTCTACACTTTCAACTAACAAAATGGGGACGACGATCTGGTGGCTGTTCTTTGATTCGTCCAAGTTGTGATTAAAAGCTGTGATGCTTAATAATGGTATCGTTTTGCAATCTGTTCCCATGCGGCCTATGCTAGTTCCACTGAAAGAAAACGGTACAACAACAAGATACAACTGTTACCACACCTTCATATATGTCATGTATAGTGGAAGATTTGTGGTTGACCTGAAGGTCATTGCCATTTCACTTGAATGGGGCTATACAGCAGGATTTCACAAACAGTTTTGCATGTTTCCTCTGTCTGTGGGACATGCCGTGCACTGCAACTTCCCACCACCAAGAAAAAGGATTGGCCTCAACGGACAATCACTTGAACCGGGGGAATATAGAATGTAACTTAACGAAACCACTTGTTCAGATACCCCAATAGTCTTGCTCCCTCTCTCAACATCACAACTTGGGACTAATGATGAAGAATTTTGTAAAGGGCCTATAGATCGAAATGGGGACAGGATTTTTTATTCCTTCGTGATAAATTTCCAAGAAACTTAGTGGGGCCCAAAACTCAAGGAAGGGTGTTGTCATTTGTCGTCCACAGATACTTACGAGATCTGCCATTTTGCTGATATCCTCTTACCGGTGATGAAAGTTAGCTTGGAGGCTTTCCTAGCAAGCGTGGCCACAAACCTTCTAGGGGAAACAATAAGGCTGGCAATTACCGGAGTTCTGTAGAACCACCCTCTTGCAGGCGCTGCGAGAGAACTAGGGTGCAAAATGTCTTGAATCACAGTGAATTAGAAATGGTAAAAATTACCCACTTTTTACATTCTCATCTGGATTCTTCAATGCTAACTGCGGTTGCTGGTCAGTGCGAGCCGTGGGGAGCGATTTCATCAGGACACATTACTACCCTCGAAAAAAAGGTACCAAGGAAATAGAATGCAGCAATTGCTAGCAGATATTGTTGGTCCCTTGTGAGAGATGTTCACCAGAAATCATTTCAAGCGACAAGGCACAAAGGAGCGTCGATACGTGAAATTCATTTCCGCTATGAGCTTATATATCTCATGATAAATATGTATTTATGCAAATGTGTAAAACTTGTTATTATTGATTATTTAAAAAAACTAGAGCTAATCTGGGTTGTCTTTAACGGCCATTTTCATTATTCAGCAGCCAACAAACATAAAGGTAACTTGGTTTTATATCATGTTACACTACAATAAAGTCAAAATTTGTTGTCCCAGTGTTATTAGCGATGTTTTCAATTCTACCATTTCCTGAAGTGTTTTCACGATAATGTTTGTGGCACAATTTTAAATATTTTCGCCAGTTATATGGGAAGCTGGAGATTTGCTCAACGGAAATGATTTCCCTTGGTTGAGATCTGAAATTCCGGTTAATCTCCCTACCAATGTTTCGATAAGCCAACTTTGTGACCTACGTCATAAGATTACTTACTGTTGACATCTCAAAATCCGGCAAACCTGGAACCCGGAGGAGTTGCCGGATTGTTGAAATATTGCCGGATTTTTTTTGGTTTTATATATGGCTGTATATATTTAACGAATAATGACATACCTGTACAGTCTTTTAAAGAAGAAAATTAAATGCTTTCGTTTTACACCACTCTTTTATTTAGGCTGAAATCCAATAATGGGGCTATACAAGCAGCAAAATAAATGAATAATGAGAAGGTATGAGCAGGAATGCCTGTTAACTCGTGGCAAGCAAAGACCACAAACAGGCTGCATCATAACATAATACTGCTCCAGAAACGCAGTGGCGCGCCCAACGAGGTAAATTAAAAAAATGCGCTCCGAAATCACCATTTCCGAAAACTGAAGGAAACCGGATTATTCGATGGCCGATTTTTTGAATGTCAACTCTTTTGTATAGGCAATAGCCAGATGCCACTGGTAATGCTTCTCTAACCGTTAGAGTTGCTGACAAACCATGTTTGGATGTGCAGTTAAAGTATTGACGGACATATGTTCCTTCCGTAACTTGTCAGGTTTATACCGGCCTTCCGCTCATGCAGGAAGGATAGAAATGAAGGATTCACTGAAAGGGGGACCATCACCTATATCCTCGTTGGCATTATAGTCCATTAAGGGCTTCCAAAGTGTGTTTTCTATTTTGAAAGCTCAACCCAAGCGAAGAAAAAGTAAGACGGATATTTGCAATAAAAATCCATATACAAAGTCACTTTCCAGTCTCAGTCAGCAAGCTTTTAAAACAGAAGCCGATAAACCGTCCTTCGTCAAGTTGGTATGTTTCTAGTAAAACACCCCTTACAGGCATTATAGTCTTTTTTGGTAGGTCCCTTCCATCATACACACATCTGTTTAAAAGCATTCTCCATTGGAGAAGTTTCCAAAAGTCGAGTACAATATTTCCAGGATTTATCTATCTTATGAGGACTCACATATGGCCTACGAACCTATTAAGATATAATTACGATATCGTCGGAAGTATATTTGAATTGGGGTGGGGTAACCTGATCTTAATAAGAATCCAGAATGGTTTCTTTTGGGCAGTTTCTGGAGTTTTAGGATTATCTATGTGGCATTATTCCGATTCATCAACTTGATTTCTTTCATAGTTACCAAAGGACCAATACTCTTCTGCTCGTGAATGAAGTCTCCGGTTTTCGTTCTCTGTATCTTCTAAATGTGCAATATGGGAAGTTTTCCTTTCCCGCCTATCTGAAATTTCTTTATCTTCTGCGTCCATCTGACGTTTCTTTTCCTCCCAAATCCAAATTTCCGTAATTCATGTTCCTGGCTTTTTCACAGATTTCAGTGGTCCGCGAATAGCTTTAAACTTCCTCAGGGTCCATACCAAGCGCCTACCCTTTGCTTGATGAAAACAGTCCAGTGTAAGACATCTTGCCTAATGGATAATGAGTTTTGGCAACTCACACCAGTAGTCCAACTATTTAATTGAATAACATTTACAAAGTAATAACCAAATTAATGTGTTTACAGGTCGTTATGTCCACGGATAAACCTATGTTTTAAATTCCTATTAATTTCAGGAACGTAAATATTTACCTTATAGATTTTATTAATTCAGAATCAATAAAATCATGGCATTAATAAAAAGGAGCAAATAAAGACCGGTAATGTACGATGCAGATAGAGAACAAACTGACACAAAAGACAATGTAAGTACCAAAGCACAAATGAATACGTGTCGCTGAATCAAGAACAGATAAAGTTAGGATAGATAGATAGGATAGACAGATAGATAGAGCGATTAAAATGATGGGCATATGAGGACTCCTGCGGTGACGAATAGATAAGATAGAGTGTTGGAGTATGGTAGCGGAGTACGATAAGATAGATACCAAATGTTATGGTACAGGTAGGTATGTAGGTAGGTAAGGTAGGTAGGTAGGTAGTAGATTAGGATAGAATTCAGGGGATAGATAGCGGTTAGAGATGAGAGATTAGGCTGAGAGAGAGGAGAGGGCGGATTCATGAGAGAGAGAGAGAGCATGGAGAGAAATAGAGATTGATCATAATTACTGGAAGCGCAATAATAAATAAAGTACGTCTCGAATAGGGTTATAGACACGAACTTGTTTTATTAAGGCGTTGACCATAAAAACACTGGGGATAGTGTTACCGAAATAACTTCGGGCTCATCTCAATGTTCTTTGCTTCTTGGACCTTATTTGGTTGCCGAATGTTCAGGGAGCTTGTCAGTCGGCACAAAAAATCACTACATCATAGAGTAGGTCATAAAGTGGGGCAATACCTGGTGTAACAAACTGCTTCCACGTAATTGTTTTCCTGCCGTTGACATTCTTCGTACAGTGCCCATAGCTCTAGTTCTTTCTTTGCATCTCGGCACCACCAGTTCTCCGAACAAGTCAGATTTTAAAGGATCGGCCATATCTATTAATCAAAGAATGGGTCTCGGTAAAACATACACATTTTCTGAATAATGTCACGAGTACTTCTGCAAAGTGTATTTTTACTGTGATCCTTAGCATACGAAGGCTGTAAGATGGTAATAATCAAATGTATGGAGGGCATAGTCCGAAGGTAATTAAGGACAGTTATTTTTCCCTGGTGGTGTCTTGAATGGATGTGCTGCTATGTAATAGCGCAATACTAAAGCAATTCTATATTTCTCGATCTTGTATTTACGGTGCTGTGAGCGTCTGCGGTGGCGAAAGTTGTGACCCCAAGTGATGCCCCTGTGGACGCAGGCGTATTGTGTCCTTTGTAAAATGTCTCTTAACGCGTTCGCTTCAAGTGTATAGAGTACGGTATTCTGGAGTCACGTTGCCTTTGATATTGTTTGCCCGATAAAGTGTCGACCGTTTAATCTGGAATAAACGTGTGTAGAAACGCTATTGTGATGGAACTATTCTGGATAAAGATGTGTGCTTGAGTATTTCAGTGAAACACCATGACATTTACTTCTGAATCTCTCTAATATTGTTTTATCACAGACTTCCAACTCAAAACGTCCATGGGTCAACTTTGATGGTGAGTGTCTACTGGTACTTCTATAGTTTGGAGGAAGCCATCGTGTGTCAGGTCAGTCTGCTGGTCAACCAACGAGTCCGATAGTAATGTATTGGTACTGCTTTCATTGTAGCGATGTCGCATGAGGCGACTGTTATTTTGGTGTTACATGGGGTGGAATCTGGTATCATGTAAAAAATAAACGCACTTGTTACTAGGTAGGATGGAGTTACAGCTGCAACGGAACACGTAGTATGCTTCGGACTTAATAGGGTATCCTGGTGACAACGAAGATCACCTCGTGTGATCCCAAAGCTTCACGGGAGAGAAACTGATTGTAGCATGGATACATGGTGTCATGTTCCATCAAAGTGCTTTATTTTCCATCATGTCAAAACTTTGGCCGGTGTATGTGTGCTTTTATCACTGGTCGCTCATGACTTTCACAGTTAGTAGGCTTGTTTGACATTTTATCACATAGTGTTACATGTAAGAATATGGCCATTGTACATTCTGTCGCTTATCCTATTTATTTTGTTAATCAGTGATATATTCAGTAGATACGCTCACTGATGTTAGTCTTCGCGACTATCAGCTCTGACAACATCTGTTCAGGGCACCGAAGGCCCTGTCCGTAAACGTACCTACAGTGGATTTAGTGGATGAGGCGAGTTCACTATAATAAAACTGAGCCGTTTTATGGTAAATATTCTAACTTCATTGGCCAAACGATACTGACTGGCTGTAGGGTGAGTTAGAATTTTTTGCCTAATCTTCATCTTCTACTGTGTAGATGTGCTGATCTGTATCATCACTGTATGTCCTTCAGGTTTGCATTTAGTGTACCCAGAGGGGCGCTTTACAATTCACGTCTACGGCGCAGAGCGTGTGATGGTGTAACAAAATTGCGCCTCCCCTTCACTTTAAGAATCGAATGTTGGACTGGCAATTAAATCACTGCGACAATTAAGGAAAGGTAGCGTGAATAATTTACAGGTCGGTTTTAATTATTAGATTTTTGCCCTGCGCAAATAAGACGATCTAACACATTTTACAATTAACATTGAATGCGCTTAAAAATATGCGTCTTTAAAATTCTAGTTTTCAAATGTTTGGATTCATAACAACATTTACATTACGTGCTTTGCACTGTTTGATGTGTACTTATATCTTGGCGTTATATCCAATTGTCAGTTTTGCTTTGGCGATGTGTTTTCGTGCTGCCCGCTTAATGGGACTCTGATGAGATCAAGAAATATTCAGGTTACCGCTGCAGTCTGAAACATACATATGAGATGAATTATATGTGTTTGTGCGGCAGTCTGGCAACCTTGTCATGTTACAGAGATCAAATTGTCCACTCGCCACCATTGCTGGCAATTTACTGGAACGCTTGGTGCAGGTTTCCTGCATTGGCGAGCAGCGACTGTGGGTAGATCAATGTCCATGATGGAGCACAGGCAAAGGATGATTTATGTGTCCGACTGTATATTCTTTATAGGTGTGTGTTTGCATGCGCACGATATCTTGACAGATTTTAATTCATATGCTTGGACAAAAGTTCCCGGTCGATTGAATGAGTATCCTGTGGTGATATGCTCGGAAAGTTTGAGGATATAGGTGGTTGAATCACTTGGTAAGTTGCTGATGCACATGTGCGGTGTAGCCTAAAACCTAGTCGCTGATGCCATATGGGTCAGTGAACAACTCGGAAAGAAAGTCTGATTAGCTTATGTGCTGGTGATAGTCCTTGGAACAGTGTCAGTCATGAAGATGGGGATACTAGGACTGCTACAGGTTTATAATAAATAAATTTAATGGCATTAAAATTAATAATAAATAATAATTACCCCTTAAAAACCGAATGATAAAAATACCCGTAAATGGGAAAGAAGCGAGGAAAGCTAATAGTGAAAAAACAAAATGACACCGTACAAACAACATGGCCAGGATTCAACTGACACTGTAGAGTTGAAACCTTGGATGAAGTATTACACATAATTATATTTTTTATGTTTAGCAAAATAAGCATTAAAAAAGGGAAGTTGATGGTGTATATAACAAATTAAACAGAATTTACAGGAAATTCACATTTCACTCGACCACTGGGAGAAAAATTCTCAAACAACCTTAAAGGAAGAGGCAGAGGCTACTAAAAAAGTACGCAATTTCGATTCTTGGGAAAACATAGATTTTGAGTAGAGACAGATAGTGAACGAATGACCCATCACAAGAACGAGGTATGATATGAATAACTCGCCCTCGGACGGAAAATAGAAACTACGGGTGAAGTAGCCTGTACCGAAGCGCAAATGGATACGTATTACAGTAATCGGAGTCCTACGTTAAAAAACAGTTTCAAAGCTATTGACCGAACTAACTTATAGACAGCTAGATATATAGATGATAAGACGGTCAGATAAACTTACCACTTTCTTTGAGCGTGTTCTTAAAAACGAAGACTGTACAATAACGTGGTGCAGAAGATCAAATCAGTAATTTTTGCTAACTGACACATTAGGCATTATTTCTTTTCTCGTATGTACTCAGTGCTCGTTCGGTTCTTTTCTGAACGACAGCACTTTACTCTGTTTACGTACCTAGACTTAGTTGACAAGCGATATCTTTTCAGGAATAAGATACCGGACCTTTTTATTTCACAGATTCTCAAAATAGCATATGCTCACACGCATACTGTGAAAATCTAGACAATATACGATGGTAAAAAAAAAAAGAGATACAGAACAGGTAGATACATGAAACAACTCTAAGAAGTGTATCGACTCCAATTCCGTGTTCACTATTGCGCAGGGTGACGTGATCGAAACAGTTACAGGGAATAAAGCTTCTTTGGTACCGACCGACGCATGTTATGAAGCTGCCAGCATTCAAAAGCAAGTTAAGATGTGCTTCATATCGCCCAAGCGTTTCACGCGCGCTGTAAGAGAATTACTCGTGTCACCTGAAGAACATGTTTACACGGTAACCATTTTTCTTTTGAATTTCTAGCCGTGATAATATTTAGATGAAGTAAAAACTATATGAAAGTACTGCATTGTAGTTGCAATGACACCTTTACAAGATGTACTGTAATAACGTTAGTAGTAGACAGTTTAAAGATATTCTGTAGTAAGGCTTTTAAATGTCGCAGTTAACGAAACAAATGTTTTTATTTTACGGCAAATATTATATAGGAGACTACTTTGAATATACTGGAGCCTCTAAGAATAGTATTCTCCCTAAAAATGTAGCGGGTCTGCAGGGGTTGGGTAGGCACCTGTGTGAACAATCGATTAAGTCGTGTCATCCTTCGAATCAACGCATCAGATTTATTCCAATGAACCGTTGTGAAAAAATTAATGTACCTGAGAGTGCCCCAACGCCTTATTGTGTACTACTCTATGTCTTCAGGTTACAACTAGCAATGCATGGTGTACTGCATTACTGAAAACATATTTATTCTATCTATTTCTATAATATTTATTTTCTTATCAATTTCCTTATTTTATCTATCTTTCTATTTTATCTATCATATTATTCATTATACTATTCTTTATCTTTTGATCTATCTATCTATTTAAAACTATCTGTCATTATTAAACAATGGAATCTGTCTAGCCCTTATTTCAAAAATATTCTGTTAAGCCGTGCATTTTACAAACATCTATTTGCTGTCAGGTGTGTGTATGTTTTATGGTGATTTGTTTGATGGTGTGTTTATTAATATTTTGAGTTTTGGTTGAGGTGTGTGGTCTTCTTTGTGGCGAGCCACGAGCACTTGTCTTTAAGCACCCTCTCCTTGAATGTATGGACAAAGCCAAGGACCTAATCCGGGCGCTGACTTGGGTTTTTTTGAGCTCGAAAATGTGGCTTTCATGACTTGCTCGATGCACCTCAATGAATTGTGAGTTCGATTCCAAGGTTCTTGTTACAGGAGGATCGGACGGCGGTCGGAGGAGGTGATACGAGTGAGGAGGAGGCGAGGAGCGAAGAGGAGCCAAGGACGGAGGAGGAAGGAGGAGGAGGCTCTAGAGATACGTAGAGAAGATAACGAGGTTGGACCCCTTATAATGACTAGCATGTTTTAACTTTTCCAAACAACATACACCCCACCGAAAAACAGCTAGTTATCAGAGCACTCATGACCGCAAATAAACGCAAAGTACGCAAGCACCACAAGACCAAACAGACAAAAAAAAAACCAAGGCACCAGTGACTAGGCCCCTTACCAGGCGATCAATTCCCCCCCCACCCGACCTCTTCCCGACCACGGCACCCCCACCACCCCTCAACGCCCACCCCCCGCGGTAAAAACTCGAATCGCCCCACTTATACACTCTGCCAAGCTCACGCCATTTACACCTAAAAAAATAATGCTTCCACTGGACACGACGGCTCACCCATCTTGCCACAGAACACAGCCGCTGTCAACAGCCCCGGTTTTGGCAATCCCCGCGTTGCACCGCCTCGGACCTTCTGGGTACTAAGGAGGGCAGTGTCCACATAGGGTTGAACCAGCCTTAACGATAGGAGGGGGTCGAGGGGATAAAGCACTCATCCAGGGGGGGATTTTCCGTCATGGTATGGAGCTTGGGAACTAGCCCAAAGATTCACGGGTCCTGACCAACGCTGTTAGTCATGGTGGGGGTCCACATGTTGGGTGTGCATGTGTCTGTTTTTCCCTACAATTACCATTTAACGGGTACATCTAACATTAACAGTTAGACTGTTTATGAGCTATACAGAAATAAAAACTGATAGTCCGTCTTGGGTCAGGCTCTTGGTGTGTAACTTATCCGTGATTCTGTATTTTAAATACCCTGGGGAAACTTAGTAATGGGGTCATCCGCGATCTAGCTGAGATGGTCACTGTATGCTTAGAATGTATTACATGTATTATTCTCTTAGAATATGTTCTAATTTTATTATCGAGCGACATTCTCATATCCCTGGCATGCGGGTTGCATGGCTTCGTCTCGGTCGGAATGATGGATCCGTCAGGGTGATGATGAGCAAATTCCACATGCCGCTACATCCCGTCGTGATCGGCTATAACCCCAACCTCCACCACCTGTCAACGCTGAAACACACTAATGGGACAAAGTCTCACACTGGCGCGGCCACTGGTTCAGTCGTGACAGAGGCACCAGAGCACCTTGGGTAACAGGCCTTATCAAGAAAATGTAATCCATCCGATATAGATTATCTAACTAACTCATCTGTTCCTTCGTGATGATTCTCCATTTATATAAATCTATCCTACTTAATCTTAATATACCAATCTCGTTTAAAACCAATATTCGGTACCTAGCTCAGACTTTTCATTCGCCAGCTACAGGATTTGGAAGCATTATTAACATTATCTATATCATGGAAACACTTGTTTTTCAATTTTTTGGGTAATATTCACACCATTGCGTTTACTTATTAGCCGCAGATCTAAATCAAGGGCTTGGTATTCTAAGCTTACAATAAATGACTTTGTGGTAACATATCGGGGGCTTGTCCTTCTGTCGAGTTGCAACATTATATGTCAAGCTTGGACGTGACTTTTCCTCCGGGGCAAACAGGACCCAATAGCTTCACCGGAGCGTAATTCTCACTCAAAAAACGGGCTAAACAAAACAAAAACATCTAACAGGGACATACAGTTCATTCCAAATCACAGGCTCTTTAACGTAATCCACCTATACACTTCCGACCATCCAAGGCGACTCCTCACTCCAACGCATAAAAACACAACAATAAAACAACTTAGGGATAATCGACACACATACCCAAAACCCACCCTCCACTTCCCACACCCCCTTGATTATAAATAACATTAGGGGGGATCTTCGAGCCATGTCCAACACACCCATCCCACCCCTCAATCCTCTACAATTCCCAGAACTTAGTGCTAAGCATAATCATCTTACATCTCAAACCTGACTGCAACCCACCCAACTAATTAAAACCTCCAATCCATCTATGAACTAGACCCAACTGAGATTCTTTAGGAACTAAAGAGGGTCAATCAAACAGATTCATGTAGTTTAGGGAATTCTGCACAAAACAACCACATTTCCCCAGTTATTTACTGATCAAATACATTAACAAGTTCCGACCTGATTCAGCCCAACCCTTCTATTTATAACTTACCCCAATCAGTTCCCATACATAAGATTATCCCATTACCCTTCCTCATTCTTTTCTGTATGGCATCTTCCCACCCAAATATAACCAATAATACCTTCACTTCTAATCACACCTCTACTCATCCTCAACACATCATAGCCACACTGTCGGAACCACCCTTTAAACGTACTTCGCTCCCACACAATACAACCCATAACACATACAACAACACATACAGCCTCACCCCAGTAAACGAATCGTGGTCAAACCTTGGGACATGCACGCCCTGCCCATGTGGCCAACTCGCACAGTCCCGGATAACGATGGCCGCTCACAGTGGGAAAAATTTAGGACCTCACAAGCGTGACACACGCTCGGCGAGGGGGGGTTGGGGGGAGCAAAGGAACCACCCCCTAGATGGTATCGAGGACACCGAGCCCAGTCAGTGGCTTACGACAGGGTGTATTCATGTGCATCACCCAACGGACGCGTCTCCTACTGGTGATTAATGCGACCGGCCGAGCTGTCGCCAGCATTGTTACATCGGTAACAGTGATGTTTATTTCGAGATTCACAGGTCAACGGGGTCCCGAGCTGCGCCCAAGAGTCCCGAGGTGTTGACATTCCTAGCCTGCATTGAGGCGTTCGTATGCACACGGTTTGGCCTATACTGACTCTCCGTGTTCAGCCCGGCGGCATTGTCTACCGCAGCTGTATAACTAGGGCCACCCGTTTACTTGGTGCGTGCAAGAAGATCATCACGGCTCGAGAACGGCCACCGGCTCTCCACCCCACGGACTGGACTTCACCAGGCATGGTTACCCGGGTGCGCTCGAGTTCCACGGGCCCGAAACGCACGCGTGGAAGGTCATGCGACCAGGTAACTGGTGAAGAAGGGCGCTATCCTTGCATCTCATGCGCGTTTGTGACAAAAAGGCGCAAACAAATTTACCCTGTTTACGACCGGCCCCCTACATCCCATGCTTATTATTTCAGGGACAGGCTTGCGACACAGTGTGGGCAAAAACTGTAGTCTAAGTAATGGAATATCGTCCTTCTCTACCAACACTCATACGCGACTATTACACGGTCCCTAAGCACATCATCCTCGACGTTATGTAGAAGGTTGTAACCTCAGGATTATTCAGACCTTTGTAGTAGAAAGCACAAATCAGATACTTTTAGTTAGTAAATCAGCAGACGAGGGTGGCGAGGGCCCCGGCCCGCGGCGTCAGAAGGCCAGGTGAGTGATGCGACCCTGCCCCACCCCCCCTGTCGTCAAACCGGAAGCAGGCACGACACACGGCGGGGACCTGCAAACCATCGCCACACCACCCCTTCGCACTCGCAGGCGACGAGAACCACTCCCCCCCAGTTTCTTGTTGTTGTGCAATGCCTGTTTCACCGTCCACCCGAATGACGCGTCCCACTGTCGGAACGCTACTCGATGTGTCGGATCATGTTGACTGTTTTGAATGGGAACGCCAACTCGGTGTTGCACCTGAGCCCTTAGTTGGATAGTCCGCGCCCCCCTTGACGCACTGAACATGTACCCTGGTCCCGTAATGTACGAGGCCATCCATCGCCACTGATCTTGTTATCTTTGTCACGGACTTTGCCAACTCCCCTGGCATCTCTGCCCTCCCAGACAGTTGGGGTCCAAAACGTGGCCAACATACATAAACATCTCAGAATTTTAATGTAGCCGTCTTCACATAGGTGTCTACCTCTCTCCAACGAAGATGTTCTATTCGGTCAAGAGTTGTAGACCTAGATCGCGACTACAATGTTGCTTCACATGTTACCTGTACATTGGAGTAGTTGGACCTTCTGTTTGGGAAGTTCGCTAAAGATCGTTGGCGGAATGATAGAGAGTTGTAGAGGATAATTGGGAGATTAATGTCGCATGCTAGGCCGTTAATGGAGATTGTTAATAAGGTCAACGACTGAGTTGATTTGGTTGATTTATGACCACGGTATGGGCAGACTGCGACTGTAATTTAATACTTTTCAATCTTGGTAGTCTTTACATGCATACCACCTGCCCTGATCAATATTTAAAGTGACAGACTTAATTCCTACCCTTCTTTAAGGCACTAGTGAGACGCTGCCCGTAAGGTTTCGTGGTGGACAGGATTCGTATGGTTTAGAAGGTCAGGATAACTATAGACACGTTTACCGGTTGTCCTTGTTAGGATTAGTTTTGTGTATTTGGGCGGGTATTGTGTATTTTAGGTGGGTGTGTAGTCTTCGACGGGCGAGTAGTTCTTTTGCAAATTGTTGGAACACGGACCTTCATTCTATAAAGGGTTTTTTTGATTTGATTGATTTGGGTTGTTTGTAGTTTGTGTGCGGCCGTTTTGGGTTGGGAATGGTTGGCGGGGACTCAAACAAAGGAAAGTTCTTAGGGGTTGGTGGGGCAATTAATGGCCCTGTATTGTATCGCAGCGTGCTGCTAATCCCACGGTCACTGCGTCTCATATCCCAGGGCAACAACCCTCTGTCTCCTAATAGTTTAAAGTGACTATCCCCGCGGTGGTCAATACCCAGGCAACACCATGGGTTCCGTGATCACCATGCTGTTTTAGTTGGCAATGTTGGTTGTCACGTGTAGTGAATCTCAAGCTTCTCTCGAGCCCTGTATAAGTACAAGCTCCAGCCCCTCCCAAGGTAACGTCCGCCCTAGAACCATATTCTGGGTACGCTCCAACACTAACCGTCTAACACTACAATCCCTTCCCGTAGGATGGGTTGCTTTGCGATTACACCCATTCCGATGACTTAGTCATTGGTTTCATGGTGTTTCGTTCAAGGTGACCTCGTTCCACCGTGTCCAAATCATCCGCGACGAGGTCATTCTCTTTTATCCAAGATTTTGTAGTCTCACCAAGTGTATCCATCATTTATAAAATCAAGGGCGACAGGTGACATCGAAAAAATCAAAATTCTTTTAGGTCAAATGTAATTGAAAATAATATATTTCCTACCCTGACCAAGTCGGGCCACAGGGGCCTCGTCTCATACGTTATTAGATGGTATTCTTTGGTGCTCCTCCGAAATCACACCACTTGTTATTTTTAGTTTGACATGAACGTAACTGAATACTTCACAGGCGCAGCCTAAGGGGTACCGTTGGGGCTCATTTAAGCCACTCCATGAGGGGGGAGGCACGCACCATACACCGTCCGTTTCTTAATTTGATGGAACAGGACAATCTATACCATGACGCCTTTGCTCCCAGGGTTGGGCGAGTGGAATAAAATATGTTGAGGTGCAAGGGAGCGATATGGAGCACGAGCCTTAGTAGACACCCTGAACAATCGTACATTTGTCCCTAACTGCCTTCCCAACCTGGACACTCGGTTTGAAGCGGTTATCAGCATCGAGCCGCCGCGTAAAGCCACCGGACTGGTAGTTTTAAATGTCCGTTTCTGGATTTGTCTGGATTCTTTTCATCATTAACTGTACAATTCATATATGACATAGTACTAGGCCACATCATTAGAATCGCGGTCTTGAATCCTAGTAGAATTAGTGCCCCCAAACACTTCCCATGGCAACACATTTTCACAGCCGTGTCACATACGACACAAACTCGTCATGGGGTTTCTTTTCACTAATACCAATCATGATGTACGTGCATGTCCGTCCGGCTCTCAGGGAATGTAGTTCTGACCAGGTGCCACAGGAGCGTTTTGCTTGCGGCGCTACCCCGGAGTGGAAGTACGGTCTGCGTGTATGTGTAGCGAGCCTAAGGTTGTCCAGGGCGGCAGGTACGGGATGTGTTTGGAGTTGAATTCTAGCGTGGAGGGGAGGTCCGGCATTGGTCCGGCCACTGTATTCTTGGGGTCGGTATTGATAGGTATATTCATCAAACTTATCTAGGACTCACAAAGTAAGAAAACTAGTAGTGCGGTATTATTTCTCATTGGGTTGTGATAGTAAACATACGGGCGTGAAGAGCTATTAGCGCGGCGAAAACTCGGAAAAATCGCAGATTTAACAATAAATTTAAGCAAGCACCAGGAGTATATTCTTGTGGAAATAACTGCATTGTAATGGATTCCTAAATAGCGGTCCTTGTATGAACCTGTTGGGAGCGATTTTAGCGCGTGTACGCATGAACTTTTTCTGTACCCCCATGGACTCCCTTAAAGACCCCGTATTGTTTTTGTTTCCTTATTGTAGCAGTCGCCAGGGAAGATGCGCGCCACACGCGGCGGTAGCTATGACAAGTCACATTTCGTGTGAGGCCTAATTCATGGGCCGGAGTAAGAATAATTAAGGCTTAGTTTATGCCCTGGCGGACGGACTGAGAGTGCACACACACATTGGCCTGCGCCAGTCCACAAGTCTGATTGCCGTTGCTGTCACGAATAACCTCAACCCTAACCCTCGGGACCCCCACACCCCACCAGTTTTTTCAGAATATACGTCTGACAAATCCATAAATGCAAACCCCCGTCCGCTACGCTTTTTAATGTTAGCTACACTATTTCGTGGTTTTATTTGCCATCCGCTTTTAAGGGACTCGGGTATATCTCTCCACCGATAATGGGCACGATTTTCGCTTGTCCCTGGCCCCCACTATCAAGCACACGAAACATAGTAGACAATTGAACAGGTTCGGGTTTGTTTTATGACCGGACCTGTGGACCTTAATTTTGTCTTTTGTCTGGCATCATGTTTCGATGGACCGCAATCTCGATTTTATCAACTCAGTGAGATCGGGCATTAAGGTACCAGGGACGCACCGTGTGGAGATAAGATCAGAATGAGCACATCTCTTTTCTATGAGTGGAACTATATGGATGGCACGGGATTTTTCATGGTATGTTCTAGTAAAATCAAGAGACACATTGTAAAAACCCTGAGTATTCACCTGCGATTGGGGCTGAGGTCCCCAAGTCCCAAACTAATCATTTGGCTATCTAGGTGGGAGGCATGGACCACAGGACGGAGACCTGAGAAGATCCGTAGTGAAATGTATGGGTCACATGAGTGCTGGAAGTGGGACCTTGAAAATGCTTGTTTGCAGGAGTTAGTTTGGCCACTCACAAAAAACCTGGCATGAAAGCTACTCAAAAAAATTATGGCTTGGCGTGATTGATAATTTTTCTTCTTAGAAGTTTTTACCCCTTTTTTTAGGAACAAGTACAAGACTGATTGGTAATCCCCGCCCCCCCACCAGCCCGCAAACCTAAAGAGTACAGACGGATCTCATAAGTGACACGTACTGGCATAAAGGATTAGTATGCGGGCTTTACCGGGAAACCTCCTCAACCCCCCTCCCCCCACCCAACCCGGTTTCCTGTATTTGCCCCGCCCCAACTCAGCGTGTTAGTGTGTCTTCTTTTCAAACCCCGGTACAGCACATCCGCCCGTATTAGGGAACACGGGTGGGGATCTCTTTGTCTCGACCCCTCGGAAGTTCTCGGTGATTCCTACCTAGGCACGCCCTCCCCCTCCCCTCTTCACGAAACTTCTTGCCGGTACTTTGATGTCAGTTGTAGATTGCGTAATTGACCGTCAGAGTGCTGTCTCTCTACATTAATGTAAATCTTTTATGCCTCCACGACTTGTGCAGATACAGGACTGTTACCTGTCTCACTTGATAGTAACGAGTGCGCACTTTTTTCTTATTATATACTCTCAGCCACCGCATAGGCCACGACTAAGTCTCCTCGCTCATACTTGTGGTGCTGCGAGAGGGTGTCCTTTTATCTCGCAGCCCGGACAACTGAACCATACAAAGGAATTTCGAAATTTCTGACCAATTTTGCTTATGCACTCGCCCATATTGCTCTCCTGCTACCATACCAGAAATTTCAACGACTCCACGAAGGCGGTCGGACTCTCTTTAGGATAAAAAGAATCATACGAAGGTATTCAAGGCCAATCTTAACATTATTGGTCGTTGAAGGTAATATATTGTGGATGTTGCTTCGGTTTGGAGTTATGCTTACCTTTGTACCCACCAACCACATAGTCTTTGGGTCACACTTTATCCCGTACATTTCTGTTTGTCCGTAGGTTACATTTCATTAATAACGAAGACAGGAACGAATCAATGACCACCCCACCCAGTAAATCGTATCCCCAACGTTTTTTCATGAATCCCGTCCCTAGGCACTTTAATGTACTCTGTATTCATTATAGGCCATACCCGACAAGCAAGTACCTACAATCGGAACCCCCCCCCTGCCGATTCCTCCGTTGTTTTTTTTTTTTTTCCTCGTCATTAGGGAATTCTTCTTCGTACTTAACTGTTAGAATACAGTGTCGCTAGCCCTTAGTGGTATATCTACCTGAGGATTCCGCGCGCGACCTTGTTTTTCTAAGCCAAGAACCAAGACAGGAGAAGGTAATTGCTTTCTTGTATGGAGAGGGGCTATGCCAACGGTGAGGGCTTGGTGGAGACCTTCCGCGGGAGGATCAACCCTGTTCCGCGGAGAAGACGTTATGTTGATGCCGACGACCATGAGTAGTCAACAAAGACTGACCCCCCCCCCCCCCCAACTATTTCCCCAAGAACTGGGTCCCCCCCCCCCCCCCCCCCCCCCATCCCAACGAATTGGATGGATGTCGCCGGAATCCCCCCCCCCCCCCCCCCCCCTCCCCCCCCCAAAGCAAATAATTATCAATATTGGTAATTTTGATACATCACAGGTACTAGAAAATATATTTTCGCATCTTTCGTTATAACTGTCAGCAGGGGAGCTGTTAACGATGACCAAAAGACAATAAAAATTAAAACTGGAACAATATCCCAAAGGTGTAGCACGAAAGCAGTTTAAGGTTTTGGCTCTGGTCCCGACAAGGGGACTTGCCAATAACCTTTAGACAAATCAAATTTACTGAAAAAAGTTGCTGTAGATAGTCTATCAAATAGAGAATCTAACAAAATCAGAGGTTCAGCATATAAAATTGCATTTAACAAGTCAAAGTATAGTCTCAAGATGATAGCATTCTACATAACAATGACCATTAAAATGTACAACATTAGTAGCTTCATCATAAGTAACAATGGGAAACAAGACCTCCTGTACATTATTTATGCAAAGAAAATATTCACATCCCTGTATAGGAACAAGTATGAAGTTATTATGTTTTGTAAATGGTTGTAACAACGGACCTGCAGCAACCTGAAGAAAGAAATAATATAGTCAAAAACCGCAACAAAACACAATGTATATGACTAGCTAAACATACCATATGAAATCATGGTATGTCAGCATCTGAAAGAAAAAAAGCTGAATTTATATTAATATCCTATGACTGTTCCTACATGAAAAGGAAATAATCATGTAATAAAAAAGACAATGGAAAAAAAAGGAAAACAAACAGCCAAATATACAGTTTTGACTGAAGTGTATAAACCAAACGAAAACTTGACATCCGATTAACCCGGACATCAAACAACTGCATAGATATCACATCATCAATGATGGATGCGGTTGGTCCCATATCAGCAACATTGGTCATCAACAATGCCAGTTATCAAATCATCCATGGTTGGATGTGGTTGGTCCCAATTTAGCAGCAACCAGTGATTCATTCGAGTCAAAAATAGACATCTGATGATTCCTCAATAGTGTGGAAATCATCAAGGGAAACTCTCCTAAATAATGGGAGGAAGAAATTTTGTAATATCACCATCATCATCACTCAAACTGTGATGTCACTCTGAGTCCGATCATGTGACCGTGCATGCACTAACTAAGAGCCTGTGCTCTGGTAATATCACCCCAGGCCAGGCAGTATATATACCAACGTCGTAGTTCCCACCTCAAAATATCATCATTATTGCATTCATGAAGCCCAGGAATATTCCCTAAATTTATCCCAGCGATTGGTTTTTGACAACATACATACTAGAGTCCTGCCTGTAAAATACAGGGTATCTAAAAATACTACTGCAGTTGGATAATATATCAACTGTGCTCCCGAATGTAATGCACGGGACTTCTATCGCCTGTGTAATCAGCAGGGTCCACCAATAAACTTCGAACCCCCACTAGTGGGCGGAGCCAGTGTCCCCTCGAGCACTGAAAGTAGTTGGTTGTTCACAAAAACCCTTATTGAGTACCACTGATCCTGTCCCATTATAAGAAGACCTCACTTCGTAAAGGATGTCCACACAGGATGCCTAGGAACTCCCTTGCTGCCATGAAACAAAGAATTACATTCAGAACAATTAGTTACTATTGGATCAGTCCACACTACATGCCATTTGCATGAGAAACAACATTGGTATTTTTGGACTGTGTTTATTGTCACTTTGATGCACATTTGCTTTATAACGTTCTGGATTACTAGAACGTCGAAAGTTATTGTTCTGTTGATAATTTCTGTTGTTGTAAATTATTGTCATTGTTCCTGATAGAATGACCTTTGGCCCTCTGCCCTGACTGGGAATTATATCCACTCTGTTCCAGATCTCTGTTAGGTCTGGAAGATGATTTGTTGAGGTAATACATCCATCATCATATGAATAAAAATTTGAAAATTTATTTTGACGGTTGATGTGACCTATTTTTACAAATTATTCCTCCCTCATGAAAGATCCATTATTATTATCTTCGATTTAATCGAAAAATTTATGTTCATGCTATTTTTGTGATCTTTGTCTGGGTGGATTGGACATCATAGTTCTAGCAGTTGCCCACTGGCAAATGAATCATTTATGTTATTCCTGCCTAAGATTTCTACCAGGATGTGCAAATTGGCTATTGTCGTCCAAAGATTTTCTTACAGCAAGCTAAGGTTCAGGCTTTCTCTCCTGCAAGAAGGACACAAACGTCACCACTGACCGAAGACAGCACTTTGTCTCTTAACACTAAATCAGCACAGCCCATCGAAAAGTTTTATCAATTTTTGAACAAATCAAGCCCATCTAGAAAAGCAGAGCTTATTGATGAATAAAAGTCAGCAAAATCTATAGCTGAATCAGGCAACACAATGAATTCAGTTTTCAATCTGTAAATTTTCCTCTAGTTGATACTTTTTTAGCAACAAAGCCTTCACAGCATCATAATCATTTCTAGTATGATCATCCATGGTGCAGACTGCTAGTAAGAGCTATCACCCACTAATAAACCTCATCAAGCCTGCTGGGCCATGTAGCTCTATCAATCAAACTATTGGCACATGTCTCATATCTAATTTCAAGAAGCATAGAAAATGTTCTCCTATAATTTGGACTAAATTTGGCCAAATGTAGTTTAAAAAAAGTAGATGCATGGTCTTTTTTTCCAGCCTCAACACCTGCTGGATTTAGCTGTTGATGTTGAAATCTTAAGTTTTCCAATTCAAAGTTCTGCCATTCATTGAGCATAGGCTAATTTCTTTTCCTCAAGTTCTTGTTGTACCTTCATTTCTGCCTTCGTGCTTGTTGTGCCCTTATTTCTGCATGAGCATAGGCCAATTTTGTTTTCCTCAAGTGCCAATTCTTCCTGTCTTATTCTTCTACAGCTAATTCTTACTTTTCCTCTTCTTCTCAGCTAATTCTTCCACTCTCTTCTTCTCATCTTACTAATTCTTCATCAATCTCTCTTCTCCTAGCCAAGATTCTTTGATCTCTCTGCCACGTCTTCTAAACTCTTTAATTACTTTTGCAATGTTCAAGTGGATTGCATATGTTTTTAAAGCCTCTCCCTCCACTACCAAACAACTCCTTTCCAAGCATTGGCAAAAATAATCCAAGGTAGCCATAATTCACACTATTATTGTGACTCCAAATTGTCCAACTAAAATTCAAATTTATATATATATACTGCTCAAAAATAGTTAAAGGCCACTTTCAATTTTTAGGTCATTTCAACTATGCTGTTTTTTAAAAAACCTGAACACTCAGTCAAAACAAGTTTTGCTGCATTTTGTTGCATGCTTAACCAATGTTTGTCTGTTAATCTGACAATAAATGAAATCTGTGTTACGTGTGTATACCCTCAAAGGTCAATTTAAATGTACTGGTGGGAAAAGGAAATAATGCATGTTTTAAAATGCTTCCTATGGCATACGCCTGTGATAACATTTTTTTTGCTGAAATTTGCTTTTTCACGTGCAAAGTCGTGACTATGGGTGAACATATTTCCACCCACTTTTCGGAAGGAAACGGGCACACCAATGGGTATGTTTGTAACATTTACCAATTTTAGCCATGGCTAAGCGTGTCTTGCCATCTTGTGGTAGACCTTGGACGTCCTGACCTGCGTTGTGCTGTTCTGCGATACTGCCGGTTGCATTATAACGATCACGCAGAGTTTGTATGACAGAGTGGGCAACTCCTAATCTCCTAGCAACTTCTCGCAGCCCTACACCATCCGTCAGCCATGCCATCGCTCTCCATCTGTCAACATTGGTCAAGCGTCTTCGCTGAGCCATGGCTAAAATGGTAAATGTTACAAACATACCCATTTGCCGTTCCTTTCGAAAAGTGGGTGATAATGTGTCTCCACACCTAGTCACGACTTGCACGTGAAAAGCAAATTTCAGCAATGGTTATCAACAGGCTTTGCCATAGGAAGCATTTTCAACATGCATTATTTCCCCTTTCCACCACGTACATTTGATTGACCTTGGAGGTACACACACGTATAACACAGATTATGATTTATTGTCAGATTAACAAACATTGTTTTTAAGCATGCAACAAAATGCAGCAAAACTTTTTTTTGATCTGAGTGTTTAGGTTTTAAAAAAAAATAGCTTAGTTGAAATGACCTAAAAATTGAAAGTGGTCCCCCCCCCTTTAACTTTTTTGAAAGCCCAGTATATATATTATATATAATTTTTCATATATATATATAAATATTATATATATATATATATATATATATATATATATATATATTATATATATATATATATATATATATATATATATTATATATATATTATATATGTATATGTTATATGATAAGTGAGCAATATTAGCAACAATTATTTCACGACTCAACGATCAATCAACCTGCATCAAGATTATAGATGTTATATTAGGAGCAAATAAAAAAATATAAAATACCAACAAGATTACAGAATAACAGTTGAATGAGCCAACCGAAAGGAAAATTAACCAATGATTAACCAAGGCAGAAATTTATGAACTGTAGAAAAATTAAAAAAATATTTACCTCACCCACACCTTGTGACAATACCAGCACAATTTCACACATATATACATCTAATAACATGAAGGTATAAGCAAAGATTAATGAACAAATTTACAAACACTAATGGAGAATAAATCAAGTAAAAATGCAATATGAACTTGACACCAAATACAAAATTAACAAAACCTTCACAACTTAGACAAATAATGAATGCTGGTTAATTTCACTCAAGGCAGTAACACACAGGCCTATGTTCGTCGGCCCTTAAGTTGAAAAAAATCAGATGCAAAAAAACTAAAGGACGCCTAAGAATTTAACGACCCGTGAATGAGGTATAAGGAATTCATAGGTCCCACCAACCAACCTGCCTATCAACAAAAACATAGTAGATACAGACATACATATAACATATAAAGAAAGACCTCTTGTCAAAAGAGATTCTTCCACGCCCCACACTGCATGAATCAATAAATTTACTTATCTGCTTTTTAATACCCAAAAAAATCCTCCTGGCTTCATCAGCTTCTGCTCCGCTCCAGGAAACGACGATTCAAATACAGTGTATTGACCAGTGTTTAGTTTAGAATTCCCAGCTTGCAGCCGATTAACACCGCTATCTTGAAAAATTGTTCTGTGCATGCAGAAAATATAGTCACACCGACTTGAAAACATTTTTGTTTTCATACATTTACTGGAAGATATTTTTGTTCAGAATCCCAGCTTTTGTCTCCCATCTATTGCTGTTACGTGTCTTTTTTCTTTTTACAATGGTTTAATTTTATATGGTACAGGATGGTCCTGTAGGCCAAGCCGACTTCTAGGGTGGACAAACAGCTAGACCCCGAAACCAGACCAACATCAATCACCCTTCTCTGAGCACAATGGACGCAGTGGACAGAGTATACATATTTATTAAAACGTCACGATGCTCTAACCTTGAAATACAATTTAGTTCAATATAAAAAAAGGCATCTTATATGCAGTCGTCGATAAGAAAATGTTTAGGCAGTCCGTTTCATGTCATTAAACGCTGTCACTTTGCATCTGTCCACAATTTATATACTCATATTTCCACACTCGACATTGAGAATCCATACTCCCTTAAAATGAAGCTACTAGATACATCTCAACAGAAGATCTTGATGTTAGGCTAGTGATAGAATAAGCTAGGGATGTACAATAATGATATCTGCAGGAGCTAAACACATGCGTCCACTCGCCATGCACACAATAGGAGAATACATTTGCAGACGATCTCTGCCTTCTGCATTCTTAGTTTCACATCTGCCATATACATCCTAGAGGCATGACCTCACTTCCTGTATTAATAAATGGGACTCCGTATAAAATAAAACAAACAAGGGAGCCCTGTCGAGCTACCTTAATGATATCGACACTCACTCGTTATGAATTTTAATCATAACACCACTTTATAGGAAGAACAGTTGCGCGACCGCAGCTGAGATTCAAAAATGTGTGCAAGAGAGACCATGAGGGCACTGGATACAATCTCTCTGCAACATGATAGGGTGAAGCTGCCGATTGCACCAAGTGGCGATGCTGTCTACGGCACCACCGCAGATTGGGCGAAAAGAAGCTCTCACAGAAAACAGAAGAGAGAAGAAAACGTCGAAATGAATACCAGGGAAATAAGTAGCTAAGGGCTGTCACATCAGGGGCGCATTCCTATAGTCTGTTATGACTGAAGGGGCTATGATTATTATTATTATTTTTTATTATTATAGAGACACAGTTAATTAACGTTACCTTTTAACTGTAACTGGTTAAATTCATAAATGAAAAGGATGTGGCCGATGAGCATTAATATTTTCAGTTGAATTTTAGTAGTAAGACACGGCGCTCTTCCAGGCACAGTCTGTTACTTTGCTTTGATAAAACTGCATTTGCGTGGCTATAACCAATCTAACATAAAGGTCTTTTTAATATTTGGACATGCGCCTAATATAACCGACTTGGTTGAACAAAAACGAGGCAAAATTTTATTTTAAAAAACAAAAGCTTCAACCATGTACGGACTTTGGAACCTAGGTAGAAACGGCTCAACTGCTGCATAAAGATGGAGTTATTTTGTAGCAGTAATTAAGTTGTTCCAAAAGTCGCTGGGCCTTTTATTTTTGAGCAATGATTTAGCTTTGAGATCGATACCGATGTCAATAAATTTATCTTGTAGGTGAGATTCAATGACTGCAATTACTATTTCTATATTAAACGTAAAAATCCATTCAAGTACATGCAGTTTCTCCAGGTCTTAGGAACGTAGGCTGCTTGAAAGTTTTCCTTTTTTCGAGGTGATTTACGGCAAGATGTGAAACAAACATTTAAACGTCCACAAGAATTTCTAGATGTAAAAGTGAGTCACATCAGGCATTTTTTGTTTCTGACATGATTGTCAACTTTTAACCACAATAGTTTAATCGACCCCCAATTGACCCTCTGGGGCTTATCAACCCCCTGGATATCGATATCAACCACTTTGAGCAGCCTTGCTTTAACCCCTTAGCCAGTCAGACGCCCAATGTCAGTTAGCTAAACAATAAAAAACACACACAGAAAATACTTTGGATGATATTTCCCATTACGTCTTATGGCAAATAAGAAAAAACAATTTATGATAATTTATTTTTCAGATATACCTTTGTTTTAAAAAAAAATCTAATATTTTTTCTTTTTGCCATATCGTAATTGGGTAGGAAATATCATCACCGTTGTGACAAAATAACCTCGAAACGTCATATTTACTTGTGCCATCCCTGTGATTCATTCTGCGCTCTTCACTTTCTTTTTCCCACCTCTGTCAGCATTTGGTATTTTCGATTCATTGTTTACAGTCCCTCCCCTCAAGCTCTTGTCATGTCGGGACTTCAGCCACCATCTTTGCTGATAATCAATCTCTTTCGTTTAAACCCATATTGACAGGTTGCATATGTTGAGAAAAATGTGGTTTACTAAGCCGTAACACATTTCCGATCAGACATTGTGTAGGAGCGACCAGATTAGTGAGTAATAAACCTTGGGATGGCCACAGTCGATTATCTTATCACTTAAAATAGTTTTTGTAGGATCAGGTTGCTTATGTGTTGGCTGGACCGGGTAAAAGGCATAACCATTTCCGGACAGACTAGGTGTTGGCGATGGTTAAGATAAGTGTCCATCTTGAAAGAGATTACCTGGGTTAGATTATGAAGACATGAGTGTAAACATGATCAATAATAGACGGTTTGGTTTGGTTTGGGTTTTAAAGGACTATCTTCATTGGGCACACCGACAACGCCATCAGTTCTCTGATCTTCTCCCTTAGATCACACAAGGGAGGATCTCAGCGCAGTGCACGAACTCCGTAGCACCAGCGGAGAGTCCGAATGTGTGTATATTATGTATAGGAAAACACACATTCTATAAATATTTTTATGGTGGGTAGGTTTCCTAATTTTTAAATTTTGCCAGGGCAGCGGCCTGACAAGCTTACTCTTTACAATTTCCAACTATAGAATAATAGACGGAAGATGACATACCATACATGGGAAGGGACTAATAAACATCACAAAAGAGAGTAGTGGAAATATACCCTTACCAAAATATACGCAAATTGTATGCTCTTGGCTTGGCATTTGAGATGTTAAAAAAAGAATTTCTGATTGGAACCTTGTCATATAGTAGCAATCCGGATGCATGGGCCGAATACTGCATTATTATCTAGCGCCTGTTGAGTTTACGGCACTGTGAAATTCAACTCATCAAGAAGTTCTAGCAAGCTTGAATACGGAATAGGAACAGGATTGCGCTTTAAAGGACCGGACAACGTTATTGAGCATTAAGCGGATTTACACAGCTACAACTCTATTTTCAATAATACGGAAAGCCCAGAATCCTAGGAATATGAACACTAAGTCATTGTGGGAGTCTATTGTAAAGTAATACCCCAGACCACGTGTAAGAGGATTCTTAATCCAGTTATCTTTACTATTCCTCTGAGCCCGAAATCTTTATTCCCAAAGATATTTGGGTTAAACTGTACGTTTTATAATTCTATATTTTGCATTATTAACATGTGAAAACTGCTAGTGGATGTCCAAGTCATATGAGGCTGGCAACCTTAGATATATAGAATGATGATTTAATGAACCACCACTGCAAGAGCTTGTGACTGCCTCACGCGGGTTTCACATAGAGAACCAAAAGCAGAGGTAGTCCCAAGTTCCATATGGAGCAGGGAGTAGCTGATGACAGAAGTGATGTACATACTTACTATATTATTCTTTTCAACCAGTGCATATGTAAATGTAAACATATTCAATATAAATGCAATGTATGTTTTCCGCTCACTAGGATTAACATTAATACTCAGAGAGGGTAAAGTTCTGAGGCAGATGGGATGGTGGAATGAAAGGCGGGAGAGGGGGAGAAACACCTGATTTTCCTGCAGTAAACCCAGTACTAAGGAGGGTATTTGCTTCTCTTCTATTTCATGACACTAGTCGATGGTACCAATTGGTGGTGCGATCTGTAGAACACGTGAGTGGTGTAAGTGGCCATCAGTCAAAGCTGGACACCTACAGCAGACGGGTCTTAACAGTCGTTGGACCCTCTTCGCAATTACCCCACGATACTACAAGGGACGGGTTGCGGCCACAAGACATGACCAGGGACGAAAGTGAACCAGCCTACGACTTGCAAAGAACCAACATCGGCTGGAACAGAAACCAACCGACATCTTACCGGCAGCTAAGTATTGACTAAAATCTGTCAGGTTGTGACGAATTGCGGTTACGTTCTTTTACACCTCTTCGTTCTCTCCTACATTATCTATTTATTTCTTCACTTTTCCCGCACGTAAAATTGTTCCCTGCCACTCCTTAGATTTGGGCACCTTTTTCCAGACTGCGATCCTGTCATTTTATGGCTAATTGACCACTGCGTCGCAGATTAATTTTATCGTCGAGCGAGTGAACCCAGACTGTCAAGATACGATGGCCGTAAAATTATTGTTGACTTTTTATGTAAACTCATTTTAGCCCACTCAGACATAAAGATTAAACACATGTGGCGTTGACCGCTCATCGCGACAATGCTGCGTCAGACTATAAAAGGAAGACCAAACTGTTGTCTGTGAAAACGTCTGTGGTCAGCGAATGTCAGCGATTTATCGTCTGGTGAACGAATTCAAGTACGGGTGATAATTACATAAGTACTTCCGTCCAGAAGTTTCTGTAGTAATTATTACAGAGAAACCTGTTTGGGGAGACAAGTTAGCGTGGACACTATTTTGCAAGTCTGATCTGAAAGGTTACCTAAGAGTATAAGGAGAGTAGGTCATGTGTTAAAATTTTTAAATGATATTTTGAAACACGAGAGTGAAGGTAATAACTAAAGCCTCGACCCACTTCATTCCTTGCTCATGGATTGGATCAGGAAATATACGTTCGTTCTGATTGGAAGTGTTGTCGGAAACGCCATGCGGAGGCTTGGAGCGAAAAGGGAAATATACCTAACTAATTCGGAGGCTAAAACACACTGCATTGCAACGTCAAAGTAGCAACTCCAAGAGCCAGAGAGAATAAGACAGGATTCCAAATTGCAAGGCCGTACAAAGTATTTGGGCATCATCGAGACTCCAGAAGAAAATCCGACTTTATAAACACAAAGACTGGAGACCTAAGAATCGGAGCACCCGTCATAAGAGGGATTCTAAAATTACCCCAGACCAAGTGTTCGAGGCATCTAAGCATGTTGCCATGTCTATTCTAAAAATGTGCCCGGAAAAAGTATTTCCAAACTGGGGTAAGCTGTAACAAATATTTTGCAATTTGAATATTCGACATGTTTGTACTTGCTAGTGACTGTCAAACTCAACATAGAAAAACAGTATATTCATAAACCATCATAGCAAACGCTGATGATTGCTTCGTGCTAGTTCTCATAGGGAACGAAAAGCAGAGGTAACCCCAGACTCCGAATTGAGCAGGCAGTGAGTGATTATTACATTAGCATGTGCATAGTTTATATTATCATATTGTGAGTTATATGTAAACGTAACCATGTTCATTCAGGCACAAGCCATTGCACACGCCGCTGTCCAGACACAATTGTTTTCATTAAATTAACTTAAAAATTAATGATGATTTCTCATCATATTCCCTTAGTTTTGATGCATACTCAGCTAGGATAAGACCTCAGAGCGACAAAACCTGGTGGACGGACAGCGGGAAAGGCGCCTGATCAATATTAGGAAAACCAAGACTTAGCAGATGCATTTATTCTTTCTATGTCCTCTAAAGTTTTTGGTACGAGTCTACAAGACCGTTTGTGGTAAGATTCTACGCTACGTCTGTGATTCAGAAGTTGGTTGTCGACACTAGACGGTTACATGTGAAGGGCCTGTGAAGATAATCAGCATTGACACCAGGAGAGGTTACCCCATGCACCTTTGCTCAGGACGTGCCCTTTGTCACAGTAAAACGAATTGACGAACAACAGCAGCAGTACTCATCGATTTTCAGCTAAGTGCTTATTAAGCAGGTCACAACAACGAAAATGTACATTCCGTCATCAATTACCGATGACGAAAACAAAATGTTTGTACATCACATCTAACCATAATCTGATTTATTTTTAAATGTTACATAATAATTGGTCACTAAATTTAGTATTTGTAATTTTTAAAATTCATAGTTGATTCAGTTATTACAGAGAGAAGGGTACATGTATGAATCAGTATCTTTAAAATATATCTATTGAGACAATAAGAAGAATTTTACTGTTAATTCAGCTGGGGGCTTGAACGAGCTAAATTGTCCAATACATTTCTTCCCAAAAGGCAGCGGGCAGATACAAATTTAACTTTGCTAAGACACATTCAGCATTGTTCTTGACTTCTAAATATCTTGTGAAGACTCCCTCAAGGTAGAAGTATCATCTTTCTTCTATTTGCATCTCTGCCAAAATCTTGTACGAAGGTAGATACCACATTAGATACTCTAGGTTTTGGGCATTGTTGGACCATCACTGCGGAGCATTGGGAGGCGGCCTGAGACACAAGTAAAGACTTTTCCTTCAGAACATTTTTTTCTAACTCCGTATCCAGATCATCACTTCTTATGAAATTTTAAAGAACATTCATATAACACTCTACCCTTATTTATTTTATATCGTTAACTAAAATTGACTCTTAAATTTTGTTATCTGTATATATACAATTAATACAGTTGATTCAGTCATTTTTAGTGAACTGCACCCGTATGTCTGTTGCGTGGGTGGTTTACTGGTGTTGGAGGGTCCTTCGTTCGATTATTATAAGTTTAGTTGGGATGCTTGCTTATTTATCATTACACAACTTGTGTCCAAGCAAACCCCGATTCCGTACGAACTCATCCATTATTACTATAAACTTCTTACAAGAAAGAGTTCATCAGGTCAAAGGACCGTCAACAATGCAAGTTGAAGCAATCAAACGTAATCAAAGGAATGTGGGTAAGCCTTCGATTCGAGTCCAATATTTATTACAAGTTGACGCACGAAGACAGTTCACATCGGTATACATTCATATATAGTCATTAGAAATTACATGCATAGTATTCATGTCCGTCCGTGTCAAAACAATATGTCAGAAGAACATCGTGGCTATATACGTGCGCTGTTGTAGTCAACAGCCAGAAATGAGCACATGAGTTCTTGACAGCTACAATTTGAATCATAATGCGATTCTCCTTCCATCATTTAATTTGATTTAATTAATCTCATACTTAGATTAATATCCGAACTGACCCTGAGTTCTACATCGATTCATATATCTAATATAGGCTATATACTCAGCCTTTTTTCCTTGGAAGAAATACAAGACACGACCTTCTTGCTTGACGGATAGCGTAACAAGGGCCATGTAACCAAGTCACCCAGCGTGACCTTCCCAACGCGAATGCGTCATAATCTCCGCATATATTTCGCGTTCAGTATACCGTAAAATATCGACATATTCTATAAATGTTAATGACCCCTAACGTTGCGCATGGCTAAACCCCAGCAGACGCCGTCATTTAAAATAACACCGTAACAGATTTCCTGTCAGACGGGGGAAAAAAATCTATTAGATAGATTTTTTTTGAATAATATTAATCAAATTATCAAAAATTTAACAAGACCCGACGTATGACCTACGATGTTCTATCTAGAACAGTGTCGTGGTCATGTCAGTAATATCTTATAATAAAATCAACGTCATATCATACATATAACTTATATTAAACAAGGAAATGTCACTGTCACTAACTAATTAACTAATTAATTTGTTGTATGTATCGACTAACTAATAATGTGAGGTGTTATTAAAATTATTCTAACTAACTAAAATTAAAATAATTAATTATAGTATGTACGTATGGTACTAACTAATTAATATCTAATTGAAGAAAATGAGAAATAGTATAAGAGAGTAAAAGAAATAAAAATTGAGAAGTACGGACAATTAAAACCAAATATTAAAGTATACATTAAATTAGAATGCGTGTGAAAATGAAGTGTAAGGATAGATACCTAATTAAATTAACGCAATCAGAAGAAAAGAACAGAAAAAAAAATTCATACATTTTAACTATAAATATGAAATTGTCATAATCTAATATCTATTACCTTAATAATTACACTAATTAAAAAAGGTTTAATTAGTGTAATATTATTTTGTTTCATCTTTTCTTAGTATATTTTATTTTTTTATTTCATCACACTTTAACTTTATTTTATTATATATTAATTTAATAACTAGAAAATTTAACAATATCGGACATGAAGATCCAATCGTTGTTATATCCTGTTGACTTGTATGAAAGTTCATTAAGACACAAGGTTCATATTATCGAATTATGATATGATTATCCAATCATCGTTAGTACCTTAAAACTTTGAATGTAATTGAATCAGTCATTACAGTATATGTCCTTTCTACATCAGAGATTGTTCCTTTTTAACAGTTTTCAATCGAAATGAGTGATACGCAAAGTGGAATTGAAGTCCAAATTTTCAAACGATCCGTAAAACTTGATATTTTGATCACAATAGTTTATTTCGAAATGTCCTTATTTAAGTAGGAAGTCCAAATGAAGTGTTGTATATTTTGACGTGGCCTTAACACAGTTCATTGCAAATGTAATGCCTGATTAGTCAAAAAATTTCTTTGAAATAGTAATATTACATTCAGAATTCGTAGGATGTCTGGACAAACGTATCGGCTATATGACGTTCTCCGTTCCTGGTATCGACTGTATTTCGAACTCATATGGTTGCAACGCAATAGCAAATCGTGCAAGTTTAGCACTTTTATGGTTTGAACGACGTAATGCTGCTACAGATTTCTGATCAGTCTGGATCAAAAAATGGAGATCCCAGCAAAAAAAATTTTCAGTTTGGTAATTGCCCAGATTACGGAGAGCAATTCTCGGTCTACAGTCGAATATTTAGTCTCCGGAGGTTTCAGCTTGCGTGAGATATAAAGTACAGGGTGAAGGACATCATCATGATATTGGAGTAGACAAGCCCCGAGTCCGTAATTACTCGCATCTGTACGTAGAACAAACTTTTTAGAAGCATCTGGTAATCTTAAAACAGGTGGGCATGAAAATATGTTTAAGATAGTGCGAAAAGTTTTGTCACATTCGTCTGTCCAATTTATCCTTACTGGCATGTTCTTCTTTAGTAACGATGACAGGACAGCCGTGAGGGGATGATAGGTGAGGTACAAATCTGCTATAGTATTGGATCAAATCTAACAGACTCCTAACCTGTTTCTTCGTTTGAGGAAAGATAAAATTTAATATTTTAGAAACCGTACTGGGAATTTAATGGATACGTCCTGATCCAATAATGTGGTCCCAGGGTATGTTTTGGATCATTACTGATTTGAATTTTAGTTGTTTAGCGGTTAAATGTGTCCTCATTACACGCTATTTGAATTTTAGTTGTTTTAGCGGTTAAATGGTTATCCCGCAATATTTCCAAAACAGATTAAAGACCCAAAAAATGTTCCTCAAATGATGAACTAAACAAACATATGTCGTCAATGTAGGTAATTATATCTGATCTACCTGCTGAAATTTTTCGCATCATGCGAATAAAGGTAGCTGGAGCATTCATTAGCCCAAAAGGCATCACTTTCCACTTGTAAAGACCTTTTGGAGTTGAGAATGCTGTGTAATATTTGGCTCTTTCGGTTAGTGGAATCTGCCAATAAACCTTTGGTTTTAAGTCAATTTTTAGTGAAAAGTGTAGCATTGGATAGACGAGGAAGTAAATCGTCAAGGATAGGATGTGGTTCGCTATCCGGTACTGTCTGCGCATTAAGTTTCCTATAGTCAACACTTAAACGTATGTTGTTGTCCTTTTTCCGGACAATGACTAAAGGAGAAGAAAATGGAGATGTACTAGTCTCAATAATACCTAATGATATCATCTGTTCGAGTTCCTGAGATGTCTTACTCAGAAAATGTAGAGGTACAGAATAAGGATGAACACGAATTGGTGTATCATCGTTAAGAATAATATCGTGACTAATTACAGATGTGCAACCCGGTACATCCGTTAACACATCTGGGAAAGATTGTAGAAGATCAGCAACGCGTTGATGCTGTTGCGGTGTAACCGTAGAAGAAATGGTCACATCACGCCAAGATTCAGTAGATTGGACAAATATAAGTACAGGTAAAGGCATCTGCACTTCAGGAAAAGAAGATTCTTCCTCCTGTATAACAGATAGATTAGAATAATGACAAGTAGATACAGTATTGTCATCTAATTCATGAAAAATTGACTGTAAGTGTATAGGACGTGTATGAAATTGCTTGAGCATATTAATATGGAATATCTTTCTGTGTCCCTTGATATCTAAGACGTAATCAACGTCTGAAATTTTATCAGTCACTTTATAAGGACCAGTCAATGTGATCAATAACTTATTGTTATTGTGAGGGAGTAATACATAAGCCTCATCGCCTGGGAATAATTGGCGTAATCGTCTAGATCGATTTTGTATAGATCGAGCCTTAGCTTTTGCAGCCTCAGAGAAGCTGTTGCCAATTGGCAAGACTCAATTAATATTATTCCGAAGATTAATCACATACTCATAAGATGACTGAGTGTCCTGGAGTCCATCTCTGCATCAATTAATAAATCTTTTATCAGTCCCATAGGACCTCTCGGAGGGGCACCAAAAACTAACTCAAAGGGAGAGAAGCCAGTTTGTTCATGTGGCACCTCTCGGTAAGCAAATAGGACACCTCGGAGGGCTGTGTGCCAGTCCTGAGGGTGTTTTAACAGTAACCTTATGTAAAAGTTGCTTTAAGCGTACGGTATAAGTCTTTCAACTGCACCGTTACTCATGGGATGATAAATGCTACTCAAATTCCTATCAATGTCCCAGGTTTTCATTACCTCCTTCATGGTATCGGATATAAACTGCGACCCATGGTCAGATAATAATTTTCTAAGAAACCCTATTCTAAAAAAAATTAGATGTAATGCATCAGCTACATAAACTGTGGTACTGGTTGTCTGCAATGGAATAGCTTCTGGCCATCGTGTGCACAAATCAATGCACGTAAGGACGAATCTATGTCCTCTGGCCGATGGTAGCAATGGACCAATAATATCTATGGCCATCTTGTCAAACGGTCTTACTGAGATATCTCAAGCCTGAATAGGCGCCGTGTGAAAAGCTCCACGTGCTTTCACTTCCTGGCATGTAGTACAAGAACGTACATACTGCGAAATATCCCGTGATACTCCTGGCCAAAAGAATGAAGACAATACTCGAGATCGTGTTCGAGTATATCCCATATGTCCTGCACACTGCGAGTCATGCGCGTGTTGAAGAATGTAACGTGTAAAAGCAGCCGTCACCATGACTTGGTGTTTTCCCTGTGATTCATCACTAAAGCATGTAATCAGTATATCATTTTTAACAATAAACCAATGTTTGTTATTACTACCTGATGTTAAATTATCAACCTTATTAACTAGGTTAAAAAATTTATTTAAAGATTTGTCATTTTTTTGTTTGTTTGCAAATGATTCCCTGTCAATAGGTGAATTGACCTCAATATCCTCTTGTTTCTCTGCATCCATCTTATTATCATTGACACTCTCCATGAGCATAGTCTGAGCTCTAGTTGTCACGGCGTTTCCAGTGCATAGATTGTGTCTCTCCTATTCAATAATATCTTCTGGTGAACAATCCTTGCTGCCGTGTATGCGACCCACCATAAGGTCTGCAATCGGCTTTTTCAGCATGCATACCTTCACGTTCCCTGTGAAAAAAGGTGTTTTAACATGGATAGTGGGCGTGGGGGAAAAATCAATAGTTAAGAGCGAAGTGATGCGACGGAGAGTTTCTCCCGTTGCTCGGCTAGGCTGTAAAAGCGACTGTCGCACTCCAATGGTTGTGGACCCCGAGTCTCAATACAGAAACTATAGAACCGTTAACTATCCCTCTGTTAAAAATCAGAGAGCCTGTTCCATCATTGGCTGCAAGACCTACTTCTGGTGGAATGTGTCCGCAGTTTAGCACTGTCTCCTTTGCCTTCTGAACAATAAGATTGCATTGTGGGCAACTATTCGCCACGTTATAATTAATAGCAAAGCATGCAGCAGAAGAATGCATTGTATTATCGTTAGGTGGAACCTGAACCTTAGGGGTGATATCATTTGTAACTGCTGCCCCGGTATTATGGTTATAATGTGAAGATCCACGAGAATGAGAACGATTACGAGAATAATTAGTTGAATTACCTCGTTGTCGTCTATTGTAATTGTTATCTCGATGTCTCGAGTTATAATTATCGATATTCTTCCAATTGTTACCATTATTATATTGATATGACCGATCATAACTTGAGTTACGTGGATTACTGTTGTATCTTGACTGAGGTGAATAATTTCTGTTTTGTTGTCTTCCTCTATTAAAGTTATTGTTAAAGTTATTCTGTCCCTTATGAAAATTAATGTCATAGTTTCCTTTGAACCTACCTCTGTCTACACTGTGTGTTCTTGGTTTGTTATTACTATGATGTGCCATATTGGAGGCTACAGGAAGTGGTTCTCTTATTAACGAGCCAGAAAATGTTAGTGTTCGGATGAGCTGTGCAGTAATTTAAAGAAATTTTTTCTAACTCATCAATAGATTCTGGTTTTCTTTCTTGCAGATAAGCAAAGAATGGTTGGCTGACAGAAGATAATACTTTATCCCTCAATAACAAATCGACTAACTTGTCGTAAGATTTGTTGACACCTGCCAGTTCAACCCATCTGTTAAAAGTATTGCGTATGTTAGCAATAAATCCCGTAAAATCTTTATTATTATCTGGCAACAAACTTTTGAAACGTAATCTACATGCCTGTTCGTTCAAGTGGAAACGACGTAATAACAAAGTCTTAATGGCCTCATAGTCTGTGGCTAATGTAGGATCAATATTTTGTGCTGCACTTGCAGGTTCGCCATCCAGAAATTCCTTAAGTTTAAGTGCCCATGCAGTTTTGTCAAGGTTATTGACCTTACATATATCCTCAAAGCGCGCCAGCCATGATGATAGGTCGTCCACGTGTAATTTGAACGGTGGTAGCTTAAAGTAATAATTGCCCTTAAGTCGGTTGGAAGAAGATCCCGATTGAGCATTATCATTTTGGCTTGATGCAGCACCCTGCGAATTAAGTTTTGCTGTTTCCAATTTAAGCCGTTGCAATTCCATTTCTTGCTGCAGTATGATTTCCTGTCGTTTCAATTTATTCTCTTCTTCAATCCGTAGGATTTCATCTCTTGCCACCTTTCTTTCTTCCTCTTCCTTAGCAATAGCTTTCTTTTCAGCCTCTTTTCTTTCAAGTTCTTCCATATCTGCCTTATATTTTGCAAGTTGTTGTTCTGCAAATTCCAGGAGTGCATCTCCCTTTTTGTTACAATCTTTTCCAATTTTAATGAAATGATCCAAAGTAAGCATTCTTGAAGTTGATTTATTTAAGTATTCAATTACTTATGTCTAGTAATCACCACTGGAATATATGTCGATAATTCTAATTACTCGACGAGTGAACAATCAATATAAGAAATTGCAATATTCCTGTATTGTTATGTATAAGTTCCACAAATCTATAATATTTTGTAAAAATATTATATATACCCACTAATATCTATCATAAATAGTTATGATAGTTAGTTATATAAGGTGCTGAAATTATATCATGCACTTAATATTAATATTCAATAATTATGAGTATTATTCCTAAATAATTAGGTTATTTAATCTTAATTGTCACCAAGTTCCCAATGTAGTACTGAGAAAATGTACTAATTAATTAATATTTAATATGTCTTAATATGTTATAAAGTTATAATAATTAAGCATAGTATATTATGTCATAATCATGAGCAATAAAGTGCATTGCCCATTTCTTGGACCATCACTGCAAATTGGTGCAAAGTCCCTAATTCCTCTTTAAAACTCATAAAAATTTAATCATATTAATCTATACTCTTATTAATGAATAAATTATAGCATTAATATTAAATTATAAAGGGATGAAATGAAGACAAACAATACAATGGGTTAACCAAGGATTACAGAACATTATTAACATACACACAGACATTTTCACAGTAAAAATACATTTACAACTAAGTTGACTAGACCGGAAGTGAGAATTAAAGAATGAACTGAATAGATAATTAACCTGCGTACACAAAAATTAGTGACGTATACATGGACTCATTAACGGTCGTACAACAAAAATATAAAATGAAAGATAGTAAGGTCAGAAAAAAAAAAAAAAACACGATAGATTACCAACATTGTTAAAGAACTGAATAAAAATTAGAACCAAATACACTAGAATACCACAGTTATAACACGACTATACACCTAACATGCAAGGTGAATTAATGCAAGTCCGAACGACACGATCACCGATAATGTATTCGACGCTTCGCGAAATGCTATTAATTCACGGCCTTAAGAACAATTACAATCAATTCGTAGCATCCAAGGAGCTATAGAACTGATTATAATTCGCCGCCCATCCATACCCGCTACATGAAAAAGGACAGAAACAATATTTAACATGGCTACAAAAAAAAAAAAAAAGAACATGGCGTTATCGGACGAATAGGATTAACTTATTGTAACCTTCAAATAAGTTACTTATCTTTTTGCCTCGATAGATTCATACAATGCTTGCTTCGCCAACGGACAGTAGGACCTATATTTCATGCTCATGTTGATTTAATCTATTTTCCAATGTTCGATTAAGCGTTTATAAATAATCTTCTTCAAAGACGTTGAAAGGCGGCTGCCATCACTACAGCTGATTCATCCTGTTGTCAAGGGGGTGTGACGTCATCGGTGTAGATACAAAAAGTGTTCATTTCGCTCGAAGGAAAATTATTTCTTTCAACTCGATAATCTTTGAGTATTTTTTACAATTAAATTCCAGTTCCGCATCACATTGGCCACCACTGTTGCGTGGGTGGTTTACTGGTGTTGGAGGGTCCTTCGTTCGATTATTATAAGTTTAGTTGGGATGCTTGCTTATTTATCATTACACAACTTGTGTCCAAGCAAACCCCGATTCCGTACGAACTCATCCATTATTACTATAAACTTCTTACAAGAAAGAGTTCATCAGGTCAAAGGACCGTCAACAATGCAAGTTGAAGCAATCAAACGTAATCAAAGGAATGTGGGTAAGCCTTCGATTCGAGTCCAATATTTATTACAAGTTGACGCACGAAGACAGTTCACATCGGTATACATTCATATATAGTCATTAGAAATTACATGCATAGTAAAAACAATATGTCAGAAGAACATCGTGGCTATATACGTGCGCTGTTGTAGTCAACAGCCAGAAATGAGCACATGAGTTCTTGACAGCTACAATTTGAATCATAATGCGATTCTCCTTCCATCATTTAATTTGATTTAATTAATCTCATACTTAGATTAATATCCGAACTGACCCTGAGTTCTACATCGATTCATATATCTAATATAGGCTATATACTCAGCCTTTTTTCCTTGGAAGAAATACAAGACACGACCTTCTTGCTTGACGGATAGCGTAACAAGGGCCATGTAACCAAGTCACCCAGCGTGACCTTCCCAACGCGAATGCGTCATAATCTCCGCATATATTTCGCGTTCAGTATACCGTAAAATATCGACATATTCTATAAATGTTAATGACCCCTAACGTTGCGCATGGCTAAACCCCAGCAGACGCCGTCATTTAAAATAACACCGTAACAATGTCTCAGTCATTTTAAATACATATAACAGAGCAATTAAAGTAATATTTTACTGAGTTAAATCAGTTGGGTCTCATCAAAACGAGCAAAATTCTTACTCCTCGTAGAAGGTCAGGGAAGATAAAACGTTTACACGGCCTGGGTCCTATCAGCCGTAGAACCTAATTTATTAAATTTCTACAAGGCTCCCTAGAATTGAAGAACCATTCTTCAATTCATATCTATGCCAAGAGTAATCTTGAAAGAACGAACGAACGAACGAACGAACTTTATTTTCAAAGGGTTGAGAATTGGGCACACAGGCCCGTCTAACATTCTGCCCTTCCTTTCGCTCACCTTTCATACTGTATTTTTTTATTCTCATATGCATGTTTATATCAATTTCAAGAAATTCAACGTAAAGTAAAATAATAATATAGCACACTCATATTAACATTAATTACTTATAAGCATGATATAACATGTGCTGAAAAGTACAAATATGGTCATTAGAACCTACAGTTGATGTTATAAGAAAAGATAATCCGAATAGGGGGGCATGTAATCAGAATTCAGAAAGTATTCAAAAAGTCTATGATTGTATGAATAGGGACTGAGGTTGTTTCTTAGGTTATGTGGAAGACAATTCCAAAGATGAGCAGCAGAGTACGCTAAGCTTTTCTTGAATAAGTCAAGCCTAGGCTTGGACACTTGCAATCTGTTAAAGCGTAGACTGCGTCTTTCATTGTAATTGAACATTGGCCACAGATATGCTGGAGCATTGTGTGACAGGAGTTTGTGAACAAATTTAGCTTTGTTAAACAGAAGGCGCTTTCTTAAGGGCAGTATTCGGAGATTTTTTAAAAGAAATCTACACACTGAGTTAGGCAGTTGTCAGAGACTAGACGCACTGCACGCTTTTGTAGTGAACGGAGTCCCTTTGTGTTGGACATTGGGCAACCATCCCAGATTGTGGAGCAATAGTCAAGGTTTGCTTGTATGTGAGATATATAGAACAATTTTCGTGCATCTTCATCTAGGAAATGTTTGATTTTAGCTAACTGGTAAACTTTCTGTGCCGTTTGCTTGGTCAGTGCATGTACATGTGAGTTCCAATTTAGATGCTGGTCAACGATTTTACCTAGAGTTTTATGTTCTTAACGTTTTCAATTAGTGAGGTACCAATGTAGATCTGAAGTGTTGTTTTCTCTGAATTTTGTAATTTTTGTCTAGTTGAAATTAACATGCATTTCGTTTTAATGATATTTATTAGCATGCGATTACCGTTGCTCCACTTAATCAGATTATCTGTATCCTTTTGTAACGACAGTTCGAGTGTTTTAGAACTTTTATCACTCTTGTAAACAGTACAGTCGTCCGCAAAATAGATCACAGGATGAGTGCTTGATGGGAAGAGGAAGGTCATTAATGTATATGGTAAAAAGTAGAGGACCAAGTATAGAACCCTGAGAAACGCCAGTATTTATTACTGCTGGGCTAGAATAGGAGTTATTGTTAGAAACTACATGTTTTCTGTCTGACAGGAATGATGTAATTATTGTCATCAGTTGAAAGTTTACTTTTGATGTTTCTAGTTTTCTAATTAAAATAGCGTGATCTTTCATATCAAATGCTTTTTTAAAGTCCACAAAGACTGCCCCACACATGTTATCGTTGTTAATGTTTAGGTGCCGGTTGTCTATCATCTTAGTTAGAGCAGTGTGACATGAATGTTTAGGCCTAAACCCCAATTGACTATCAATTAGCAAGTCGTTGTTAACTAGGTGTTGTAGTGTTATTTTATGAATGTGTGTTCCCAGTGGTTTGGATAGCGATGATATTAGAGAGATTGGCCTATAGTTACCAAGGTTACGAGTTTCAGAGGAACCAGGTTTGAAAAGAGGATATATCTTAGCGACTTTAAAGTGCAACGGGAAGTAACTCTTTGCGATACATAGATTGTATATGTATGTTAGTGAATCACTAATAACTGGCGCAGCATAGCGCAGTATTCGATTACTGATTCCATCAAGTCATGATGAGTTATTTTCTTGAAGGCCTAGAAGATAGTTATACACTTCATTAACTGTCATATACGGAATGTTGGATGGGACTGTGTTCGTGCATTTGTTCTCACAGAATGCTGACAGTTGGCCTAGGTCACAAGAGGAATCTGGTATCGTAGATTTAAGACTGGTTATTTCTGCCTGAAAGTAATTGCTAAAGTCCGTACACGTAAATGAGGTATTGCGGCTTAATGAGTCTGGCGAATTTCGTTTGTTTGCTAGAGTGTTGATTGCTTTCCACATATCTTTTCTGTTTGTTTTGTTCTAAATTAAGTTTATAAAGTATGTTTTCTTTTCTCTACGTATTAAATATTGTACCTTGTTTCTTTGTGCTCTGTATGTGTTAAAGTCCTTATTTCTGTGAGCTCGATCTCGCTGCCTCATGGCTTCTAGCGCTGCTTGTGTGATCCAAGGAGATTTGATCTGTCGTTTCACACGAACTTCTTTAGCTGGTGCATGGTTATCGAACACACAATGAAAGATACGTGTCCAATGAGCTATGGCATCATCGGGATCAGAAAGCTGGTAAACATTGGCCAGAGGTGCAGCTCGCAAATCATGTAAAAATAGTCCATGGTTGAAATTTTTGAAACTTCTAAATTTAATACTTAAATGTTTATTTCTGGGAGCTTTATATTTACTCTTTGACCACGTGCAACATATTGGATAGTGGTCACTCATTGCTACAATAGGAACAGAGCATTCTAGAATGTTTTCTGTACAGGTGACGTAGATGTGGTCAATTGTTGTGAATGATGTTGTTGTTACCTTGTAGGCTGGTTGACTATGTGTTTTAAGTTGTAAGATAGTATGATATTTTCCCACGTTTGGTTTGTGTTATGCATGTCAATGTTGAAGTCGCCCAAAAGAATAATTTCTTTAACAGTGGTAAATACTGTGTCCATCATAGTGGTGAAATTTTCATACCAGATGGTTCCTGCACTGGGATTTCTATAAAGATACCCGATTAGAAATTGTCCCTGGGTATTTTTATTTCTAACCAAATGCACTCGGTCTCTGCTGTCTCTGAATCGCTTCTGCGGCGAAAACTAATGGAATTGGAAATATATACTACTATACCTGTTTCTAGCTTACTACTTGAGTCTTGTCGAACAGTTGTAAAGCCTTGTAGTGTAATATCATCATCTGATATTTTGTCATTTAAACGACTTTCCGAAAGTCCAAAAACTTGAAAATTTTGATTCAGAATCCGTGTAAGTTCAGGACGTTTGCCTAATTAATGGTATATGTTTAGATTAAGCAATGCTGCTCTGACAACATCATAGTTAGTCCTGTCATGTTCCTCTATTGCCATAAGAGTAGTTACTGGTTCACCAGTAAAAAATTGCATCAGTTCTCTGGCATAATGTTCCTTTTTTATCTTATGCGTATCGCATAAAAATTGAAATCTATCCAGGAAATCCGTTATGTCGTCCTTTAGAGGATTGAAATGAGGTAATTTAAGCTTATTAGCAATCTCCTTTGTCGTACTCGAAGTTGCTTGTGAAGCACCCATATTCGTCAATTTTAATTTCTCTAACTCCAAAGTTAAGAGTTTCTCATCATGTTCCATTTTCTGTTTCTCTCTTCTTTCCTCGGCTTCTCTGTCTAATCTTTTATTTTCCATTTCAATTTGCTGTTTCCTCTCATCAGCTTCTGCTTCTCTTTTTTGTTTTTTTCTCCTCTGCTTTTTGCGCCTTGTCATATAGAGCAAGAGCAAATTCTTCTAACTTTTCACCTGTCTTCCCAAGGGCTTCCTTTTGCTCAATAAAGAAGTCTAATGTAGACATTCTGTCTAACTATGTGAGATCAGACCTGAAAAATAAACTACCTTATCCCACTTAAATGGGAGACAAGTCTGTAATACAAGACTTGTATACTTACTTCACTTTATTTCACTCTCTTTGAGAGACAAGTCTTAGTCAAAGACCTTGTATATTTACCTTGTTTCTCTATATTATTATCACCATCAATAACCTCTATATGAAAAGTGTATCATATAAATAATAATAATAATCCCTGACCAAGTATATAAGTATAGACTGTGTATGACAACAATATATATAATATCAGTTAACAAAGACAAGCATATAAACAAACGAAAACATTCGCAGAAGTCAAAAAATTATAAGGCGAAACTAAGGAAAAAATAATCACAAAGCATGTGATGATAACTGCGATACGTAAACAAAACAAATGACACCACAGTGTATAAACATAAGGGTGTATAGAAATAAACAATAGAAAAGAGTAGGCAGACAAATACAAACAAATCAAATCAAAACCAAAGAACAGAGAAAATATGACAACAACAACGAAAAGGTACACTTCGTCACAACTAAACGTAAATAGCAACAAATGTCGCTTGCAAATTCCACAAAGGAAAATTTGCACTGTCCCTAAAGAACACTGTTATAAGACCTCTGTCACGTGGTATACCCTATAACAGACGCCGCCCAACCAAGAAACCCGTAGAAATTCACACACTAATACCACAAGTAATGTAAACAAATAGCATATAATAGAATGTGTTACAAAGAAGGCTTAGCTACACACAATATAATGGCACAGTTTCCAAAAATAAACTGCCACTTATCTTAAAGTAACTTCCTGGCCTTTTTGTCAACACTGAAGTGCAATGCAAGAACAGCACTGATTGGTTGATTCACCGTCGATGGTCACCTCACGACGACAATATCAAGTGGTCTTCCAACTCACAGTTACCACGTCCTTCTTGACAAGCAGTTGAGACCAGATGATCCAACACTGAATAGTCTGCAAACTGTAAAATGTAAACGCCAGCCGAATTGTTTACAATAATAGCTTGCCAGAGCAGAACTCCTTTAGTAGAACCGTCACTTCACTTCTATAGCAGTTGTGGTCCACGTAGCAATAACATGAAGATGCTCACGCCAGTTCCCGTAGCAGCTGTGGTCCATGTAGCACTATTATAGCAACGCTAACGTCCATATTTATCAGTCTGGGTGAGCAGTCGTTGACCTATTTATCAATGTTCTGTGTAGTAGAAAACCCCACGAATCTGGCCCACCAGAAATATAAAGTTCAGATTTGTATAGGTCGATTTTCATACAGCAGAGATGTTACTGACTGGTATAGGTACCAATGTTATGGACTTGTGTGTTGACGATCTGCTTACGTAGTACTGCCACTAACACGTAACAAGGCTTGCCTCGCTCCAGTACAGTGTTAAGTTGTCTAGGTCAGGTTGCCAACTATTGGGGCGCTGACAAGGGGGATGTTGACACTAACTCAGTGTTACGCACAGAATTTTTTCCGAAGACATTGTATAATTATTTTCTAAAGACATTGATTAATTAACTTGTCTGAATTGTACACTTTAATTTTTTTTCGGTCAAAGCTAGATAACCCTTGTTTGACTGTGATTACCATTTTCAATGATGGTTACCTTCTCTTGTGACGGGACGCGTCGGTCCTTTTTTTGAACGATGTGTGGTCATTCTCCTTATATGGTAGTATCGGTCAACTGTTTCTTGGAATGATTGAAACCAGTGTTGAGGTTTTTATTCCTGTCCATATAAGGCGCGATTTATTACAAATCTTTATCTGGAATGTCTCCTACATCGTCTCGTTTTGATTCTTACTCAGGTGTATGCGTTCTGCGCATGTCCGGACGTTAGGTGTGCTTGAGAAGCCTTCCTGTCGGGGAGTCTATGAAAGTTGTGAAGCAGAGAGGACGCTTCTTGCGTCTGTGATTCTTTGATAGGGAATTAGGAGTCCTATTGTGAGTTAGTTTAGCTTACAAGGTCCTTCCCTTGATGATTCAAAACGCCTGAAGGCGTGTGTTTTGTGGTGTTGATTTCGAAGCAAGGTAATACCTCATTTATGTTTCAAATCTGTAATCTAACTTTATGTTGACAATGGTCGATCTCTGCTCACTTACGAATTACAGAAAGAGAGGTTCTTCTACTAGAAGTCACGCCCCAGGTATCTTCATACCTGAGATTAATATGTACACGGGTCATACTTAGCCCGAAGGACAGTTCTATGTTCTATGAACGTCGCTATGTCAGCGATTGCACCTACGTCGAGGTTAGACTTAGGAATGCCTGTAAAGGTCAGCTTGACCTATACTCCTGGAACACCATCCTCGTGCGACTTATGATTAGACTCATTTAGCACATCTGATCAGTGAGAGGAGTATTGATGCACTTTTGTAATATTGGAGCCAACAGTATAATCCCCTTGGCGCCATATCATTTTTTGAATATATGCCAGATGCATTGATGAACATAACTTATGCTGAATTTCGTGAACTGTCATGACTATGGTTTATTGTGAAATGGATGTACAGTTACCTGTCTTGTGGCGTCAGAAAATAAACGATGGAAAACGTCAATAGCAGTTTACACCTTTATATGACTTTCCATGTCATACCACATATGTTGTGAACTTGTGAAACCACATCACCCACACTCACAGCAAGCAACAACAAACCAGACAAGACACCTCACACTTCAACCTATTATATCCCTGGTGTCTATAGGGGTGGTACTTTACTGGGCTGCTGATTATTAACGACTTCGGACTGATACCTGTAACGTCCATAGTGGCCAGATTTGTGGTCTATCATCTTTAGTGGCCAGTAGTCAGCCTAAATCCACCCTTATCACTCAGACACCATGTATGGCTGTAAATGTGTAGTACTGGAGATGTGGAGGTGTTGATATCATGTGTGAGTGTAGGATACAGAAGACGCGAAGGTGTATATGATTCAGAGACTACACAATACATCCATCTATCCACATGAAGAAGTCAATGACGTGTTATGAACGACTGGTCACGTTACAAGCATTTAATATCGGACATAGACGACGTTACACTCACAGTCACTTCACAAGGTTGCAGCATAGTTCATGGTAATAATAATAAAGATGGTGATGACATCTAGCATTCAAACATATAGAGCATCTATTACAACAGGACATTAACGGCCTGTCAGTTCGATGTTCTAGTTGTAATCTCATCCAGTTATGACTGACTGAACACGTCAGTTTCCCTGTAGACTAGCCGCACAGCAAAAGGCGGGCTTTCAAATATGCCTAACAATAACAATAAGGCTGCAATTCAATTGGCATAATACGCCACGTACATCTTCTCTTGCTGAAAAATATTGGCCAAAATGGCGGGCCTCTATCTGTAACCATCTATGTATTCCTCAAGGTAGGCATGATCATCCATGCACAAGTATTACCGCCAACCTGCGGTTTCCCTCAATGTATATATATAACATCATCATTGGGCTTCTGTTAAAAAAAGTAGATAAATAGTCTTAGAATGGCTCCCTTGAGCACACCTAATGGATTCCGCATCAAAACAGTATGTGAGCCATACTCACAGCCAAGTAGCCTTACAATGTTCTGCATACGATGCGTAAAGAGTAATAATAAAGTCTGTATTACCTTTAACAGAATCCAGGAATACACAATTACCAACTGTCGTCATCCCTCGACGAACAGAATATCTTTGGAGAAAACACTGACAGTACAGTCACATCACAGACTTAACTTCCCCAAGATAAGGTAGAGAAGAACTATGGACATATTATCCATCAGAACCCAAGATCTCAACTCCCCCACGGAAGTCTATCAGTTTTTTTTCAAAAACTCTGCGCATGAGCAGACAGCCCCGAACTGACTACTTCTAACCTTGTCTTAAGATAGGTCAACAACAATGAACGAAACAAAGGGAAGATAATCCCTAATCAACCTGTCACAGCAAAGTTAATACTTAGTTCTCTAGCTTTGATCATACAAAATAATATCAAATAGATTGACATTTATAACCCCGTCAAAAACGACAGCAACAATGACCCAGTCGTAGACTATCCTTAATTATTCATTGTGTCTGATTTGTATGCATTTAACTTTGGAGAGGGGGTTTAAAAATATCAATAACAAAAGCAGCGTTAACACAAAAATCACGAATATTTAGACTAATTAACTTTACCAAGTAAGTGAAAGTGAAAATGTTAGTTCTTAATATTGATAACAGGGCTGTTGAAAGTACAAATTTGGTAGATTAGGACGTGAAGGATGATGCATGGGGTAAAATGTGGTTGCGGGATATTCATGTGTTCTTGTTGTGGGATGGGAGTATGCTGACCAGTATGATCTCTCGGCAGAAGGTAAATAGTTCAAGAGTCTTTGTTGTAGCGGGAAATTAGAAAAGGTTGGGCACAGATGTTGATACATAGGAAGATGGTACAAATGCGGTGACGGGGGGTAGGTTTCTTGTGTCTGTGACATTGATGGTTGGAGTGAGGATGTATCAGGACATGAAGACTGAGTTTGTTGAGTTGCTTCATTTGTACACTTTTGAGGATAGAGTCTATCACATCGTTCTTGTTGAGTAAGTGCAGAAAACATAGGTGGTTTTTGCTGTAGGGAGACATCACAAGCTGTTCCCTGCACCTCGCGATTTATAAGAACAGGTGTGATTTGATGTTCCTGATTATGAGATGATGTTGAGTGGGTGTTGTTAGAAGTAGTAAGTAATGGTGGAAAGTCAAGGTCATAATTACTAACTGAGAAGCAGATCCTGGTGTGTTGCCTACTCCTTTGAAGGTGCGTTCTGGGTACCTGATGTTTGTTTCCAGCTTGTTGATTCCTTCAGTAGATAAGGCAATATCACCGCTGTAAAGATTTTTTTTTAGTAGCTCCTGATTTCGCAAGGAAGTACGAGGAGTGATCAATGAATTTATAGTTGTGTCTGACACAGTGCCTCTTAAGTTTAGAATTGTTGACATCAATGGATTTGCGGTAATGGGCTCTGACTGGAGGAATAATGGACGAGAAGTAGATTTTCGCATTAGGGAATAACGAATGGAATTTTGATGTGATTTGGTTTAGATCAGCTTGGGACATTTCAATATCTTTGAGCGAGTCTGATAGACCTATATGAGTAGTTACTCTGGTGACAGTGGGATCAGACGGAAAACGTTTAAGGAGTGACAGTAAGCCCTGAATGGATGCCCAGTTCTTGAAGCGAACAGTGACCGAGTCCATTTCGTTTGTTAACAATCTAGATTTTTAGTAGTTCCTTGACATTCTGGTCCCCGAAAATAAGGTGCTTCCTTTTATTGTCAATCCTTGTGTTGGTGCCTGTGATAGGACGTGCCTGTTCATGTGTTACCTGTGTGCTCTGATTATTGGATTTCTGATAATAACGCATGATGTGAGTTAGTCGTCTTGGCGGAGAGTGCCTATTCGAAATTTTTACCGGGATTCTGCAAACATTTTCTGCACTGTCTGTAGTGAATTTCGGAGAATCCAGGACACTTTCTTGGCTGTGATGGAGTTTTAGTTGCGTAATGTTTTGCTCGGATTCGTTGCTAGTGTTTTTCAGTTTTTGACACTGTTTGTCCGTTTTCTCTTGTGGTGTACAAAGCTCCACCGTATACTGCTGGCTTTTTTCATAGCTACTTTTAAGTACCGTATGTTCTGTCTGAAGCTTCTCCTACGACTGTCTTAGGCTGTTCAGCTCTGCTGAGTAAATCTATCTCAGACATAATACTTGTAAATACGTCATGATGAAATGCTACTTGTAAGGGTTGTGGTGATGATGGAACTGGACCGCTAACAACAAATTCTGTGAGTGAATGGTGATCTGCCTCTGTTATTCCATATTCTGTTTCTGCTGTAACTGGTCTTTTCAGCTCAGTTTGTGATAATGTGTCGCATTCATCAATATATGGCATATGTGGTTCTACATTGTTGTCAACGGGTGTATGACAATGCGAAGATATGTCTTTTAAGTTGGAAAGAGCTAAGTTGGGTGTGATGGCCTGTCGACTGACTCCAGCAGTAGTTGCAGTTATCCATAATTTGTTTAAATCTTTCTGTATCCAATTTTTCACAGCAGTCTCTGAACCTTGAATCATGACTTTGTTAGAGGTGTTGTAAAAATGGAGGAAAACATCTTCAGTGGAAATAACATCTTCCACGTATGCACCACTAGCATCTGTTCTTGATTCAATATGTGCATTTGATTCATAGTATATCTTCGAAAGACTTCTCAGGGCCTCATACTCAAGCAATGTAGAGAAATTTAGTATGGCACACTGCTTGTTGTTTTTATAAGTTATATTGAATGAAGGCATGCACAGGGTGTTATCTTTAGTGATCTTGGTCTTTTTCTTCATCGCTCTTGTCACGTTTAATGTGTAATTTTTTTTTTTTTTTGTTTTTTTTTGTTTTTTTTTGTTTGTTTTAGGTCGAATAGTGGTGACCGAGTTCACGTGTGCCATTGTTCCTGATAATTAGCTATAATAATACCTGAAGCGAGTTGTAAGAAATCAAGTAAATTTGCTTCTGAAGGCCAATTTAGTCCCCTGTTTGTTACATTCGACATCTTGCTGGTTTTTATAGTCTCGGTCTATTAGTTTGTGGATATTTAGATCATGTATCATCATACTGTATAGAAATCTGAATCGGCTTATGTTTTATCTTGTCGTGCTGAGCTGCTCAAATGCAAAGTGACGGAAGTTGCGTTAATTGCTTTTATTTCACGTCACCATATTCATGCACAAAAATAACCAAGATGGCTGATGGGATCGCTGAAATGATTTGTGTATTTAAAAGTCCTCGCTCGAAGCAAATACACACAAGGTATCTACATATTCAAGTTGAAACTGTCAATGTCTTCAAACACAAAGATGTTGGCACGAACTGTGCAAATTATATACACGAAAACATCAAATTACTTCATCGAATCTAACGCTTGAAAAACAATGTCCGACATATTGGACAGAAACAGGAAGCGTTTTTTTATGAGCAAAAGGTAGACACCTTTGAAGACCCTTAGTAGATACTCTGAAGTTCGGCCACTAGTGGACTATCACTGCTAAGCAAGAGAAGTAAATCCCACGACAATCATCATCAACATCATCAGAATCATCAGTATCATCATCATCACTATAAATTCAAGTTTTTTTCTACGTATGTAGCATATAGCCACCACTGCGGCTGACTTATTTACATGAAGCCGGCGCACCAAAGCATTCAGTTGCTTAGTTTCTGTACTTATGTCTTAGATGATGAGATCGCCAGTCTCACACACTACGACATGCCTGAGAGAGCAACAATTCTATTCTTTCTTTGTCTGATCAGAGGCCCCATGAAACTAAACTGGGCAATGAGTAAACATACTTCATTTACATCGAAAAAGAAAAAAAAATTAAATGTAAACTGCTGATTTCAAGGGTCGGTCACAGTTCTGTACTAAACTTGACACACTCACTAAACATCACTAAACCAATGTGGAGTACAAACAAATAAAATATTTAAAAAGACAGCAAAGATAAAAATGTAAAGAACCAAACGAACTCAAAGTTTAAAAAAAAATGTGTGCCTATTTTTGGCGAGGCGCATTCCAATTCAACCTGGATACATGGGTTGTCGGTTACATAAGGGCGCATGTCCGAATATAAAAGATCGTATAGTCTAATATCATATACATGAATTCAAAAGTAACTTATTCCTAACAATATATAGAACTCAACAAAAATCATGCTAACACAAAAATCAGAATCTTCAAGTCAAACATTGGCTCTGACACATCATTATCATCATCCCGGTGACTGTACTGTATCCCCATGCTCTGCAGTAGTGGTCAAACAATGGCCAAACTTAGAGTATAAGGATGAGGGTCATCATAGGTATCAACATTTGCTCACGATTACTCTTGGCAGAGATAAAAATAGAAGAATGATGCTTCTATTTAATGGAGCCTCGTAGGATTTTTAAAAAAAAAAAGAAAAGAAAGCATAACAACTGAGAACATCTAAGCTGTCATGAACTAATTATTCTCCTGCCCCTTCTGTGAGGTAATATTTTGGCTTGTAATTGTCTGAGCCTCAGCTAAAGGCGATTTAGCAAAATCTTTATCTAATAGCTTTATCTGGTTATGTATTTAGAACAATATGAGTCATACGGGTGCCGATGTACACTTCACTCAATAGTGATTAAACCAACCAACTATAACTTTACAGTTGCAGATAAACAAGTTTAATAATCACTTATAGTTTAACAATGTAAAATAAATAAAGTTGTTTATAAAAAAAAAAATAAAAAAAAAAGAAGCGAGGATATTTGTCATTATCGGATGATTTAAACAGAGGTGGAAAATGTGAAAAATGTTGAAATTTTCCTTGGTTGCGCTGTTATGGAACTTTGCTTCCGGTATTAGGTCGGTTGCCTTCTGCTTCAGTCTTTGTTGGTTCTCACAGGTGCTTTGGACTCTACTTCTCTATAATAGTCTAGTCTAGTGGCTGTAACACGTCTCATGCATCACGGTTGAGGTAACTACGAAGGTTGTCAAGCGCCTTCAAAACCTATCTGATGTTTGTGTCTAGCGTCAACTGCTGGCAACTGGAACCACAAGCTGAAAGGAGACAAATTCCACTGCTAAGTATTAGGCCTCATGACATAGTCATCAGGCAACCTCAGTGTCCATCCACCACTTCATCTTCCTCAGACTTTTAACCCTCCCTGTTCATTTATTTTAACCCCTGTGAGTCAGATGAAATTTCTTTTGGACAGTGGAAGGCGGCACTTGAAAAAAATATATTTATGATAAAATAACCAGTGAGTAGCTGAAATTGGTGATTTGAGCTTGATATCTTGGCGAATTAGCTTGTGACTAAGTGATCTTGATTTATAGACTCGTCAACTTGTATGTAATCTTTATTCAGGAAATACGCTTTTGGGTGAGTTCAACGTGATGTATAGAAGAATCAACTTGTGAGTGCTTTAACTTGACCAAGGCAGTACGCTGCTGAGTGAGTTGAACTTGATATATGTATAGGTAAATCAACAACTTGTGAGCAGTTGAGAAGTTAGTGAATAAATGCTGCGCTACAAACGTTTACAACCGCTGGCGTGGAGATTTTCCTTGTAATTCAGAAAATGTATGATGTCCTATCTTGTAAATTCTGCTATCCCGACGTACGCTTTGCTGGCTTTTTTTCCGATTAGACACTAAACACGTAGTGTGTAGACTGAAGACACGAAAGTAGCTTTATAAGTTTCACATCTAATGTCAATAGTTGACTCTTTTATCCATTTCCTCAATATGGCTTCTTCCTAGCTGATTATTCTGGTTCTAATTTTTCTTATTATGATACGTAACATGATGCGCACATGACACGCGTTAATTATATTGAGAATGAAATTGTGTGCCCATGTAAGTCTGTAATGATGATATAACAATCTAGCTGAAGGTGAAGTATATAACAATGAGTTGCTTCAATATATTATTCCAGATGAAAAATCTTTGATTTAATTAACCATTAACGAATAGAAGTAATGACAAAATCAGTCTTTCGTACATTTAGCTACGAGGCTAAGTGCAAAAAGTAATCTTAAATATGAACAAGAAAAATTAGTAATAATTTTTCTAAAATTTACTAACCTTTTCCGTTCGCAAATTCCTTAAGAACACTATATAAGATACATTACACAGGTATGAATTATATATCCACACAGTAACGAAATTATAAAACAGTTGGGGAACAGGCTACGCTCAGTGAAACTCTATGCTTCGCTTGTGTACCGACTTCTGGCGAATTTGACGCTATATATCGGGTTGCCATTATGTCAGTATGTCAGAAGTCGTAGACTATGTCCCATGGCTCCGCCTATAATCCACACACGCGAGCCCCTTCAGTGCACGTCAATCGCTAAAAGTGGGTGTCTTTTGCAACCAACTCTTCACTCCGTGCTGGGTGTTCGATTGCGAGACAAACCGTGGTTTTGGATTGGCCACCCGATATATAAATTATCTGCGGCCCCCACTCCCCTGTCACCCAGTCTTCCTCATTTTACGGCTCGAGTGAAGTCCCCTTGTGTTGCTTTGCTGACCGGAGCGGCTTCCTTTAATCTTTTCAGTGTCCCATCATGTAGACAACATGCCGCTCTCAACGTATTCTACCATCTTGTAACCAACATTCCTGTGCGTGTCACGAGTCCTTTGTTACCGTTCGCTATGGCGGGCGTGCTTTTGTACTAATGTGGTGACACTTGTTTTGTTGAAACAGGGAATTAAAGCATCAAACAAATTCTTTTTATTTCCCATGTGAACGTCTCCCGCTCTAGCAATAATGTATACCGAGCCAGGTGTGTTTCAAAAGATAATATAAGGTTTGGGAAATAGCAACGGTGGGATTTAAGTTACACTTAGGTAAAATCCGTGTTTAATAGATTACTTGAAAAATTATGAAAGAGTAAAAACGGCAGATAAGTAAAATATGAATATGACGAAAAGGCATAGGGTGATAAAGGCTAGAAGCATTTTATCACAGGGGGCTATAAATACTTTACATACATCTACGTTTATATAAGTTTACAGAAATAACACCACTCCATCACATTCATCTACGTTTATATCAGTTTGTATAAATAACCCAAATCCTTCACATTCATCTACGTTTATGTCAGTTTATATAGATAGCTTCAATCCTTCACATTCGTCTACGTTTATATGTGTTTATAAATAACAATAATCCTACACATTCATCCACCTTTATATTAGTTTATATAAATAACACCAATCTTTCACATTCATCTACATTTATATCAATTTATATAAATACCATCAATCCTTCACATACATCTAGTTTATATCAGTTATATAAATACCATCAATGTTCAAATTCATCGACGTTTATATCAATTGATATAAATAACATCAATCCTTCACAATCATTTACGATTACACATATATATAAATAACGTCATTCCTTCACATTCATCTACGTTTATATCATTTGATATAAATAACATCAATCCTTCAAACTCAAATCACAACCTAAAGCGTATATCGTGGGGAACTAAAAAGTGTCCCCTTCAACTTTTGTGTAACTGCTGCGTCAATCGTCTCACTCTGAGCTACCGTAAGCCAGTTCTTCCAATCTCCGACCTGACCTAGTGATAAAAGACAAATTAATATGGTCATACTTGAAACAATTACACTTTCAATGTCGTACGTAATTAACCAAACAAGCCGAAACTGGGGGGTGGAATAGGGGGGGGGGGAAGTAGTGTGCTTACTTACTACAAACTACTTGAAAATACACAAACAAAAGACAATGAGAATAAATACAGGAAACGATAAAGGATTACACTTGACAGAATACACCCACAAGATGTAGGATTATACAAATATCTCGATAGCAATATAGACGAGTGACAGAGAGATCAATATATGGATATTAAAAACAAGAGGAGTTTTCATTGCATTGGGAAATATATGGAAATCAAAAGAAAGAAATCCAACACAAAAAGAAAGAAATCCAACACAAAAAGAAAGAATCTTCACCTCAAATGTCCATTCATTTCTAATGTAAAAAAATAGGTAGTCCCATAGCAAATATTGCCGTAGAGGAGTGAAGTGTTAGAGGCTTCATTATACTAGATCCAACATCGAGAGATACGGTGACCAGTTCCCCTTCCTCGGGTTGCCTTCTCCTGTCTTAACTCAATAGAGACAAGTTACGTACGCATGTACATCTGGATATACTGGAGCATGTCGATAGCGGGAATCGAACCCGGCTCTTTTGCCGCAGAGACCAGTGCTCTAACCACTCTGTCGGTTGGACGCTCCTAATGCATCGTTCTTAAAAAAAAAAACATAAGAAGTTACAGACTACATAAATGATTACTTACGTAGAATAGAATGATTGAGATGGTTCGCCAAGCGTGGAACTAATGACATGAACCAGTGCAGATGGAATAAAGATGAGAGAAAGACGATGGGGATGGATTAAACACACATTGAAGAAACTTGTTGATAGCATTACAAGGCAGTTTTTGTTCTGGAACTCACAAGGTCAGAGAAGAAGAGGTAGATAAAAAAAATCAATGAAGAAGTGAACTGGAGATCCCAAAATAAAAATGACACAAAGAATAAACAACTATTGAAAAAGATACTTATAAGGCAGGAGTGAATCAGATATAATGACTACGATTGTACCAATAAAACGATATTTGGAGAACAAAAAACCAAAAAACGATATTTGGAGAACAAAAAATTCTATACTTGGAGAAAAGAAAACGATACTTCGAGGAAAAAAAACGATACTTGGATAAAACAAAATAACGATGATTAGATAACAACAAAAAACGATACTTGGAGAACAACAAAAAAAGATATTTGCAACAACAAAAATCGACGGCCGAAACACACAATCCTTAATAAATGAATGCTTGAGAAGAACCGAAAGGTTGAATGTTGTGGTAAGATCACAAATGTCGAATTGATGACACGAAACATTCAAGGGCATGTGACACAAGATTTAACGAGAATATGCTGACATTTGATGAGATACACATTGAGAAAACCATTCGATAGCAGAAGGCAGTCCATGTTCTCGAATCCAATGTTCAACCAAACGAAAGACACGTATTGTATTTTTGACGATAAAATACGTATTATACGCGTAAGGTAGAACTTCTGTATGTTAAAATACGTTGCATCAAATCTTCAAATGTTTCAAAACACGAAAATGTATCTCCAATTAAAACATGTTATGCTGTACTACAGAACCTAGACAGCTAAAACTAAAAGCAATTTAATTTATTTATTTTGTTCGTCTAGCAATTCAAGCTGTAGTTTAAATAAAAAAAAATAATATGTATGATATTTAAAGTGTCAGCAAAACTTGTGTTACATAAAAACAAACAACTAGTTTTTTTTATACATATTATGCGCCAATGACGTAATTTCACGCAATTGTTGTTGTTGTTGTTGTTGCTACCGTTTAACTAGAGCTGCTGAGCTTCTCGCTCTTTAGCAGAAAATGCAAAGTTGAAGACTTCTTGGTATTATCTACACTGTAGATCTAGGCTTTTCCTGTGGCTTTTCTGCCATTCCAAAATGTGCTGAGTTTTTTTTTTTTTTTTTTTTTCGTACGCCCGCTAATACTCGAGGCGAAATCTCAGGTTATTGTTAATGTCTAACCTGGCATTGATTTTACGAGAGTATCCCTTTTCTTGTACAGAGACAGGTGTCCCTCGCCATTCAGGCAGATACTCGCCGATTTCGGAGGTACTCATTAGAGCTGGGTCGGCTCAGGAGCCGCCAATCCCTGGTCGACGACACTCCTTCAAATGTCCTCGCCAGGTCTCAAGTTAATCCAGTCCAATTCCCGGTCGACGAAAAATCCTCAAATGCCGTCGTGCGGGTATGATCCTGAATCACCCGGTCGCCAGAGCGGTGGTGTAACCACTACGCTAGCGCGGCTCCTTGTGCTGAGTTGAAGTCATGAACTCCAGTTTCTCCAGCTTAGCTTGTATTTAAAGGATCATCACATCTGGTCCCAAGCTAGAAGTAAGAAGAGTGTGGCTACTGTGCATTTCCCGCCATCCAAGGGGCTCTCCAACTCTGCAGAGCTAAAATACTGTGCTCTGGTTCTGGGTTCTCCCAAGGAATTGTCACGTCCTGCACTGAGCCACTTCTCAGCTCCCCCTGCCTATCACTAGGTCCATAGTAAAATCTTTCTGCATGCAGTCAACCAGTTCAAAGCCAAAGAATCACGTCTGGGGCACAAGTGACTTCTACAAGCTTATTGAGCAATGCTGGGTTCTAAACAAGTTTCACCACAGGGGGAATCCCTGGAAGTATGTGGATGATTTCAAGAATAAATGAGGATGTAATTAGCCTCACAGACAGAGATTCACTTCCACATACGTATGTTGTAGCATTGTGCATAGCTGGGGGTCATATAAAGATGACTCCAGTTATGCATTCATGCATAATTTTCACGCCATACCTATGGAAAGCGCCCCATGTCAAACTTACGCATATTCATTTAACGAAAAATAACGTATTATACGCATATTTTATTTGTTGCCATAAAATACATATAATACGCGTATTTTATTCTCAGACTTAACGTACGGTTCAACATTGCTGGAATCTCCGGTGTAAGACAAATGATTGAGACCGAAAACACATGAGAAGGAAATGAGACATTTCATTAAGGGAATAAAGAAGACAATGAATGACCCTTAATGAACACCACAGGGCAGGATGGTTTAACGCGTATTTGTTTTTTTTTTATTCGGATTTACCAGAGTGACACCAGTAAACCTCCTTAAAGATTCTATCTTTTTGTCTAATACCTTCATGCTTTATGCGTTTGTCCCTAACGAAGACAGTGCAGTCGTAACGTGAGCCTGTTCGTTTTTCTTGTATCACGGGAAGACTTAGATTATCTTTTGTCGTTTACTTTTTAGTGCCGTGGTCGTACTGTAGTCCTTCTCATTTTCATATAATCAAGGAAATCCATTATTTTTCTTTCACCTTTGAACTCCCAAAGAAGTAAAGGCCTTCAACAGACATATGCCCAGTCTTTATGGCCCGTGCTATCAGCTCAAAGTATTTCAATGTCTTCTTCATCCCCTTCATGTCTCTCTCCAGTACTCTTTTCCGCGTGTTCTTTGGTCTTTCTCTACCTTTCTTACCCTGGGAATTGCAGAACAAGGATTTGTTTTGGTCATGCTATCAACAGGTTTTCTCAGTGTGTGTCCTATCCATCTCCAGCGTCTTTTTCTAATTTCATGTTCCACTGGCGCTTGTCTAGTTCTTGTTATTAGTTCCATTTTAGTGATCTTGTCATACCACTTCGATACTTCTATTCTACGGAAGCATTCATTTATGAACATCTATAGCTTTTTGGTTGTTGTTTTGATTGTTCTCCATATGTCACATTAATTCAATAGGATTGGCTTGACATTTGAATTACCAGATACATTAATTTATCGATAAAAACAAGCAATTGGGCAATCATATTTGTATCTATCACCAGCGAGTTAAGTGGTTACAACACCGCTCTGGCGACCGGGTGATTCAGGATCAAACCCGGGCGACGGCATTTGAGGATTTTTCGTCGACCGAGATTTGGACTGGATTAACTCGAGACCTGGCGAGGACATTTGAAGGAGTGTCGTCGACCAGGGACTGGCGGCTCCTGAGCCGACCCAGCTCTAATGGGTACCTCCGAAAACGGCGAGTATCTGCCTGAATGGCGAGGGACACTTGTCTCTGTACAAGAAAATAGGATACTCACGTAAAAATCAATGTCAGGTTAGACATTAAAAAAATAATAACCTGAGATTTCGCCTCGAGTATTAGCGGGCGTACGGAAAAAAAAAAAACCATATGTAACATAATACGTTCGTTCTATTTTCTTGTCTTCAGTTCTCTCCGGCCGTACTTACTCGGTCACCCTGTTGCCGTCATTTTGGACGGTGGAAAAAACGCCAACCTAATGTATGTTTGGTTTAATGTGGTCAAAGAGAGATAAATGTTGATTGTCTTTCTGTGACAGGTTTGACTGGTGATTATCTTCTCCTGTCTTATGTTGTCCTGACTCAGGCATGTCTTATAGTTGACATGTCTTAAGTCTATTTATAGGATCATATACGGAGTATCTTTATCACCCGTTTGGGCCGAAACGCCTGGTCTGAGTTTGCCTCGATCTGGTCCATGCTCTTTTGGCATGCGCGGGTCTTGGGGGCAAAAGCCGGGAGACTGATTCAGAGAGAGTGTGTACCTGAGGCTTAGAACGGATATCCCGATCCGTAGATTCCTCTCTGCCAAGTTTTCGATAGGGATTGGAAATTCTGGGAATGACAGTTTTGTCATTCTTCCGTCCCTGAGTGTTTCTTTATGCCAGTATTGGCTGTGTTGTGTTACCTTATAGTGAAGGATTCGTTGAGAAGGTAACTGAAAACATTATTCGATCTTTTCGTCTCGTTTAGATCTTACAGGTACAATTTATCGCTGATGGCGACATAGTGAGCGAAGCTCACAAGGAGTTATTATACTGTACTCCAGTATGGCTTCATATTTGAAGGACTAGGTCTAGGTTGACCTGTTACATACATAAGCCTAGGAATCATCTTTATGGATCCGCAATGCAGGCGGAATATGGTTTGGCAGAAATATATATAATCTCAGAAGCTTGTATAAACTGAGAGTGACCTGATTATCGAGGCCCGCGACCTGCGGCCTGATTTCGTTGTCATGATATTGGTCCGTGGTTACGGCCAATCTGTCTTCTCCAGAATGAAGTATCTGGCATGTGAGGCCAGTCTGAAGTCTTTTGCCAATTGTAGGACAATGGCATTGATTTTGGTGAAATAATTGATATCGCCCGTACCAAGCAAGATATTTGCTAGGGCTTACCTGACGGTGCTCAGTCAGGGATTAGAGCTATTGCATAAACAGTAAACATTGTTACAAGACATTGTTAGATGTCTGGAATCTGTGATGTCTGAAGCTGACCTTTGTAACTGCTCATATTATGTAAACGATCTTATACTATTGACTGTTTCGTCCACCATCATCGTATTATCGTACGTCATGAATAAATATTGTAAACGTCAGCAGAATTCCCTACTTCACTGACTTCTACTTGTGGTTGTGTGAGTTAATGTGAAGACGTCCAAGAGCCTATGCGGCCTTCGTGTTATCAGCACTGTTATCTATACATTTACATTACTAACCACATTGTTATACAAGTACTACACGTCTGAATCTACAGGAATACTGACATTAGGTATGTGTTTACTACACCCTGGCGGCACCTCACGCTAGTGACCTAGATTCTCGCTACAACTTGGTACTGTCCAGGACAACACGACACGCTCAACGTACTAACATTCATAACACATCAAAACAGTACGTTACATCTGGGCATATACACAAACCCAACTTTGACAACTTTACATCCGTGCAAATAGACTTTTACACACCCCTTCTAAGCGCCCCTTTTCATTTTTTATTGTCTTCGCTTTCATCGTACGAGGTTTTCTTCTCTTACTTCGTCACTCACCATACGATACCGGACCGCTTGATCTGTTTTGCAGCCACGTCGATGTGTTTGTGTTATTACTTGCTAACCAGACGGATTACGAGATTCACCAGACACACGATTGAGAGAGAAAAGAGTAATCTTTTTTACCCCAGAAGGCCTGGAGCGAAAACTTAGACGTTTGTCGGGACGTCGGAAGACAACCACCTTGTTAAAGATTAAGGCACGGGACATGGTGTAACAATTTCGGCAGACTGACTTTGTGGTTTAATCATCTACGAGAAAGTAACATCTTGGAGGAGTTTATCAGTTATAGATCTGTGATGAAGTGAGTTTTTAAACATGATAAGTAACAACGGAAGTGGCAAGACGTATTTGGTCATGAAGAGTGGTCAGTGTAGTAAGATCCCTGATACCCCGATCAAATAGATAAAATATTATCGATTATAAATCCAAATACTATAGAGATAAAGTAGGGAGTTGTGCTCAACGTCTTCGCCATCGCCCGCAGTCACGCAGGTTTTGAGAAGCCTTAACGCAAAGTGAATGGTACCCTCTATCAATATTACAAGCTTTTCATACTCCGTCCTTGAAATTAACTGTAAAATTTTGACAGCCAAGGCGTGTTTCGTTCCAAGAAAGAGTGAGAGAGAAACGGAGGAGTGACGGAGAGAGAGGAAGTATTAATAGAACGACATGCGACAGTGGTTCTGGGCATCACTTACGGTAACGAAAGTGCGTGACTTTGCTACTAGCAGAATTTGGAAAAGCGGTGCAAATCCACTACAAACCACCTGCCCACCCCGTTCACTAGTAGCGCAGTTTGAATGTATAAACACTTAGATTGGGAGACGGTAGTAAAAACACACAGACAAGCTCGCATTTCCTGTATAGTTGTATTTTCTGATGAAATCCAAACGCGTTGCTTCATTTTGAAAAAGAACGAGAGAGGGAGGGAAAACGGTGGTGGATTTAAAGAAAAGAAAAAAATTACGGCTAACTTGGAAATTTGAAGATACCCACTAATGTGTAGGGCTGGAGAGGGCGAAAGTGAAACTTAGAAGGATAGATAACGGGTGACCCAAGGAACATCGATGCAGAATAAAATAAACGATAGGACAGTGACAATAAAATGATAATACTTGTTTATTAGAATATCATATTCCACATTATGATATATTATCCTACCGTAGAGAGAAAAGTATGTTATTAGAAGAACTGAAGAGGGAAAAATACAAAGATGAAAAGTATGATAAAGAGAGAAATAAAAATATAACGACTATATGACAGACAGTCGTCTGATCAATAATTGCCTTTTCTCATTAAAAACGCTTAGATAGTAACAGAAATAATAGCCCCTTCACTTCCCGTGTTTTGCCGACACCTATAGGGTGAAGCTGGAGTGTCCTCTCCAGGGCGCGAGCTTGGGCACAGTTATATGGAGATCAAGCTGTTGCCCATGCAGCATGTTCCCCCTCTCCGCACAGCCGGTAGATCCAAAGGAACGGCAGTAGCCGATACAGTTTGGTACCAGCCATAGTAACAGAAATATTGTAAAGAAAAGACAGAGAGACAGACGCATTGATGTCCTCACTCAACTTTGCCAGTCTTGGGAGAGGGGGGACGTTACTTTTTTTTTTGAAAGTGTAATTTATTTTGAAAAAGAGGCAAGTGGGCATAACATAATTCGATTGGCTGTGGTAGAATAGACTAATGGTAGTAATAAAAACGATTTGAAGCCAGCGTTAGTTGCCACTTGAAGATAAAGATTTCAAAAGTAGTGTTATCATCAGACGCAAGGGATTCATGACCATTGCCTTCGCTGTTCTGCACCAGTGGCGATCTTAGTGTGACCATTGATCGCCGGTTAACCTACAAATTGTGCATTATTTCATTGATGCGGTAAGATAAACATTTATATAAACATTATTATTGAGATGTATCTGTATTATTGAATGTGTATGCAGTATTGATGGGTAGAGGCAAAACCAGAAAGGCGCCAAACTCAACACTTTGTGTTATGCCACAAGTGCTATTAGGGAAGATTACCATTTCTTTTAAAAGCCAGGCAGGCTTATTTAAGCTTTGTGAGAGAATGAAAAGACAGTTGGAAATAAAATAGGACATTATTATGATTGGAAGGCCAGAAAACCACTGGCCGTCTTCAGCAAGTCACAGTGTTTTCACATGACTTCATAAAATTAATTATAATTTTCCTATGAAAGGAATGTATCAAACTGATGATTGAAATTTACCTGAGTATGAAGCTGTCACCCCATCAGATAGGAACTATAGCTATTTATGTAGCCATAGAAACTGATCTTGAAACTGTTGATAATGCTTAGTTGGTTAGGGAAGGAGAGATATGTTTGAAATACTGAGGAGGCCTTAATCCTCTTATTTTCAGGGTTCGATGTTGAAACATTCAGTGAGCCATATTAGAATTATTGAATCTGCACGTTCGAGGCAATAAGTATCTGATTGCCCAAAACTCTGAAGAGTGCTGTAGCAGTGTCTAAACTTTGCAGTCGTGAAGACTATCGTTGTGGAAGAAAGACCACAATGCTCCAGGACTTGAAGATAAGAACCATCCAAGGGTTCATGATTTTTCACTTGACATAATCTCTCCAGTATTAAATCAACACAGCGTTCTTGAGGTGATGAACATAATCGTTCCTCATAAGAGTGACCCTTTATAGAATTTAGTGCTTTACCAGGACATTCCAAGTCATAGACATTTTCATAATATAACTAGACAAGTTGTCTTTTTTAATTCACATTACTGTAAATACATTTCCATTCTATTTTGAGTTTTAAACATTCCTGTACCCAATAAATTGAGGTACAGGAAATTAAAATTGTAAAAAATTGTTACTCAAACTTTAACCATTGATTTGTTTAATCATTTTCATTGAGTTACATTAGTGGTTGTTGTCATTCTCTCTACATCATATAGCACATTACCCTAGACATCTAACCAGATAACAACCAGACCCCTTTACATAAAAGTAGGCTCAAAATATATCGCAGATTGAGGTCGTAGGGTGGTAGCAGTCAGGTACGTCGAGAACAAGCATCATCAACTATTAGACTCAGGGACTTGCATAGCTGAACTCTTCAGGGACTATAGCTGACTTAGATTAGTTTGAAATCCCATGTAAGGGGGATATCTTATGTGTCATGCAGTAATGGTCTACTTCAGGATGGGGAAACGGCTACTAAATTCAGACACTATTTAACAAACGTCCTTTTCAGGACGAACGCAGAAGAAGAAGACACTTATTTATGTCAATTTGGCATGAAAATGCTAAAATAAACTGCTTCTGATTGGAGCTCTCTCCAATTGCGCGACATATGTGTGTTGGTGAAATTTCGCTTATAACATATAAAAGACTATTTCACTGGTAATTTTACAAGGAGAGATCACAGACGGCCAAAATAAGAGCTCTTAACCAGGACACCCTATAGGACTGGCCCGCCACCAGGCGAACGCTGCCGCCATAAGACTGTGCGTGGTCCCGGCTGTCGGGTCTTCCCAGTTCAGATGGGGCAGAGCTGCGTGTCTGTCTAGACGACGTCCTTCGGCAGTCACACTATGACCCCCTTTACAGGGTAGAGAACCATCCTTCTGGCCTTGCACACACGCCAGTTGGTGGGAGGTTCTCTGGGGTTGCAACAAAGCCCACGGCTGTCCGTTGACTGGCTGCTCTGCCAGTTATCGCTTGCCTGTCTTGGAGATATAACCCCCATTTGCAGGGTAGAGAGCTAACAAACCTCGGGACATTGCACACACGCCAAAGTGGGCCTGGTGTAAAATGCCGCTGAGTCTAGGAAGCTCCCTCGGGTTGCAAAAATGCCCAAAACCTCCACCCCAAATTTTGTTGCAAGGGTAAAAGAATGAATAACTCAAACCCGTGGGGATCGCTACAAACAAACAAACATAAGACTGGTCACATGATTAGGAGTGGCTGCTAAAACTAAACAGCATAAAACTCTTGTAATAATACTGAAAGCCTTAGGACCTTCCTCGATGAAGTATTAGATGGATTCTGTACGCTGTAACTTCACCTATCTGAAGGACTGCTGCATCTTAAACTAGTTACAGTAAATTACAGCCATTTTGTGCATCAAGCCTGTGTATTAATTCGCCCGATATCTGGGTAAGTTGTGGTATGTACATGTTTTTATTTTGCATTTGACATATATAAATAGCTTGTGGACGTACTGTTGCAAATGAAGCTAGCAACATCATCACTTAAAATAATTTATCTCATAAACCACCACTGCAAAAGCTGGTCACTTCTTTGTGCGGGGCTCATCACAAGGAACCAATAGCTGAGGTGGTCCAATAATCCTTAGAGAGTAGGGAGTGGATGATGTATATATTTATTATACTAATACTTCAGTAAGTTTTCTATATTAATTTATTTATATTTCAATTGTCGCCTTCCGCTGTCCAATAATACTTTCATCCAACTCAATGACTCTAAAATTAATGCTCAGGGAGGGTAAATATTCTGGGGAAGATCAAGTGGGGAGAGAAGCGGAGGTCGCCTGAAGTTCATATCAGGAGACACAATACTTAAAAAGAGCCATTTGTTTCCTCTTAGTTTGGGGTACAAGTTTCCACCAGTCGACGCTAGACAGCTTCATCAGACAGGTCTTGACTACGTTTGACAACCTAAGTAATAACCCAGGCCTAGTTACAACGGACGTGCTACTACCACCAGATTTTACTATTGAAGAAAAGGACCAGTCCAAGGCACCTGTGAGAAACCAAAGCGGCTGAAGCAGACGCCAACCGAACCCACACCGGCAGCAAAGTACTATAACATCGGCGTCAATGAAAATTTCCAATTTTTCCCTATTATTTACCAAAATTTAATATCATCCGATGATCATAAATATCATTTTTATAAACAAATTAATTTATTTTTCATGTTAACCCATATCTGATTATTAAACACGGTTGTTTGTAACTATAAATCTGTATTTGTATGAATCACTATTGAGTCTCCAACCGCATGACTCATATTGTTTTAAATACATAACCAGATAGAGTTATTTAATGAATACTTTCTGAATCACCTTCAGTTAGGGACTCCCAAAATACAAGTCATTATTTCCTCTTAGAAGGGGCGGGAGAATAATAAGTTCATGACAGCTGAGATGACATCAGTTTTTATACTTTCTTTTCTTTAAAATCCCTTGAGTCTCCCTCAAGTAGAATCATCATTCTTCTACTTATATCTCTGCCAAGAGTAATCTTGAGGGAAGGTTGATGACCTTTGAAGACTTTCATTTTATACTCTAAATTTGACCATTGTTGAACCACTACTGCAGAGTAGGGAAGACAATATCGTCACACCATTACACTGGTGACAGGTAGAAAGTTAAGATAAAAGGTAAAGGTAGACCATTACATCCAGGAACCTGGTAACCGTGTCGCGAGCTGGAAACTCTTTAACCGCTTTGCCTATCGGACGCAATCGATGACTGGCACCTACCCATAAAAACGTAATAAAATTTTGTCGAGTGTTAGAAAAAATCTACTGTCGTACCGTGCTATAATGGTAGATATTTACCTTTCCTTATCAAACTGTGAGAAACAATGTTTTGTTTGCTGTAAACTTCTTTCATTGCGTCAAACCCGGCAGCCCTCGCTATGTCTTCCACTTGCTGGCCACTCAAAGACACATCAATAAATCTCGACATCTTTCGTATTTCCCAAGGCATGTCCTGTTGTGAGCACACATGGAAGTTTAATTAGATACTTCAAAACTAGACGGATTGTCAGAATTTGCAATATAATGTAATTGTAATTTAGACTTTAGAGGATATAAAAAGTGAACGGATTGTCAAAACCTGCAAAACAATATAACTGTAATGTGGAGGTTCAGCTACAGCGGTGGCTCCTTTCCCTGCAAGGAGAGCAAAGGAAAATGATGGTTGTAAGGGAGATTAGAATTAACAATAGTGCGAAAAACAACATACATACATATTTTTATTCTTTTTTAAATATATTAACCTGTACTGATCATCATCATCAAGTACTATGCCTAGTGGCGTAGGAGATCATGTCTCTCCACAACTTCCTGTCTTCAGTACAATTTATCAGTTCTATTGTTGACGGCTTTCCATGAAACGATGTCACTCTGTCCATTATATTCTCCATTTATTTTCCTCTTATCACTTGCTCTTTTCCTTCAGTCTTACCTGTTGTTACGATTTATTCCTGCTTACGTCTTCTCATAACATGACCAAAAAAGTGAATTGCTTCTTTCTAACTAGTGAAATAAGTGTTCTTTGTGTATTGCCCTCTTTCGGCACATCCTCGTTCTCTTTTTGGCTGTCCATGGTATTTTTAACATTCTACTGTAAAACCACAACTCTGTGGCATCTAGTGCCGTCCCCTCGTGTTTACTAATTAACCATGACTCTACAGATATAATATAACAAAATGCAACATTAGAATTCACAACAGCTTGGAAAGCGTAACTTTCGATGAGGCAAAGAGTTTTATCAGAATCAGATACAGAAACAAATGGAATGTGGAGCATCCAGATAACACACAAGATGATCCATACTACCAGCTCAATAGAAGAGAGCAAGTGGTAATCTTTGAACTCCGCACTGGCCACAACAGATTAAGATACCATCTATTCAACAAGCTAAAGATAGGAACTACCGATGAATGTAACTGTGGCACTGATAAAATGACTGCTGAACATCTGCTTCAAAGTTGCGCAACATATGCGGAACAGAGAACGCGCATATGGCCGACACCAGTACCATTCATGGAAAAAGCTCTACGGAGATTCAAATAGCCTCAAACTGACTACTGCTTTCTTTGAAAATACTCAAGTAGACTTCCGAGAGTGTACGAAGAAGAAGAAGAATGCGTCTCATGTAGTTCAATCCCTCTTTAAAAACGTAAACTTAGAAACGAGTCCATCACATTGTAAATCCATAACAAACGTTGACAACGGTTTTAACGACGGAAGTACTATCCAATAAATCGAAATGGAAAGCACAGCACAAAAGTGCTGCCTACCTTGCCGCCATCTTCGCTACATACATACATACATTCGCGTTGTACACAAACCTCCTTCATATCTTCATAAGACACAATCAATATTGGATGATCCGGGTTGTTCTTGATGGAATTATCCCAGTGTTGATGGAAGTCGAAATAAGATCCGTAGTCAACTGAAAAATAAATTATTAGGCACCTACGTGTTAAAGCATGCTATATGCAGAAAGGAGATATATCTGGAGTCATACTTATATGACCACCAGCTAAGCACAATGCTATCACATATACATGTGGAGGTGAACTTCTGTCTTAAGACTAATTACACCCTCATAGACTCTTGAAATCATTTACACACTTCCAGGGATTCTCCCTGTTATGAAACTTGTTGAGAACCCAGCATTGCACACTAAGCTTGGAGGAGTCACTTGAGGCCAGGATGTAACTGGTTGGCTGCATGCAGGATGATCTCACTGTGGACCCAGTGATAGGCAGGGGAAGCTGAGGTGTGACATTGTGTCTGACGTGACAATTCCTTGGGAGAGCCTAGAACCATAGCACAGTATTTTAGCTCTGCCTATTTGGAGAGCCCGCTTGGATGGCGGGGAATGAACAGTATGCCGCATGCTTCCTACTCCTATCTTTGGACCAGATGTGATCCTTTAAATACAGGCTAAGCTGGAGAAACTTTAGTTCATTTCTTCAACGCAGTACGTTTCGGAATGGCAGAAAAGCCACAGGAAAAGCCCAGATTTACGGTGTATATAATATAAAAGGGTCTTCAATGTGGTATTGGCTGCAAAAGAGCGAAAAACTCAGCAGCTTTAGTAACACAACACTAGCAACAACAATACGCTATGCCACTCTTTAAACACAAACATGACTGCACAGAATAACCTTGACCGTCCATGTAGAGAGGAAACCAGTTCCTGAATTGTCCGTTATATCCTTGAACGAAAGATAGGGACACGTGATGATTGTAATATGAGACAGCCGTATCTTTAGGGTTTCTGACTGTGAATATGATCTTCGTTTTCTTCTCTGTAACCTGGGAGAGAAAAAGAACAGCGATTCATAAATGTATCTGTCTGTCTCAGTCTTCGACGAGATCAGAGGTTCCCAATTTTTTTCTTCGGAGTTCTTGCCCCTGTTGCTTTTGGTAAACCTTTTTGGACCCCTTATTTAATATGAGGGGACAGAAATTCTAGAGTTTACCATAAATATCTATGCACATAAGAAAATAAACAAATAGAGTTATTAATTTTTCACAATAAAACAACGATTCGGTACAAAATATTTAAAATTACCATACAATGTTTATTAGAACACGGAAAACAAATATTAGCGAGACGTTTGATTATTTGCTTATTTTTTTCTTTCTGGTCAATCAACAGTTTCATCAATAGTTCAGTTTTTAAAGAGATACCTACATATCACGCTTCCAGTTCTTTCCCTGCTTTGGGTATTACTGAAAGCACGACAGGCCGTTCTCTTCCAGTTCACAATTATTGCATCAAAATTACTACTTTTGAAATATTGCAACTGGATAATCTAGCTATTAACCAATTATTGCCCGAACGCCCTTGACATTCTTCTCGTATTTCCCCGGGGTAAGCATACCCAAGGTTGGTAACCCATGGTCTAGACCAGCGGTTTTCAACCTGTGCGACGCGGCGCCCTGGTGCGCCATGAATGAAGGTCAGGGGCGCCGTGGGTAGGCGTTGATTTTTTTTTTTTTTTTTTCGTATTTAGCTGTAAAGAAAACAAAGAGCTGTGGGAATTTCATTTTTGGTGTTTGTCAACCTGCGTGACCCCGGAGAAATTTCACTTTTGATGTTGGCCAGCCTTTGAAGTCCAGCTCCCCCGACCCGCCTATCAACTTTCCGCGCATTCTCCATGTCAGTGCTAAGTGCTTTCTGGACACTGACTTCCTGTTAAAAGTTGCATACCTCTCTGATCTTTTCGAAAAGTTGATCTCATTAAATAAGTCTCTGCAAGGAAGTGACACTCAACTTATTGACAAAGTTTCGGCCTTCAAAAAAAAAGCTTCTTTTTTGGAAGAGAAAAATCAATGAAGGAGGAGAAATGGACTTTCCAGATTTGCAGCAGTTCATTACAGACAATGAAATAGATTATAGTGTAGATATTGTTTCTATAATTGAAGGACACCTATCTCAACTCAGTGTTCATTTTGAAAATTACTTTCCTGAAAACTGTGACAGGTTTCAGTGGGTTCAAAATCCCTTCAGTAGTGATGCTCTTTCGGACTTCTGTACTGCAGAAGAGGAAGAACTGACAGAAATTTCATCAGACTCTTCACTACAAGCGAAGTTTCCATCCAGGGCATTGCCAAAATTTTGGCATTCAGTAAAACAGAAGTTCCCAAGCTTGAGCAAGAGGGCACTGAAGATATTAATTCCTTTTGCAGCCTCCTATCTCTGTGATGCTGGGTTTTCAGATGAAGACGTGGAGAAGGAAATGAGGGTAACTGTATCTCAACTAGACCTCAGAGCTTCAAACTAGTACTAAACGGAGTAAATCTTCATTTAAATGAAAATCCGAACTACCTAATCATTATTTTTGATCGCCGTCTGACTTGGGAAAAACAGGTTGACAGAAATCGAATGAGAGCAAGACAAAGAATGGCAATTATGAAAAAACTTGCTGGAACAACTTGGGGTGCAGATGAGAAAGTGCTTAAGACGTTGTACACAGGGCGAGTGAGGCCAGTTCTTGAATATGGCATGGCAGCATGGGCAACAGCAGCTAAGACAAACTTCGATAAAATTAGCAGACTCCAAAATCAAGCAATGAGAATTATAACGGGAGGCATGAAGTCAACACCTATAAAAGAACTCGAAAAGATTACATGCCTCCAGCCAATGACAGATAGAAGAGACTGCAGGGCTCAGCAACAGGCCGAAAAATTCAAAAGACTAACAGACCACCTAATGTGCCATAGAATAAATGCTCTTATAAGGCAAAGACTCAAACGAAGTAATTTTGTAGAATCAACCAAAACACAAATGAGAGCAGTATCCATAGATGAAATATCCACTGTTAAACCCATCTACACTGCACACAAGCTTCCAGTTTGGAAACAAAATCGTTTCCCTAAAATGATAGAAAACATTCCTGGAATTGAAAGTAAAAAGAGCCAAACTGCAAAAGATAGAAAATCCATAGCGACAAAATACATAGAGAAACATTATCCACGCAACACCTGGACCCATGCATACACAGATGGATCAGCAACAAATGCAACAGAAAATGGAGGTGGGGGTGTCTTTCTGACCTTAAGCACTGGTGCAGAAAAAAGGCTGTCAGTGGCGACAGGACGATTCTCCAGCAACTTCAGAGCAGAGGCAGAGGCCTTGAAAACTGCAACAGAGGTTATATTGACAGACGAAACGGCAGAGAGACAAGTTGCTTTCTTTACTGATGCACAGTCAGTAATTGCAACGTTGAAAAGCCAAAATAATACAGACCTGGATGATCTCAGAGTAGTGCTCCACAAACTTTGTCAACGATTCAAAAGTGTTGTGATCCAATGGATCCCATCTCATTGTAATATCGCCGGCAATGAAGAGGCTGACAGAATGGCAAAAGAAGGTTCACATCTACCTCAGCCTGATGCAAGCATAACTTTTGAGGAGGCAAAGAGTTTTATCAGAATCAGTTACAGAAACAAATGGAATGTAGAACATCCAGGGCACACACAGAATGATGCTTACTACCAGCTCCACAGAAGAGAACAAGTGGTAATCTTCAGACTCCGCACTGGCCACAACAGATTGAGATACCATCTATTCAACAAGCTAAAGATAGGAACTACCGATCAGTGTAACTGTGGCACTGATAAAATGACTGCTGAACATCTGCTTCAAAGTTGCCCCTTATATGTGGTACAGAGAAAGTGCATCTAGCCGACGCCAGCTCCTTTCGTGGAAAAGCTTTACGGGGATTCAAATAGCCTCAAACTGACTACTGCTTTCTTTGAGAACATTCAAGTGGACGTCTGAAAGTGTACGAAGAAGAAGAAGTATCTCAAGAGGTGCCAAGATTTGACAAGCTGTGTAACAACAAGCAAGCTCAAGTTTCACACTGAGGTGACTGGTACTTTATTCATCGTATTTTTTTTTTTTTTTAGTTTTACTGTACAAGTTTTTTGTTATGGAGATTGAATCCTGAGTGCAGTATAACAGTGAATGATTTTCAGATAAAAAATGTTTAAAAATATTAGAAAGAAACTACTTTATCTGTGCTGTTTTCTTTTTTGTAGTAAGTGTTTTCAAAGTGCACTTTGTGTATATGTTTTCTTGTACGTGTAATTTTTCACAGCTTGTCCAATTGCATTTCAAAAAAATTACATTAAAAAAATTACATTGATTAAAAGCCTTTCCAGAGCTCTCCTGCTAAAAAAAAAAGTTAGGCTAAATGTCGAAACATCGCTAGAGTTTTTACCAGTTATCCTACAGGGGAACCGCAGAAAGAATGTAGTTGGTCAGGGGAGCCATGGACTCAGAAAGGTTGAAAACCTCTGGTCTAGACAGATAACATACAACTATGTAACAAAACTCACTTTCAGATTGAAGGAAACGAAATTGTAACAGTTGGGTTTTGTTTACAGGCAACTTTGCAAAGATAGTAGATATACTGTATCTTTTAAATAATAGAATGATATAATATAACTTTTAGCTAGACTAACTAGCAGGCAATCGTTAGACAAAGACAAGAACAGCTTTCACTGTATAGGGAAATGTATGCAAATTTAAAAAAAAACCAGTCCAACATAAAATAAGAATCTCCAACTCAAATATTACTGTAGTCTAATTGCATGGTTATGAATCTTACGGAACAAAAAAAAAAAACAAAAAAAAAAAGAAACCGCGAAGAAACATTCTCTCATAAATGAGGGGGCTTGTGTCCAATGGAGGGATTAAAATGTTCAAAGAGAATTATTACACACATACATATATATGTGTGTGTAGATCTAGGCTACTCAGCTCTATTTCTGTGGGACATGTACAAAGCTTAATATCAATTTTTAAGTATTCCCTTTTGTTTCCTTGTTATTGTTTGTTTCGTTTTTAGCATATCTGCAGATCTGTTTATTTATGCATGATCCGCAGAAAAAAGCATAAAAGCATTTTTGCCTATCTTTTTTTGTAATGTTTTGCTTCTATACTTTGTTTTGGAGACTCCCATCTCGAGTAGTGTACAGCCGCTTCAGTTTTTAAATTTGTTTCTTATTACCCATTTGTAGTGCTTTACTATTCCATATATTTGAAAACAAACACAGGGGTCATAGAAAACCTAGGAATAAAAAGCGAATTAACGAAGGATTTCAAAATTAGACAGCTAAAATGTTTTGGTCACATAAAAAAACATAACACCTTGCTGAAGACCGTAATAGAAGGTAGAGTTGAAGGCAAACGAGCCAAGAGGAAGACAGCGCCATAAGTGGGAATATAACATCAAGAGATGGACAGGAAAGAATCTGTCAAAGTGCACCATCAAGACAAGAGACAGGAAAGAATCTATCAAAGTGCACCATCAAGACAAGAGACAGTAGACGTTGGAAATCACTGCATTCTTCTTCTTCTTCTTCTTCGTTCGTCCTGAAAAGGACGGTGGTTGCGTTGTGTCTGTTTGCGCCTAAGCTGTGATATCTGCACCTTTCGGTCGACACATCCGACTTCTGCACGGCATTTTTTAAGTACCGGGTTTGCCTTCCCATTTCGATCCATGCTCGCTCAGCCAGCCTACACTGCTGCAGACTGTTTCCAGGACCACCACGTGGAGGTGGAGCACGGTCTTGACCAGCTCTGGTTCGCTGGTCCTGACGCAGGCAGTCAAGCTATGAGTCGCTGACTGCATTCACTATTGCTGCATCTTGGGGTCCCAATCACTGCATTCGACCTTCGATGTAAAGATGGCAGCTGATGATTATAATATTTGTGAACTGAGCTTCCAATTGGCTAAGCCGTTAGAGCGAATTTCTGTACACAAATTATTGGCTTCCAGGATCGGAACCTGGAAGCGTCAAGCTCCAGTCTACCCAGCTGTAAAGGGGTACATGACTCGGCTCTTGATTTAGGGAAAGCAAAAGGCTGCGAGGAAAGGAACTGGTCACCTCACCTACATCTCCAGCACTTATCTCCCCTACGGCAGTATTTGCTATGAGACCACTTTTACCTTCTTTGTGAATTGAAACAGATTCTTTACTACACATGCTGACATGAAGTCCCGTATGCGTCTCACCTGGGCGCGAAATGGGGTGCAAAGAATAGTAATACAGTGCCGTGCCATATCAGTTGTAGTGACGACTAAGAAAGGCTGCACATAAGGACGGCTAACTCAGCCTGTAGATAATCTGAGCCAAGAAAACTTCAGTAACAGTATGGACATGTTAACTACAGCTAATTTTAGTCCACGAAGGCTTATTATAAATTTGTTTAAGGCCTATGCTCCCCGGGGAGCTGAGGGGTGATGATGGTGATTAACATATTTTTTAAATTAAGTGTTTACTACTTTTGTTCGTAGCACGCACCTTTCAACCATTTATATACAGTCCATCTCTTGATACATAAGTAGGACTTTATTAGAGTGTTCTTCTATATGTCCATTCATCTTCTTCGACATTCACTCTCAAATAACCACGTCTGTCTCTCTTAAAAAGCTGGCTGTCCGTCTCAGGCTTCTCTCGTCACCATACAGTTTCTTCCTCTCAACTGGGTTGGAGAAGGCCACGCTGCCACCCTGCTCCTCTCATGGTGACGACAGTTTTGGATTACATGCTCTACTGTCTGTTTGTCCTTCCCACATGGGCACTCATCTGTTTGTCCTTCCCACATGGGCACTCATCTGGCTGTCCAATTTTCAGATTGTTGAAAAGATCGACTTCCGTTTTCCGGTTTAGTGGCAGCCATCTTGCTTCTGTGACTGGACATGTGACTGGACATAAGGGAGTTGTTTTTCTCTTATTTTTATAGTTTCATGTTCTCTACTTAATTCTCATTTTCTTTCTTTCCCTCCTGTCTTGTTTGTCTGTCCCTGACGAAGGCCTTGTGGCCGCAACGTAGGATTTTCCTGTCCTTTCTCCTTGTAAGACGTATTACTATTTGTGTTTTTTTCCCCCATTCTACTGTTTGTTGAAAAGATGGTATTTGAGTCATCAATTGCTGGTTCTCAGTATGAAAATCATCACTTGATCTCTTCTTAGTAATGCGTAGTATGGTTCTGCATTACTGGTCTCTGGATGTTCCTTCTGCCATTTTTCTCTATAGGCTAATTATTTTTTGCTTTTTTCTTTTATCTCTTCATATGTAGCCCTGCCTTCTGTTTGGGTTTTCATATCTCCCTCTTTGGCAAGTTTATCTATACACACTGTTACATGCTTTCTTCCTTCTTTCTTTGTTTATGATTAGACATGTCCCACATTTTTATTTCCCGAATTCTTCGACTTTTCGCTAACGCTCTTATGTAGCATAGACTCATTACGTCCATGATATGTCATGCCATCCCTCATGCAATATGTTTTTGATGTCTTATTTATTCTTCCTTTGTCTGGCTCCTGCTCTGTTCTCCGTGTGTTTTTAAGTCCTTCTGTATATCTTCGACCCTGGTGGTGTCAGGACAAGGGTTGCCTTGAGGCACTATTAACCAGTTTTCTCATTTTAAATTGCTAATTACTGCCGCCAATTTAAGGAGTTTTCCATACCTCTACGCAGAAGATACCAAATTATCTTAGTAATGTTATTCTTGTTGACCGATCACAAAAAAAACCAAAACAACAGAAAGCAAAATAAAATAAAGGCATTCAAGACAAAGGGGAAAAAATGACAGCATTAAACATTAAATTAATAAATAAAGGGAGAATACTTGTTCAGGGAGGTAATCGAACCAAAGATGCGTGTTCAAAATGCGCCTTGGTGGAAAATTGTCCAACATTTTGGCTGAGGCTGCTTCCAGAAAACACGAGAGCTTTCCTGCGTCTGAATGCACGCCCCTGCCAGCAATGATCATATTCAGTATCTCCCACGTCCAGTGACAGCCTAGGGTAAACAGCAAGAGGGAAATATAAAGAATACCTTCCGTTAATGTACAGAAGTTAGTAAGTATAAAAATGTGGCATGGAGTTACAGTTAACGGGTAACCTCGCTTGAGAAATGTTCCATCCTTATATCACGCTCCAGTTTACCCAGCGTAAACGGGCACCTAACTCTGCCCTTGAGTTAAGGAAAGCAATGACAGCGGGGAAGGGAACTGGTCACCCCCCCCCACCTCTCGATGCTGGACCTAGTATAGTGAAGTCTCTAACACTTCACTCCCCTACAGCAGTAACTGTTACGGGACTACCTTTATCTTTGACCCATCCTTATACATATCATCATTATTTTCCTTTGCGCTCCTTGCGGAGCATGTAGGGACCATTGCAACTGGTCCTCTTGCAGGAAACGTGCACCAAGCGTTCACATGCTCTTGCCTTAGTGGTGTCTGTGATAATTTGTTTTACATGATAAGATTGCCATCCTCAAGGACAAACTTATATTAGTAATCTCATACCATAGCCGGACTGTGAAGTAGGTCTATTTTTTCTTTGTCTCTTCTGTAATATAATTCTGTTCCGTGCAGCTCCCGAGGCTTCTTGTAGCTTAGCTTATTTACTGAGTGATTTCTAATAGCTTAGCTTATTTACTAAGTGATTTCTAGTAGCTTAGTGTGAGATATTATGATAATAGATTTCATATATCTACATTTTCTTTCAACTGTCTTCACCGGCTTCCTTATGAGCCATGCACGGTTGGTTAACGTAAAACCCTCCTACACTCATAGATCTGTCTCTTTTTCTAATTTAGCACGCCTATTTTATTTTCTGTTCTCTATTTCCTTAGGAATGTTTACCAACAGACCTATTTAGCTAACGTTGAGCCGGTTACCTGTAATTATAAAGCCAGCGATTGTAAATCGTCGTAATAGGATCAAACAGGGAGATACGGAACGCGTAGAAAGGGGCGACTATTTCAAAAGAGTCGTAATTTTGGCTCAGGGGAAGATAAGCTATTGTAGTTGTAACGTATTTTTCGTTAGACAGTGATCAGGGGAAATAATTTGAGTAGAAGGAGTAGATAATTTGGAACCAAGGGCAGATAATCACAGTTACTCACCCTGAATCCGTTCGTTTGGAAGGTAATTAAACACGGTGAGAATCGCCAGATCAAAGGACGGGTTTCGCTCGATTGCCAGAGCCTGCAAGAGGTAAAAGCGTGAAATTTCCCTCTGATTCGCAGATCGTCCGAGGAAAAGCCCGAAATCTGAGCGAAGGCGTTAAAAGTAACAAGTCTGAGCGAAGTTTGGCAAATTTAGTATATATATCTCTGCCTTTAAACTAAATTTATCCAGTACCGACAGAATTTCAGAGAACATCTAGCTTCGAATTCTAAGATCTCTTATAACAGTGGAATTACTTAGTTTTTGGATTGGAGATCGTTTAATTCTGTGTTTGTGGTAAATACTATACTAGAAGTTTGAGTGATTAATGGTTAAATCCGTATTATTTTATTCACTAAGATTTTTCTGTGTAGAGTGATTTATTTGTTAAGTCCGTCATTTTTATTTCACTAGGATTTTATTGTGTGTTAAGTGACTAGCGAATTAATATAATCTATAGCTAAATTGTTCCGGCTGTAGCGTAAATCTAACTAACTGATATTAACCAGTAAGAGTTATTTTAATCGTCTAGTAAATACACTATTCATTATGAGAACTGACGAAATAGATATTTATTTCTAATTCATGATGATTAAAGATATAAATGACTAGCGCTTATTTTACGGAGAATTTTATTAAACGGTTCAATATGAGATACACGTGTAGTTCTATTCAAAGTTAAATAACTGAGTGTATGAATATATTATATTTTACGCGGGTTAAGGATAGGATTGAGAATCTATATTATGGTTAAGTATTTGTATTTTTTCTTCCTATACACAGTACTGGGTCAAACCCAAAAACCTTGCCAGCGGCTTCCATATGAATCTGAGAATAACCATACAAAAGAACATTTTTACTTAGTATCTGGGTCTTCAAAGGTGAACCTGTCTGGCTTCGTGTTTACACCCAGAAAGAGACAGAGTACCAACCCAAAGAACATTAAGAGTGACTTTGTAACTGGGCCTATAGATCCAGATTTCTTTTTCCCAATTTCATTTACATTCAGCCCGTTGTGGCGACCTAACAAACATTAACATTTCCCGACGTTTGACTATTTGTGGTGTGACAAGGAATTTTTATACTGACATTCCTATGTACTGGAAATCTTAAGCTACTCACACTGTGAGCACTATTACATTTCTTACCTGGACTAATTAATGTGACATAAACAGTAATCATAAATAAAAAGTAACAAAGTGAACGTTCCCCGGAGAAGTGGATTTAATCTGTCTTTGAGAAGCTGGGGTTTTCTTTGCCAAAATAACACTGGATTTGCTGTGTGCGAGTGTCCTAAAGATTGTTCCAGAAGGTGCAAACCAAGTATTAGGTAAGAACGAATGCACGTGGCCACGGTTGTCTGAGAAGAGAGGAAGGATGAATGAATAATTCTCATATATATATATATATATATATATATATATATATATATATATATATATATATATATATATATATATATATATATATATATATATCTTGTAGAATCCAAGTACGCACGTTGTTATTATTTTTAGTAAGTCTTGCTAATACTGTCCCTTTTAACGTATAAACTCTGTTCTTTACTGTAGAGGGAAATCCTAGACCATAGCGTATAAATCTTTGACTCTTTGGGGGGTTAATAGCTTTCTTCTAACGGGATCTTGTCTCAACAGAGGGAGGGAGGATTACACTTATGAGTCTATTTCTTTATTAATTTCATTAACCTATGTTTATTTGTATTTGATTGATATTCATAATATGGCTGTTGTAGAGTTTCTTTATAGTAAATAAAATTTACATAAAAACTTTATTTACATGTGTTGGTCAGCTCGTCCCAAAATATCCCTATTCCATAAATATAATTTGTCACGTCTGTTCGTCTAACTGTCATCACTTATGTGTGTGTGTATGTGAGTGGTTTATATATATATATATATATATATATATATATATATATATATATATATATATATATATCTATATATATATATATATATATATATATATATATATATATATATATATATAGTCTTACTAACAAAGTTCTGTTGTAGAGATAGGCTGACCGAGAGGATCTTCTCGAGTCCAGGGACAGACTCTACCTATTTTCCCACCATTTCACTCGTGAAAATCTATTTCTTATCTTATCTCTCACTGAGTCACCACGGGTCTAGTCCTATTCAGAAGGGACCAAACTATGGCTTAATTCCCCTATCGAAAATCTACGACACTTAGCTTATTTACTGACCGCCTTATTGTAGCTTAGCTTATTTGCTGAGTGATTTCTAGTAGCTTAGCTTATTTACTGAGTGCCTTCTTTTAGGTTAGCTTATTTACTGAGTGATTTCTAGTAGCTTACCCTATTTACTTAGTGCCTTCTTGTAGCTTAGCTTATTTACTGAGTTATTTCTAGTAGCTTAGCTTATTTTCTGATTGCCTTCTAGTAGCTTAGCTTATTTACTGGGCGCTTTCATGTAGCTTAGTGTGACGTGGAAATGTAAATATAGCCTCAGAAATCCGAACACCTTCGCTTCCCCATTTAGTGTTTTAATTTTTGCTATGCAAAAACCACGAATTTCGCTGTCGGTCTGACTCATATTCTAAAGCCACGCCTATCTTTCCTGTTTACATGCGCTGATGAGTGTTTACCAATCATCGCACCCGGCAATCCTACCAGGGGCGCGAACAACGTTCGTTTACCTGAGTTTCTTTCGCGATCTGATCTGCCAATTATCGGCAATTAGACAGACGCGCGTAGAATAAAACGGTTTGTTTGATCAATTTAAGGGCGATAATAATACGTCCCGATCACCTTTGATGTCCGACATTTTCAGGGGACTTAAGTATTTTATCTGCGGCAGGGGGAGATAATCTAAGAAGGCCCGTTCGTATGAGATGTGTTTTTGATGTCGTGTCGGCATCGCGAGTGAGGGAACCGTAGAATCATTTATCTCGGAAGCCAAGCTCGTTGATTTTCCCAAGGTGTGAATTTTCACATCTCTTAGAGATATTACTCTAAATCAGTATATATATATATATATATATATATATATATATATATATATATATATATATATATATATATATATATATATATATATATATATATATATATATATATATATATATATATATATTGCCTTCTCTCCTAGTCATATTATCAAGTCTCTTAGGAATTTTTGGATAGTCTAAACGCGTATGCAAGAACCTATGTGAAATAGTCCGTTAATAGCTTCGTGGGGATTATTCTGATTTCTATGGTAATAATATAAGTTGTGCTTAAGTATTAAATGTGTTAAAAGTTTTATCATTTTATTCACTGCCATTCCTTAGCGTTAAGACTAGCGAAATAGCAAACGCGTAGATATTCTCTTACCACTGGTTCAGTAATGTGAAATCCATCCACCAATTTATTACATCAGAAGATACGGTTTAGCTGACTTAAGTATAATGCTACGAGTGACGGATAAAGTGACAGTAGAATGCGCATTATATTTTCTTTGTGTGTAAATTGTTTTAAATGAATAGTGTTACTATCATGTGTAAAAACGATAGACGCCGTCAATCAACTAGCTAGTAATTTCTGGCGATATTTGTTAATGGCGCGTAGTTATAACTAAATTAAAACTGACATTGTGCGCTGTGAGTTTTACAGGGTCGGGAGGGGGAAAGGCGGCATGATTTTATCAAACCCGTACTCGTTAAAGCGACGCGCGATAGTACAGGCTTAAGATATCGTGTGCCTTTTAATTTAATTAGGTGACGAAGAGGATAAGAGATCATACCTTACGTTTGATAGGATATGATATTATCATTTTTGTTAAATGTTTTGTTTCTTCCAAAATAGTGCTTGGTCAAAACCTATCGGCTAGCGGTTTTCTATTGTGGTCTTTTCCTCAGTTAATGAAGGAATAATAGTTGTCGTTTTCCTTGGCGTTCGTCCCTGTACTGGTGTGAACAGGAATTGCCGGGGCGAGACACTAACCTTTTTTAACTGTAAATTTGAGTAACGAGACATACAAATATACCCAGTTTTTTCCATTCAATTTATCAGTTCGCTGTGGCAATATACATAACATTTTTCCCGACTTCTGACAGTCGTTTACCTAAGTGAATTTTATCCAGGAGTATACACTGTTTCATAATCGGCACTCACCCCAGAGAAAAGCCGATAGGATTTATCATCATGTTTTTTATAACGTAACAGTTGTACTAGCACCCAGAGGCTAGACAATACAGGAACTAATTTTCTCTTTTGTTATAACTGTGAACGCCCCGAGAACGTTTTGCTTCAATAACTATATGCGGTGATACAGGGCTCATCCAAGAAAAATGAATCCACCAACTTTGGCGACCACCTGGAAATTATTATTTGAAACCAAGGCTGGTCTGGGGCCAGATTTGGGCGACCCACCTGACACTATAGGTACATATTGTTGTAATTTTCAAGGGATACCTACACCAGTTATTGGGTAAGCAAGATTGTTTGTGGCCACAGATGACTGAGTGAGTGACAGAGAGAGAGAGAAATATTTTCCTTTGTTACAATCATTGTACTCACTTCTTTTTATTTTTTTTATTTCCCTAACCTGAGTATTTACTGGATAGCTTAAGTAGGAACTTTGTTTTTTTTTACTGTTTATTCTCCATACCCTAGTGTTAATCTTTGACCTTTGGGTTATTAACTTCTTTTGGGATCTTTTCTCAACTGGGGGGAGGGCACTTATTGGGTTATTTTCCTATGTCTGTAAACATGATTATATTTGATATATATGTTTGATGTTGTAAAGTTTAAGTGATAATAAACTAAACAAAACTTAATTTAGTGTGTCGGTCAGACCCATACCCAAGTATCCATAGTTTTTCACTTTTGTGTGTATTGTTGTCACATAATTGTGCGTGCGTGGGCGGGTGTAGTGTAACTTATATTATATTTCATATAGGGAGAGAAAGTTCGTCTGAGATTAAAATATAGTCGTATAGACAGGCTGGACTAGAGAAACTACTCACTCCAGAGACTGATCTTCCTCTTACACTATTTCCTCGTGAAAATCTATTTCTTACACTTTTTATTCTCACATATTTTACCACTATCACCTCTGCTCAGACGGGACCCTAAATATCTTCTGACCTATCTTTAAAAACATCTACGACAGTTAGCTTATTTACTGAGTGATTTCTAGTAGCTTAGCTTATTTACTGAGTGATTTCTAGTAGCTTAGCTTATTTACTGAGTGATTTCTAGTAGCTTAGCTTATTTACTGAGTGCCTTCGTGTAGCTAGCTTATTTACTGAGTGCTTTCTAGTAGCTTAGCTTATTTACTGATTACCTTCTTGTAGCTTAGCTTATTTACTGAGTGCTTTCTTGTAGCTTAGCTTATTTACTGAGTGCTTTCTAGTAGCTTATTTACTGATTGCCTTCTTGCATCTTAGCTTATTTACTGATTGCTTTCTTGTAGCTTAGCTTATTTACTGAGTGCTTTCTAGTAGCCTAGCTATTTACTGATTGCTTAATTGTAGCTTTATTTACTTATGGCCTTCTTGTAGCTTCGGGTTAAAGTTTATTTTCTTTAACAATATCGGCAGTAGGCCACACAGGCCGTCACTTCTGCTACTGTATAAATGTTTACGGTGGTGGGTGTGTCAGGTCACTGACAATGACAAAGTCAGTATGGTCGGGCTTACAGGTGGCCGACAAGTGAGCAAACAAGTACATATGTAGATACGCGAATGTCAGAGTTCTTTAAGGGTGTAATATCCATTCTGCACTCACACACACAGTAACGATGGTTCAGGAAGTAGTGGAACTGCTATAAATTTATACACTGTTTATTTACACCACAATCATGTAGACATCATAGGACGACACTTCATAGCAAATCATGGAGCGACATGTAAATAAGTCCATAACAGCGTGCATAAATCCAAAGGGATATAATCATAGATAACAGCCCATAGTAGATCATCAGGCATCAGGTAAGTAAATCTGTACAACTCAGTTACAGGTACGAAATCCGAAGTACATAGGCTGCAGAAGTAATACAGCAAAAATATCCATCAAAAGGACTGCATACATCGCAGGTCACAGCAGCTCTCTACACAGTATTATAACAGTAAATCCATGCAATAACTATTCATCAAACGGTTGCACACAGCAACTCTGAGCACAATATATCTATTCCAATCACAGGGGAAAATCCATCATAGGAAATATGAATCATAATAATAATGGCCGGTACAATCCATGGCCTCAAAATAATCAATTTTGGAAGGAAACACTTCCCTTCACTTTCAAAAATATATTCTCCTCGATAATAACTTCTGGACACACTAACGTGATGGAACAACCATCTCGAAGCCCTGCCAGGAACGCACTGTCACGAGATCACAACTTCTCAGAACAGCTCAGTAAAAATTACTCATGTGCGAACTAACCGCGTGAGAACTCAGCTCAGCTTAACCGTCTCTTCCCCCAAACTATCACTAAGAACAATCGAAAACTTTCTTTATCTTATTTTTAAAAACAAACTAACAACTACTCAGTTGAGCTATGTTCAAAAATTACCGAGCATAAAGCCCCCAACTAAAAAATCATCTCATCACCAAAGCGTGCTAACTAACGTGTGTACAAAAATCCGACCCATACATACAAATCTTTAACACCTAACTCCCATTAATAAAACATGACTTAACAGACTACACCGACCCCCGGGGGAAAAAATGATATCATCTTTTTTTTTTTTGAAAAGTACATGCAACAAAAAGTTTGAGGTCAATGCAATTCCAATATCTACACACAAGGATTACACTATGTTAAGTCATATTACTAAATCAACAATAGAGGGATGGAAATATGTGTAAAGTAAGAAAATGAATTATAGAAAGATAATCAAATTCAAACAAAGACGAGGTATATCAAGTATAGTCTAAGTATGAAATAATAAGAGGAAAGTGAAAAGACAAGATGATGTACACGAAGAATGACCAGCAATGAAAGAAAGCAATGAAATGAGAATAAAAAAGAAAGCAATGATATATCATGGTAACCATTAAGTTAAACAATGCATATCTATACCAAGGAACAAATAACTAGTTACCATCTAAAAATAGCATAATATGCACGATAACCAAGTTAATAAACCTATAAAGTACTAATGATGAACTTGTTATAGACATCAACATTAATAATATCGCTATACCTAGTTACCCCCTAGAGCACAATCAAGTGATGGGTAAAGAAAAAATACATCCCAATGTCAGAAAAAACACCTTTTCAATGTACAATATCGAAATGTATCATAATGATAATTTAAGTTTAAATAGCCTTATCACTATAATTGTTACATATTCAACGATTATCCAAAACACAGTCATATAATAATAATATGGTCATGACATGGTGTATGAAAAGGAAATAATACAATGTCTTAAATTAAACATATACTATATATAAATATCAATAGTTGCAGTGATCTTGAAAACTCTTGTGAGCATGCAGATACACAATCATCTAGTGTGGCGTCAAAATTCAGACTGGCCCCATTGGCTTCACTGGAACAGGAAAAGTGGCGCAAGGCGACATATAGAACATGTTGAAAAGAAACAGCTTAATCACGTAACATAGCAACTTTGATTCTCATGGGAAGGCCGTTGCTGTGAAAAAAATGAATGAAAATTTCTATTTTAATAACGGTAGGATTTTATAAAAGGCAACAATTAACTTTAAATTTAACCTATCAAATGTGGCTGTGTAAACTTCTGACCACTGTAAGATGTTAATTAAACCTTCCTCCGTTACACGCGAAAAGGTAACAGAGAAAGTAGCTCAGACTAAACCAAAATCCTGAATTAAACAGGGTCATAAAAGTGTTCTACCAGTGTGCGATAATGTATAATAGAGTCGCAGATATATAAATGATAATGTAATCTATAAGCAAATCTAGGCGATGGTAGTTAAGCAGAATTATGTGGGCATCGAAACAATATGTCCGCCATCACATTATTCGAACCTCGAATAGCTCGTATAGAAAAGTGGAAAGGTTGTAGAAAAATGGCATAACGAGTGGAACTTGAGCTCTTCAAGTCCTTATTCTGTATAGCTGTGAGAGCTTTTTGATCAGTCTCTACTATAAAATGTGCGTCAAGAAGGAACCTTTGAAGCTTCAGAATCGCCCAGACCATTGCTAACAATTCACGGTCTAGGACAGAATAGTTCCGTTCTGCCGCAGTCAATTTCCTAGAGACATACATCACTGAATGCAAAGTTTCAGAATACTTTTGCATCAATGCGGCCCCAATCCCTGTCGATGAGGCGTCGCTGCGAAGAATAAAAGGCTTATCTGAATTGGGTAGTCGCAAGATAGGAGCAGATGAAAATACAAGCTTAATTTTCTCTAAAGAGGTTTGGCATTCTGGGGACCAGTGTACTAAGTTAGGCGACCCATTTCTCAATAGAGTAGAAAGAGGTGCAGTGATCGATGATAGGTGTGAAATAAATCTTCCATAAAATAGAATTAGACCGAGAAGACTACGAACCTGTTTTTTTTGTCTTAGGAGTAGTAATATTGAGAATCTTCGAAGTGTTATGGTCCTCAGTCTGCAAGAGACCATGACCAACACGGTGGCCCAAAAAAGAGATGTCACTGAACCCAACAAGGGCTTTAGACGGTTTAGCCGTCAAATTGTGGGACCGTAGTGTAGACAAAAGTTCAGAAAAACCTTTAAATTGATCATCCCAAGAATTACTAAAAAGGCAGATATCGTTGGGATATGCAATAACATCCGAACGATGAGAAAGAATTCGACGCATCATGCATACAAAAGTAGTCTGGGCGTTGACAAGACCGAAAGGCATAAAGTTCCATTGGAACAAACCCCGAGGTGTTGAAAAAGCAGTAAGAGGTTTTATCGCGTTCAGTAAGTGGAACTTGCCAATATCCATTAGACAAGTCGAGTTTAGAAAAGAAGACCGAATTAGAAAGTTTGATTAGCAGATCTTCCAACAAAGGAATTGGTTCCGCATCAAATTTAGTCACTTCATTTAATTTGCGGTAGTCTATACAAAGACGTATGTTACTGTCTTTCTTCCTGACAATAACCATAGAGGAGGAGTCTGCCGAAATAGATGGTTCAATTATATTTAAATTAAACATTTCATCCCATTCTTTTTCAACTTTAGTTTGAAAATGTAATGGAATTGGGTAAGGTCTACCTCTAATAGGGTTATCATCAGCGAGTGTTGTCATGAGTAATGACTGATGATTGACCAGGAATGACGGTAAGGACATCCTGAAAAGTCTGCAATAAAGAAGAGACTTGCTGTTGTCTTTCTGTAGGTAACTCAGGAGAAATTGTCACGTTTTCCCATGATTCCATGGAATGTAATGGGACAACCGGAAGAAGAAGATGTACATCGGAGAAAGTAGCCTCTTCCTCCTGAATAACGGACAAAGATGCATAGTGATTATGACGAACCGGAGGGTCGTCGGTCGCCTGAAAAACAGACTGTAGATAGTCTGGACGGGCATGAAAGTCTTTCAGCATATTAATGTGGTAGGTTTTATGCTTCCCGTCAACATCGACAACATAGTCGACGTCAGAATTTCTTGAAACAATAGTATAAGGACCTTTCAAGGCAATAAGAAGTCGATTATTCCTACGAGGAAGCAATACAAATGCCTCGTCTCCAGGATAGAGTTGTCGTAGACACCTATATCTATTGGCAAAGAGCCTCGCCTTCTCCTTGGCAGACTCAGATGCTGAGGTAGCTAACATACATGTATCAATAATTTTCTGTCTGAGAGCAATGACATATTCGTAAGAAGATTGAGTGTCATCATTAATATCATCAGCAGTTAATAGGTCGTGAAGTAACGACATGGGACCACGAGGTTGCGCACCAAAAACGAGCTCGAATGGTGAAAACCCAGTATGCTCATTTGGCACTTCCCGATATGCGAAAAGTGCAGCGGATAAAACCCTGTCCCAATCCTGAGGATAGTCGTCAGTTATCTTCCGAAGTAAATTCTCAAGCGTTCTGTTTTGACGCTCAACTAAACCGTTTGACATAGGGTGAAAAACACTGCTCAGGGACCTGTCAATTCGAAGCATGGCCATTACCTGAGACACAGAGTCTGACACAAATTGTGTGCCATGATCAGATAAGATTTGTTTGGGAAAACCCAGACGCGAGAAAATTAGCCAAAGAGCATCTGCTACATCAGCAGAAGAAATGTTTTTAAGAGGTATAGCCTCTAGCCAACGCGTACACATGTCAATACATGTAAGGATGTACTGGTGTCCCCTTGCAGATTTGGCTTTAAAAGTACCAATAATGTCAATTGCCATTTTCTGAAAAGGAGGAATAGGAACATCTGCTGCTTGGATAGGTGCTGCATGGCGTGGACCTCGTGACCTAACCTCCTGAAATATTATACAGGAGCGACAATAGATAGTTATATTTCTATTTACGCCCGGCCAAAAGAAGGAAGAAAGAACCCTAGATTTAGTTCGGGAAAATCCCATATGTCCTGCACACTGAGAGTCGTGAGCATGTTGTAAGATACGAACTCTCATGTCAGTAGGTACTAGAATTTGCGAGCGTTATGGACGAAGTAGAACCCCGTACCATTCGAACTAGCACTCCGTTCTTAATCAAGAACCAATATTTAAGATTTGTGTCATAGTTTGCGTTATCTTGTTTAATTAGCAGAAAAACTTTTTTGCAATGGTGTATCATTTTGCTGAAGTTTAATAAAAGATTCCCGTGAAATTACAGAGTGAGGATCCTGATTATGTACCTCGTTGATTTCAGCAGGTGGGGTATGTAAAAGATTTTGAGCTTGTGCTCTAGTTGTGACTGCATAAGCAGCATGAATGTTTTGCTCTTCCCAGGTAGCAATCTGTTGTGGTGTACAATCCTTAACCCCATGTATATGTCCGACGATAAGGTCTGCAATAGGATTCGGGAGCATACATGCAAGGATATGTCCCGTAAAAAAGGGAGTAGCTATGTGGACAATAGCAGTTGGAAATGTCTCAATTGTCCCACCAAATGTCACACATTTCACTACATCACCAGTGGCACAAGAAGGATGTATTAGAGACTGGTTAATCCCAACAGTCGTGCATCCAGAATTAAAGAGAACTGAGACTGGATTATTATTTACAAATCCTTTATGTAGGGTAAGAGACCCTCTTCCGTCATGCGCAGCTAAGGCAGGAAGAGTGGGTAGAGGATGACGGCAACTCAAGGTAGTTATCGCTGTAGGCTGGAACAAAGCTGTGCACTCAGGGCACTGAGATGCTCTCTGAAATCGAAAGCAGCGCAAGCAGTAGCATTACAGACACTATTATTATTGTTACTTTGATTATTAATAACCTGGGGCTCCTGTTGAGCAGAGTTAGCATGACGATGAGATCTATCATTTGGAGATCTACCGTCATATCGCGATCTATCGCGACTATTATCTCTATTGGGAGCATTGTTATTCGCTCTATTGAAACTATTATTCTGATTTGAACCCCAGTTAGCATTGTTGCGATTACTATTTCCCCTTTGGTCAAAATATCTATTAGATGGATTTTGTTGTCTCCAAGAAAAATCATTGTAAGGTTGATAATTTCTAGTGTAGTTACCCCTTCCAAAATTTCCATAATTGCTGGAAACAAAATGTTGAGGTCAGTTAAATTGTCTCCAGTTTCTTGGAGAGGGAGAATTACTACGTGATGGACCTTCTTGGTACTGTCTAAAATCACGATTATCTCTCCTACCAAAATTGCGTTCAGCACTTTGTGATCTACGGCACAAATTAGGAGCGTATGGTATTGCTGAAGCCACGGGTAACCCTTCTTTGACTTGAAATTTGCTAACAGTCACATTTGGATATGCCGAGACGTATTGGCGACAGTATTGTTCCATATCTTTCAAGTTTGTAGGCTTTCGCTCATGTAAAAAAGAAAGAAAAGAAGTGTTTACAAACGACATGACTTTGTCACGAAGTAATAAGTCCATGAGGGCTTCATATGTGTGTTCAATTTTTGAGAGCTCTACCCAACGTGAGAACGTAAGACGTATATTTGCTATGAACTCTGAAAATCTTCCCCAGTCTCCGGTAATAGAGACTTAAAGCGCAGACGATAACCGTCTTCCACAAGTTGGTATTTCCTTAACAAGACAGCCATGACAGTATCATAGTTATTTTTGTCGGGCCCCTCCAACCTACTTACAACATTCATAACTTCACCTGAAAGTAGTTCCATAAGTTGAGCACAATATTCCGACTTGTCTATTTTCTGAGATTCACATATAAGTTCAAATCTATTTAGGTAAAATACGACATCGTCAGAGGTAGGTTTAAAAGCAGGCAATCTGAGCTTATAAGATTGACTATTTGTCTTATGAGAAGTAGTTTGAGTGTCTGTAGAATTTTGTGCATTAACACCATTCACCACCTTCATTCTCTCCAGCTCTATAGATAACAACTTTTGCTCATGCAATCTGATATTTTCTTCAGCTTGCATCTGAAGTTTTCTCTCTTCCATTTCCATTTGCTTTTGAAGTTTCTTCTCTTCCATTTTCATTTGCTTTTGAAGTTTCTTCTCTTCCATTTCCATTTGAAGTTTTTTCGCTTCTAATTTCTGTTTTTCAGCTTCCATCTGAAATTTCCTATCTTCAGCCTCCATTTTTTGTTTTTCAATTTCCATTTGAAGTTTCCTCTCTTCGAATTTCTTATCCTTGTCATATTCGACACGTGCGAATTCTTTTATTTCTTCAGTAGTCATACCAAGGGATTTCCCTTGTTTAATGAAGTAGTCTAAAGTAGACATGTGTAATTTTATGAGATAGGTAATTTATGTAAATATACCTGGAGAAACTCACTTTATCCCAACTCAGTGGGTGGCAAATCCTTGCTTAAGAACTTGTATAATTACCTTTCCAACTATTAATAATGTTATTAATTACTAGCAAAATGCATTATAATATTAATAGAGCATGACAAAATAGACAGTACAAACCAGAGTTACAAAGACAAGATATAAAGGACAAATGACTACGTTCGCAGAATACTAAACAAGAAAGCAAACTAAAGAAAAAATATTGCAAAGAATGCAATGACACTGCGAAAAAGGTGACAAGACACGCAACAGCACAGTGTACAAACAAAAAATGTGTATATAAATTAAAGATAGTAGATAGCAATGAGAGGGAGACACCTACAAACAAATTAATCCAAAAAAAAAACTAAGGCAGAGAGAAAATTCTACGATAACAACAATAAACGTTTCGTCACACCTAAACGATGGTGTCACAGATTTCCAAACACAGAGGACTGAAATGCATCAGCAAAAAGAATTCGCTGGAATTCCCGCTGCGGGAAATCCGCAAGAATATCCCTACAGAACACTTACGTAGACACTGGGTGAACTGGGATATATCCTAACGTAAGTCACCTCCCAACCAAACCCGCTTAAACATAGACCATATAACATAGAATACGATATAGAATAAATAGACTAAGTTCTGAGGAAGGCTGGATTACATAGGACAGTGGTACAGTTTACAACACAAACAACCACTTATCTTCAAAATAAAGAATCTCCCGGGTATCAAAATGCAGTACAGTGTTGATGTCTACAGGATCTCCTAGGTGATACTGGCATTCAAACGTAATTCTCGACATCGGATGCTGCAATCCTGAATTGGCATACGAGAAGAAGGACTGGAAACAGTGTAACTCCTGACTTGATCTTCTTGACTTGGTATACACCCTATATCACTGGCTCACCACTTTATGTTAAAGTTTATTTTCTTTAACAATATCGGCAGTAGGCCACACAGGCAGTCACTTCTGCTACTGTATAAATGTCTGCGGTGGTGGGTGTGTCAGGTCACTGACAATGACAAAGTCAGTATGGTCGGGCTTACAGGTGGCCGACAAGTGAGCAAACAAGTACATATGTAGATACGCGAATGTCAGAGTTCTTTAAGGGTGGAATATCCATTCTGCACTCACACACACACAGTAACGACGGTTCAGGAAGTAGTGGAACTGCTATAAATTTAATCACTGTTTATTTACACCTCAATCATGTAGACATCATAGGACGACACGTCATAGCAAATCATGGAGCGACATGTAAATAAGTCCATAACAGCGTGCATAAATCCAAAGGGATATAATCATAGATAACAGCCCATAGTAGATCATCAGGCATCAGGTAAGTAAATCCGTACAACTCAGTTACAGGTACGAAATCCGAAGTACATAGGCTGCAGAAGTAATACAGCAAAAGTATCCATCAAAAGGACTGCATACATCGCAGTTCACAGCAGCTCTCTACACAGTATTATAACAGTAAATCCATGCAATAACTATTTATCAAACGGTTGCACACAGCAACTCTGAGCATAATATATCTATTCCAATCACAGGGGAAAAATCCATCATAGGAAATATGAATCATAATAATAATGGCCGGTACAATCCATGGCCTCAAAAGAATCAATCTTGGAAGGAAACTCTTGCCTTCACTTTCAAAAATATATTCCCCCCGATAATAACTTCTGGACACACTAACGAGATGGAACAACCATCTCGAAGCCCTGCCAGGAACGCACTGTCACGAGATTACAAATTCTCAGAACAGCTCAGTAAAAATTACTCATGCGCGAACTAACCGCGTGAGAACTCAGCTCAGCTTAACCGTCTCTTCCCCCAAACTATCACTAAGAACATTCGAAAACTTTCTTTATCTTACTTTTAAAAACAAACTAACAACTACTCAGTTGAGCTATGTTCAAAAATTACCGAGCACAAAGCCCCCAACTAAAAAATCATCTCATCACCAAAGCGTGCTAACTAACGTGTGTACAAAAATCCGACCCATACATACAAATCTTTAACACCTAACTCCCATTAATAAAACATGACTTAACACTTAGCTTATTTACTAAGTGCTTTCTATTAGCTTTGCATATTTACTGATTGCCTTCTTGTAGCTTAGCTTATTTACTGATTGCCTTCTTGTAGCTTAGCTTATTTACTGTGTGCTTTCTTGTAGCTTAGGTTATTTACTGCTTTATTGTAGCTTAGCTTATTTATTGAGTGTTTTCTTGTAGCTTAGCTTATTTACTGTTTTCTTGTAGCTTAACCTATTTACTGAGTGCTTTATTGTAGCTTAGCTTATTTACTGATTGCCTTCTTGTAGCTTAGCTTATTTACTGAGTACTTTTTTGTAGCCTAGCGTATTTACTGAGTTCTTTCTAGTAGCTTAGCCTATTTACTGATTGCCTTCTTGTAGCTTAGCTTATTTACTGAGTGCTTTCAGTAGTTCAGCTTATTTACTACTTTTTTGTAGTTTAGCTTATTTAGTGAGTGCTTTATTGTAGCTTAGCTTATTTACTGAGTGCTTTATTGTAGCTTAGCTTATTTACTGAGTGCTTTATTGTAGCTTAGCTTATTTATTGAGTGCTGTCCAGCACGTAAGGTTGTTTACTTTGGGTTTTATAATACCTTAAGTTGCTTATCGAGGTTTTCTAGTAATTTTACGTGTTCATTGAGGATTTTCTTGCAGTTTAGCTTGTTTTCGAGGGCTTTCTGGAAACTTAGTTGAATTAATGAGGGTTTTCTAGAAAACGTAGCTAGTTGACTGAGGGCTTTGTATAATCTTAGCTTGTTTGGTGAGAGCTTTCTAGCACTTTAGCTTATTTATGGAAGGCGTTCTAGCACATTGGCTCAATTACAGAGGGCTTTCTAGTGCCTTAGCTTGTTTACTGAGGTCCTTCTATCAGCATAAATTGTTTCATGAATGGCTTTCTAGCACTCACTTTGTTTACTGAGGTCCTTCTTCTTCAAGTACCATGCATAAAGGCGTAGGAGGTCGTGTCTGTCCACAACTTCCTGTCTGCAGTACAATTTATCAATTTTGTTGATGACCTCCTTCCATGCCACGAGGTCAAACTGTCCAGTATTTTCTCTCTTTGTCTTCCTCTATCTTTTTTTCCTTCAATCTTACCTGTTGTTACGATATATTCCAGCTTTCATCTTCTTATAACATGCCCCAAAATGTGGATTGCTTCTTTCTAAATTGGAGGTCCTTCTATCAGCATAAATTGTTTCATGAAAGACTTTCGAGCACCCCAGCGTGTTTATTGAGGCTCTCCTAGAAGCATAAATTGTTTCATGAAAGACTTTCGAGCACCCCAGCGTGTTTACTGAGGCTCTCCTAGAAGCATAAATTGTTTCATGAAAGACTTTCGAGCAACCCTGCGTGTTTACTGAGGCTCTCCTAGAAGAATGAATTGTTTCATGAAAGACTTTCGAGCACCCCAGCGTGTTTACTAAGGGCTTTCTACTTAGCTTATTTATTGAGCTGCACCATACAATGGATAAAAGCACTGCGTAGTGTCTGAGCTCCAAAACGAGGTACATTTAATTCTTAAAGGACGTTGTGGTGTTTGATGCAATGAATTTTCTGTCACTTTGAGTTTTCATATAGAGTTAGAAGTTTCAATGTTTGTTCCTTCATATATTTAATTTTATTTTAAAGTATGATCATGTTATGTGTAGTTTTAAAGTTAATTGATTAATAATATATTAAACTGGGACACAATGAAGCAAAAATTTTGTTAAAATATACCGGCCCCGAAACTGGCCTCCTATCTCGAGCGCCTGGGAAAATTAGCCCCAATTACTGGCCCATCGTCCTTTAAGAGTTAAGAGACAGAATAATTTCCGATCATTGAAGAAAGCGCACTGAAAAGTTACTAATAAACAGACGATAGGCTTGCAAACTCAGCATATTTCCTTTATTTTAGTTCTTTTAATGAGCACTATTGTACAGCATTGGGCCCAAATTTTACTGCGTTTTTGAAAAATCCATGGCAACGTGCCCACATTGTGTGAAAAGTGAGGTTTTGAGAAATTAAGAAAAAAGGGAGGAATTCCACTTTTACACAAAATTTTACAACGTGACAACGTACCAGTTTTCGGGTATCCAATTATGATGGCGTCATCATCTCTGATGGACAGGTCTTTGATTTTCCTATAGCTTTTCTCACCCAATGGAGGAACAATCTTGCCATCAAGAATTCCTACTTTCAAGGGAATCCCATCCTGGTCATAGATGATCTTATCATAAGGAAAGCCGTAGGTCTCTCGATCTAGCGCTTTCTGTGACAGAACGAATAAAATAAAAAAATGAGGCATCTCGAGGTCAGCTAGCGCATGACATAAGAGCAGTATTATGTCAAACTTCAAAGGCTATCTCTGTGTCTTCAACGTCATCCTGTTTACTTCTAAGTATCTGTGTTTTATCATAAACAAAACAAAACAATTTCGATGGATAGGACACACACTGAGGAAATCTGTTGATAGTATTACGGAGCAGTCTTTGTTCTGGAATCACCAGAGTAAGAGAGATAGAGGTCGGCAAAAAACACGTAGAGAAGAGAGATGGAGACAGGCGTACAAGGAATGAGGTGTACAAGGAGAGACCATGAGCTGATGGCACAGGACAGGAAGGCTTGATACAATTTTATTGAAGGCTTATACTCCTTAGGAACTGAAGGGTGATGATGATTATTAATAGCAAGAAGATTAGCGCCTGGATGGATCATCATTATCATCATCCTCTCCTTCATCATTATCATTTTCGTTATCATTATCATCATCACCATCGTCATCATCCTCGTCATCATCGTCATAATCATCATCGTCATCATCATTATCATCATCATCATCATCCATCCATCCATCCATTCTTTCAGTTCCTTGTGGCGCAAATAACTACATTTGTTGTTCTCTGCTGATTTCTTTCTTGAGCCAGCTTTTTTAATTATATTCATGATTTCCATTTGCTTCCTTCTTCGATCACCCAATTCCAGAATATCTTTGATCTTCCTAAAACTGAGCAAAAGAATAATTATCTCAAATGATAAAATTGCAAAGAATAATTCAAGTTTCAAACCATGTGTTTCTTTTCTTTGTGTAGAGTCTTCTATAAAATACTAATGATATTAATTAGTTCTCAATTTGTTATCTCTGTTGATTTAATTCTCTTGTCTCTGATGAAGATCTTGTGATTTTAATGTAGACAAATTCCTTCTTTGTCCTTAGTTGTAATAAAGCATATATTCCCTATGTTTGTTAACCCCGACGTTAAACTAGGATCAAAGTTCTAATTTGTTTTCCGAACCCTGGTTCCTTCATTTATCTTGTATTGTTGTTGTTGTTTAACTAGGGTTGCTGAGCTTCTCGCTCTTTTGCAGCAAATATAAATTTGAAGACTACATGGTATTATCTACTCTTCAGATTTAGGCTTTTTCTCTGGCTTTTCTGCCATTCCAAATCATGCTGAGTTGAAGTCATGAGCTCCAGTTTCTCCAGTTTGGCTTGCATTTAAAGAATCATCACAACTGGTCCCAAGCTAGAAGGTAGAAACGCGTGGCGTGCTGTGCATTTACCGCCATTCAAGGGGATTCTCCAAATATGCTGTGCTCTGGTTCTCCCAAGGAATTATCACGTTCTACACAAGGCCACTTCTCATCTCCCTCCAACTATCATGAGTCCACAGTGAGATCCTCCTGCATGCAGTCAACCAGTTAAAGCCAGAGTTACGACTGGGTATCAAGTGCCTTCTCCAAGCTTAGTGTACAATGCCTGGTTCTCAACATGTTTCACCACAGGGGGACTCCTTGGAAGTACGTACATAATTTCAAGAATCAATGAGGGTTAATTAGCCTCACAGACAGAGGTTCACTTCCACTTCTATATACTATAGCATTGTGCCTATCTGGTGGTCATATAAGAATGATTCCACGTATACTTCCATTCATTGTTATCTTATGTAACCAGAAACATCCTTAGAAAAGTTGCCATCCCGATCTCCACCATCAAAGCAGATTATGTAAAACACGCTGTTATATCAAAAACTATATTATATGTCACGTGTAGTTCCCTGGTGTCTCTGAGGAGACAAAGAAAGAATTATACTAATGCTTCATCAGACATCTCGTATAAGACGACAAATGTGAAGTTGTGCATGAGGCTAGCATCATCCTCATGTAAAATAAATAGCTTCAGAAACAACCGCTGCAAGAGCATGTCAAAGCTTGGCACAGGCTGCCTACAAGGGGACCATCTGCATTAGTGGCGTCATGCTCCGTAAGGAGCAGAAAGGAAAAATGATGATGATGATGATGATGATGTTTGGTTGGCAACAGACGTGGAAAACTTCGAGTAAGAAACATTGGATACAGTGGTGGCTACAGTGGTGGCTACACGCTCCATAAAGAGCGAAAAGAAAAAAAAAAGAAAATGATAATTGAAATCATATAATAAATTAAGCAACAACTAAATCACAAGACAGCAGTTTTACAACCCAGATAACCGTCACAACAGACAGCTATTGTCAGATAACCGTCATAACAGAGAGCTATTGTCAGATAACTGTCATAACAGAGAGCTATTGTCAGATAACCGTCATAACAGACAGCTTTTGAACATTTTATTCTTCGTACACTCTAATACGTCTACGTGGATATTTCTATATAAAGCAGTGGTCAGCTTCAGGATATTTGCATCTCCATAGAGATTTTCCAAAAATGGTACTGGTGATGGCCGTATATGCTTTTTAGGTTCCTCGTATGTTGAACATCTTTGAAGCAGACGTCCAGTAGTCATTTTATCAGTGCCACATTTACACTCATCGGTACTGCAGTAAGTTAAATGTTTTGGGGGCTTAATCAACAATACTTGCCATTTGTTTCAGTGCCTTCACCTCATAATTCAGGGGAAAGTGACCACCAGTAGCATTGGGTGGATCCCTACAAGGCAGGGGGTTCAGCACTCTCCAAGTCTGGCGGGACTCTACGGAGTTAGCGACATTCTGCTTACTTCTTTTGTGACGTGAACATCAAATGAAGTATCGTTAGGCCTGTGGCCCAGAGCATCCGATTTCAACAGCACATTGAACAAGCAAGCAAGCAAAACATAATTTACAGCATTTACGAAAAATGCCAACAAACTAATGCAAACTGAAAGGCATGCCAACAGCTTTAAATGAAAGCGACGCAAGATAAATTCGGAATCTCCGCGACCTTAATTCACTATTCAAATCCAATACCATAATTCCCGCCGTAAGTACGTCGGTCGGTCGGTAACACATGCACACCGTCATTTGTGCATTTTTTCTATTTTCGAGAGATTACATTAACTTTCAACCACAGCTAAGGGGATGCAACTGTGGTTGAAAGTTAGACAATAATTGTATTGTTTCCCTTGTATGTACTCTCCCGAAAATAGAAAAGTGCGCAAATGACGGTTTGCATCAACAGTTTGATTATGGAAAGAAGCCAACAACACAATTGATGAAAAATACATGAACTGGAGACATTAAGGTTCGGAGATGCAGATTAAATCAACAGACAATCAAGATACTCTTCTGTCCAGTTTCATTCGGGAAACGGATTTAACTCATCATTTTCTTAAAAATAACCTTAAAATGTAAGTTTTTGATTGTTTCTTGAAGACAAAATTTTAATTTAAAGTATTGCAGACTTATTATTGTGGATCAAAATGATAAGATGGCTGCAATTAAAAACCTGTCAATTTTGACGGATTATTGCTAGTAAATATTTACCAACATATTCTCTATTTGTTTATCCATAGTGTAAAATATGAAGGTCAGAAATTGAATGCCAGCGATCTAGTCGTTTACAAGTACAAGTTCACAATGCACAACTGATAAAGAGTTCGGTATATAACACTCGGTTCTTTTTCCAATGCCCTGAACGGGTCAACACTTTTGATAAAGGCGGGACTTGTTGGCTTAATGACGAATCCTTGCACAATTCACCGATTTTGCTACGTTATTTCAGATTAGAACATAAGTGATGTAACATATAGGCATTGTACAAAACAGAGCATGTTCTTGCATTGATAATTTACGTGTCTAAAGCGCAGTTTCTATGTCTTGTGACGCTGCCCTCTCCCCTTCCACAAAACAACGAATGTACTTTATTCTGAGTCACGTTATACATTTTGACAATATCTCAAGACACGTTATACATTTTGACAATATCTCAAGACACGTTATACATTTTTACAAATTGATTTAAGTGTATCGTCTGACCTGACTGTGCAATCCATGGCATACGACATTAGTTATTTTGTCTATCCTTTTCCATGTCTTCTTTTCCTACTGTTATGACTACTTCAACCAATACCTGCACTGCTATTACAACGACTACAAATACTGCTATCAATAGTAATACTGCAACTACCATTGCGATAACGACTGCTGCTACGTCTACTACTGCTTCTGCTACTACTGCTACTACTTCTACTACAACTACTACTATTGCTGCTGTCACTACTGCTACTACTAATACTACTACTGCAGCTGCTACTAATACTGCTGCTGCTACTACTGCTATTAATACTGCTACAACAATAATTACTACTGCTGCAACTACTACTACTACAACTAATACTGCTACTACTATTACTACTACTACTTCCAGTACTAGTGCTACTACTACTACTATTATTGGCACTATTAATACTACTACACTACTGCTGCTGCTATACTACCGCTGCTACTTCTATTCCTGCTGCCACTTCTACTGCTACTACTACCATTACCACTATTTTTACTACTACAGGGGGCCGGTTTAACCATATGGCAAACTAGACGGTCGCCTAAAGTGTGGGGAAAATGGGGGGGGGTAGAGCGCAAAATCGAGTAAATTAAGAAATTTGAAACCTGAAAAAAAAGTGGTGATTCCGAGGGAAACAAAATCTTATTTTCAGTGACCCTTCTGCACCGTTTTATGTATGCGTGTACGCGTATTTTTTAATTAGCACATTAATGTGCATGTTTCTTGTGCTTGGGTGTGTGAATGCAAATATATAACATAATCTAATTGGAGGCGCAAAATGAGCTCTTTGCCAGCGCGACAAATATCTTTTATGTCTAGGGCGCCAAATACCTTGTTTGTCTAGGGTGCCAAATACCCTGTTTGTCTACGGCGCCAAATACTCAGTTTATCTGTAGCGCCGAATACAATGCTTGTCTATAGCGCCACAGACCCTGTTTGTCTGGGGCGTCAAATACCCTGTTTGTTTAGGGCACCAAATACCCTGTTTATCTATAGCGCCGAATTCAATGTTTGTCTATAGCTCCAAATACCCTGTTTATCTAGGGCACCATATACTTTGTTTGTCTAGGGCGCCAAATACCCTGTTTGTCTAGGGCGCCAAATACTCAGTTTATCTGTAGCGCCTAATACGACGTTTGTCTATTGCGCCAAGAACAATGTTTGTCAGTAGCGTCACAGACCCTGTTCACCTGGGGCATCAAATACCCTGTTTGTCTAGGGCGCCAAATACCTTGTCGTCTAGGGCGACAACAACCCTGTTTATCTATAGCGCCAAATTCATTGTTTGTCTATAGCGCCAAATACCCTGTTTGTCTAGGGCACCATATACTTTGTTTGTCTAGGGCGCCAAATACCCTGTTTGTCTACAGCGCCAAATACTCAGTTTATCTGTAGCGCCGAATACAATGCTTGTCTGTAGCGCCTTGTACAATGTTTGTCTATAGCGCCACAGACCCTGTTTTTCTGGGGCGTCAAATACCCTGTTTATCTATAGCGCCAAATACCATGTTTGTCTATAGCGCCAAGTATCCAGTTTGCCTATAGCGCAAAATGCCATGTTTGTCTAGGGCGCCAAATATGCTGTTTGTCTATAGCGCCAAATACCCTGTTTGTATAAAAGCGCCAACTACCTTGTTTGTCTGTAGCCCCAAATACCGTGGTTGTCTATAATGTCAAATACAATTTTGTATATAGCGCCATATACCCTGTTTGTATATAACACCAAATACCACATTTTGTCTATAGCACCAAATACCCTGTTTTTATATAGCGTCAAATACCATGTTTGTCTATAACGCCGAAAACCATGTTTGTCTATAGCGCCAAATACCCTGTTTGTCTAGGGCGCAAAATACGCTGTTTGTCTAGGGCGCAAAGTACCCTGTTTGTCTAGGGCACCAAATACCCTGTTTTTATATAGCACCAAATACCATGTTTGTCTAGGGCGCCAAATTACCCTTTTTGTCTAGGGCACCAAATACCCCTTTTTTATATAGCACAAAATACCCTGTTTGTCTAGGGCGCCAAAATACCCTGTTTATCTAGGGCATCAAATACCCTGTTTTTATATAGCACCAAATACCCTGTTTGTCTAGAGCAGTGTTTCTCAACCCTGATAATAGCAACGCCCCCTTTTGACAACTAATCTTTTAAAACGCCCCCACCCTTTTAACACCCCCTTGCTCTTTATCGTGCGCGCGCGCACACACACGCACGCACGCACACACATATATACATATATTCCACCATACTTTTAAAACAGCAATGCAGTTAATGAGTTATCTTTTCTTATAATATAAAGAAAAAGAGAAAGCACATTTTTAAAAGCATAGTTATATTAAATATGAGTTTAAGTACGGAATTATATACACCACAAGTTCATTATCCTTGAATTACAAATTGGCAGAGCAAATGATATAAAATTTGTTCTTACAACTCTATAACTATCATATTCATAATCATATCATTTTAATAGCGCATAAATGACTACATATATTTCTTCAGATATGAATATTTAAGCCTCTCCTTATGCAACCACTTTAAATATGAAAAAATTGGAAACATTATTAGTTGATAATAATGATAAAATTATATAAAAATTCACTTACCAATGAAGCTTTAATGAGATCCTTGCGCTTGGTGTGACTCGGCCAGTTTTGAAATATTTGGTTCTAAGTTTGTTAAAAGAAGTCTCAAATCTCCTCTGTTACAAATCTGCAGTCGGTTTCGTTGCTTTTGTAGTAGCAACACTACTGCACTGAACCCCTTCTCCACCAAATACGACGTTGGGAATGCTGTAATTAGCAATTTAGTTTCACGCCAAAGAACGGGATATGCAAGCATCTGCTGGATCCAAAATTTTTCGTAATGTGTGTGACTGAATCGTGCTTTTGCCTCGAAGTCATTTTGTAGCTCAATTAATTCTTCTTGTAAATGTTGACTAACTTGTTCCACGTCTGATTCAAATGGATTAATCACCCAATCCGGTATTATTAGTTCTTGCAAGTCTTTAAATCTTATGCTCATATCATTTTTAATAGCGTCAAAATGAGTGCAATAAACCTCTAAATCTGAATCTTTAAGCCTGTCCCCACCTAACTGCAGTAAACATGGAAAATGAGAAAGTTCTCGGTGACTAAGATTATTTTTATATAATGTCAATTTGTTGATGAACCCCATGATAATTCCTTTCACTTTAATCAGACTGATCTCATTTCCTTGTAGCTTAAGAAGAACCTCATTTAACTTTTCAAATATATCTGAAAGATAGGCCACATCGTTTCGCAATACTTCTCTTTCGATGCTAAATTCTTCTTTGATTGAATCCAACAACTCTACAACAGTATCAAATAATGCCCATAATCTTTTTAAACAGTTACCTTTGGACAGCCATCGTACTTCCGTGTGTAGGAGAAGACGATCAAACTCTTCACCATTATCACAACAAAGTGTACGAAATAATCTATCGTTCAACGCATGCGCCTTAATTTTGTTAATAACACTGATAACACAGTTCATTGATTTGTGGAGTCTGTCACTAAGGTGCTTGGCGACTAAATGTTGTCGATGAATAACACAATGAATTGTTAAAACACCTGGTGCCACATTTTTTTAAGTAGGCCAGAAACCCACGATGACGACCAACCATAGCTGGTGCTCCGTCTGTCGCACATGCGATGACATTGGAAAAAGGAATTTGTTTTACCAACAAAAATGTTTCAAGGGTTTCAAAGATTGATAACCCCTTTGTATCTGCTGTCAGTGGTTTTGCAAATAACGTATCCTCTATGATATTTTCATTCTTTATGTATCTCACATATGCGAGCAGCAAAGCTTCGTTATCACGCACGACGCTTTCATCCAACTGTAGTGAAAATTCAGTAGACTGCAAATCAGTACACAGCTGATTTTCTACATCTCTTGCCATCTCATCTATTCTTCTTGAAACAGTATCATTGCTCAATGGAATAGAAGAAATGATGTCACTTGGATTTCTTTCCATCATTGTGCTAATTACCTCCCGTACAGCTGGTAAAATTAAAGATTCTCCAATGTTGTGAGGTTTACCACACTTCCCAATCATGTGTGCAATTTTGTAAGATACAATGAGACCTTTATCATTGTGATTATACAATTTTTTAAACATATTAGTGACAGTGTTGCGGCTTTCAAACTTTTGTTTTAAATCCTGGAAGTAAGAAATATCTTAGCCAACTTTATCTGAGTGTTTCTTTGTAAAATGCTCGTTAAGCCGTGACGGTTTCATTGCTTCCTTAGAAAACACTTGCTGGCACAGCAAACACATTGGTAATTGTTCATTTACGGCTGAAGGTACAAAACCGAATTTCAAATATTCAACTGAATATTGTCGACACTTTCTCTTTATTGCTAACATATTGAAAATTTTAGTATAATATCACTGCACATACATCTACACCTCGTCAAGCCTCAAAACTGACTGAGTTTAATTCTCTACACTCGAAACATCCAAAGATGCAATAAAACTAAGCTACAACTGCCCATAACGTCCCTGTTGCGTGAAGGCATTTACGGACAGAGTAGGGAAGGGGTTGTGATGTGTTCACGGGCTAATCAATGTTTGACGGGAATGTGTTTCCAAAAGAAAATATGTGCCGAGAGTGAAGAGAGAAGGTTAGCTTTGGTGTGTCGAGAGACTAACAATTGTTTCGAGTGTTGAAGGGACATAAATCTCCGCCTACTGTCTCCTGACAATGGTAACATCCCAGGTACTAAAAATTTGCGTTTAGAATCCTTGAAACACTCCATGGGACGCAGGGCAAATAAAAACTATCGTGTTACAAGCTATGCGAAGGTGAATATCTTTGTAATTGTTTCATATTGATTCATGTAAAAATGTCCACAACCCTCCCCTAAATGGAAGTAGCGACCCCCAATCGTTGCGATCTATCAGAACGCCCCTTGAAATCTTGAAAACGCCCCCCAGGGGGCGGTAGCGCCCCCGTTGAGAAACACTGGTCTAAAGTGTCCCGGGTAGTGTTAGCACCGTCGATGTAGCTATCAGTTCTTTTTCAAGACTAGCTTGTTACAGAACTTCTCATGACAGCTGGTAGATACCAGTAACCTTTATCAGGGTTTAATATTTATCAGCGCTGCAAGTACTATCAGTCCTTTTCAGGGCTTCTGATAAGATATGAAACTCTATACAGAGCGACATAAAAGAAGGCAATCTGATCATCAGAAGAGTGTTTCAGCCCCTTAACCTCCTTTGCATTCTAAAGGGAGGGGGGGGGGGCAGGCCCGTCCCGAGTTCCAAAGCCCGTTGCGGTTGTTCCACAGCCAGCACGATACCCTTTCAGCAGTTTTGCTGAGCCTCTTAAGTTCTTGACTGTTCCCTCAACCCCAACAATTTCAGTAGATCATGCACTGAGGCAGCCACGAGACCTCTTGCACCCACCTCAACAACCATGACCCTTGTAGTGAACCCATCGTGTCTCAAGTCGGTGGCCAGATCATTATATTTGGCCACTTTGAACGAGTGTTGCTCGTCCAATCTGGATTCAAATAGCACGGTCAGCTCAATCATTATAATCTGGTGCGATGATGAGGAATGCAGCACTGTATCGAGATCTTCTTATACACTCTGGATATGCCCCTAGCCCAGGTAGGTCTACTGCCATCTCCCAGTCATTTGCGCAGCCAAGAACAGTGTTGAGAGCTATTTGAGCGCCATAATGTTGAGAGTCAATACTTGTCATAAATGTTGACACCCGTAATGTAAAAGCCCGTACTGACCATTATACATGTAAACAGTCAGGAATGGTCTGTGTTCGTCCAAGCGTAACAGGTGTCCGTGACACAAATAGGACAGGCTCAGTTTGGCCACTGTAAATGTAGAGTTGAATGTTGAAGAATGTCCAGTATCAATGTTGGAAACGATTCTAAGCCCCACAGGCGGGCATAATTATATACAGGCCCTGGTTGGCCGCAACAATGCTGGCATTCGTTTGGATGACTTGAAAGTGTTGAGGTGTTGTTTTAATATAGAGTGTGAGTAGACCTCAATGAATGCAAATGCGTGTATGAAAGTTCGGGGAAGACAATGCATCTACATGACATCACACTTGTTGTAGTAATTACATGCAGTAATTCACATAGTTCTTGGAACACCTCTGACGTTTGATTGACTTTAATACATCACAACGACAGGTACGCCGATATCAACATAAAATAGTCATTGACAATTCAGGATATAGCATGTATGAATATAGTTCATCAGCCAGCGGTGCATGTATATAATAAAGCTGATCTCGTACAATTCCACCTTCGTCATATATATATATATATATATATATATATATATATATATATATATATATATATATATATATATATATATATATATATATATATATATATATATATATATATATATATATATATATATATATATATATATATATATATATGGGTCTACAGCAGGCCACGCAATATGGCGGGCTTATAGATATGATGGCCTCCGTGATATTTCTATAACAAACAGGGTGAGTCAAACCTTGTTAAATGGCATCGCCGCACGTGTAAAGTTCTTTGGGCATACACCAGCCCTGTGCATATACTATTAGAATACTTCGTGAGCTCCATTACTAGTATTCATAGATGGACTCTTTCCCGCCCAGGGAAAAGTCGCTAGCTGGCTACAAAAAGTCATATATCATTCTGGCAATAAAGAAACTGTTTTAAGGGTAGATTACCTTAATGTCCCTCAGAATAAATATCACAAAAACTCACTCGCCTCCTAGGCGCATCAGAATATAACATTGGGGAACAATCTTTAACCATCTTGGTCGAACACACAGAGGACTTTCCCCAAAACTGTCTTGACCCTTTCAAAACTACAGCTCGACTCCCCTAACACAGGATGTCTTAAATCGCGCCAGATTCTTCGCGCATGCGTCGTGACCCTAGACCCTTGAGCTAAACTCAGATGGGTGAACATGTCAGGAAAAGCTGACATCGGTTCTAAAATTAGACGCTGGGTTAACAGACAAGTGGAACAACCACCACTGTTAACTACAATCCCAGTAAAACATGAGTACCTCCCCTTTGATCAAGAAACTATTAAATTAAAGTCTCCAAAATTAACCAGGTACATTTTACATACTATAGCCTCAGCAAACTGACCGCAACAAACAGATGGTAAACCGCTACTTGGTTTACTTGGTTTGGGATGTGCTGACTTTCCTGCTCTCAGAAAGTATGTATTTGCGGTGCACGGTTTGACTTTGCTGATTGCTTTCCCCCTTACTAGGTCTTTTGTAGTTTCCAACTCATTTAGTACTTGTTTGTGGCGCCATGTGTATCGCCCATGCCCTAATGACATCTTAAAAGCTGAGAACACGTGTTCAAGTGTCTGCCTCTTATTTCACAGGGGCACTGACCATCATCAGACTTTCCCCATCTCACAGAGTTTACGGACGATGGCAGGAGGTCATACATTGATCTGATGATGAAGCTGAGTCTAAGAGGTGCCGTATGCCATTTATCATTCCATGTTAGGACCTTTGCAGGGCCCTTTCCCATGTAGTCCATTGGCATTGTTGGGTCTGCTGCACCGCTTTTTACATCCTCGTTGTCGTGAAACATTCTAAATCCACATATATAAATTAAAAAGTAAATGTAAAGCCTAACACATAAATTCAATAAAAGGAAAAGAAGAATGGTAAAGAACAGTGCTGTCACAATGACTGTACTCGAGATCCCCCTTTTTCTACTTCGTCTGCATATTCTCACGCTTTCACGTTTACTAGTAAAGCCTACAGCAGCATACACGCGTTTCAACAAAACAATAAAACGTGTACTGTATTTCTTAGAAAACCTTGAGATACGCAAGCTGCTTAATGACCTAAATTAATACTAGCATTAATTTCATTTTATACACTGCGTGATGAAGACAGACGAGCTTAGAAGAGATAGAGAGAGAGAGAGAAGGAGGAACGCATGCAATACTACCACAGTCTCGCGATTAATGTTAATGCCACCCCCAAGCGTAAGGCATGAAGCACTAACTTTTTTTCAAATGGACAGTGATAAAAAACACTACCAATACGAGGGTTAGGTTTAAAAAACCTGTTAAATGCTTATTAGTAAACATGACATTATACTGTTTTATGTCTGAAAGCCTGACAGTACCGAGACACCACATCGTATCGAAGTGAACGGGAGGTAGAAGAAAATGCATATTTTGAACGCAGCCACTTAGCTCCATTAAATTTATATATTTGGGTTCCTTAGGACTTGCTGACAAAGAATATGTTAAGTGTTACGCAAATAGTCTAGGAATTAACAAATTATAGCCAAAAGAAAATAGTGAGGATGTCTGACAGCACCAAATCATAATCGCACAGTGGCATGTTTTGAAACCACCATTTTACGGGAAATAGGCCACCATGTTAAATCCGATTTGATTGGCGGGAATGATATGTAAGGCTAAACATGATTAGTCGGATTGCAAATACTATTTTTGGTTGTTAGGGGAAACGTAGGAAGGGTAAATTTTTTCAAAAGCTTGTGTAAACATGGTCCTATTGGCTAGACCCGCTGATATAGTTAATTAGGAGCGTCTGTTCAGTGCCACATTTTAAAATAAACTTACTAAGAAACAGTGCGTTGAGATCCAGCTCATATTTTTCTAAATAAAAGCCTGGAACAGAGGCAGATCGGAATTTGTGCCATAATTCATCGCCGGTCAACGTATTTGTTTATTATTTCTATGAATTGTGGTAAGATTGACATATTTGATATCTTTTTGATGAAAATTGAATGTGAATTGATAATTTATGTCTGTATATGTGTGCGGTTCAGTAGCAAACATGAGGCAAAGCCTATATAGTGCTCCAACCTGAACAAAACTTGTCGGAGAGAAGTATAAATGCATGGGATCACCAAATAGTACACTGACACCTATCTTATTGACTAGAAAGAACTAATGCTGGAATTGCAGAGGCGTAGTAACCATTAAGGAGAAGAATACTGGTGTAAATTGTTTCAGATGAAGCTAGCAGTTGGCCTACCGCTCTGAACTCAGTGTTTGTTATGTATTGTGTTCAGTGTGGAAACAGATTATAAATTAGTTCTGAAGTAGGAGGTACAACCTTCTTGTTTCAGGGACCGTGGTCCTAACTTATTGAAGCAGCACCTGGTCTGAGTTTTGCTGAATCCAGAGGCTGATAGCATACCCCTTGGTCCAGATAGCGACCAGTGAGGTGTCTCAAGAACACGGTGAAGCAAGCGAGCAGATGAGTCTGTTTCCTGCCGCCCTCACAGAAGATAAGATTCTGTGGCCAGAGCAGCTGAATTTTATGTGCCCCCTCTAAAATTGACAATATTTTAAATAAAGAGGGATAATAAATTGTTTCAAATGACAGGAACTGTGAACTTTTCCCAATACTATTTCCACCATAAGCAAACTCTTGAAGTCATGATGATAAACAACAACCTAGCTTGAAAAAGCCAGTATTACCTCATAGTACCACTTCACAACTTACACACATTATTTATTATATTATTATTATTCCTTTGACCGCCGACCGACCAAGCAGTCTTCGGCCAGAACACCTTGCGGCGTCATTAGGGCAACAAGAAATCGTCCGTTGTTCCGTCACACCTAACGGCGTATATTGGTACAACAGACTTTTAATTGTTGTTTCTGTGATCAATGTGACAAGCAAGCGGTAGATCAATCCGCTGTGCAACTTACACACATAGGATAATAATAATAAAATATGTCAATACAAAGACCATAACTATAAATTGTGTACATACAACTTGTAATTACATTTGATTGTGATTCCTGGTTCACTGTCTAGTTGAATCAGGATATCTATTATTGAAAGGAATTAATACATATATTTTTAAACTTTACCCTTGACTCATTTAAGATAGTCTTATAGAGTGTTATATGTGTGTGAGTGTCACAGTGTTGTAAAGTGTTGTGGAATAAATTAAATTGTTTATCTGTCTGTTGTTGTTGTGACTTACACTTCATCATTTTCATAACCCTAGACATTCAACGTAGTCATCACAATATTCCAGAATAATTCTGACTGAGGTATAAATGTGGTAGCAAGTAAGGTCATCTGTAATACACCACACTTATTAGATACAGATACTTTCACAGCTGATCTCAGTCAGTACACTAAGTCCCCTATAAATATTTATATCATCCCACTTTACCACACTCGTATCATTCTCAGTTCTCCGTTTCTCCTGAATTACCATGTCTCTGCGTTCCCTGTTTGATGCCTTAGACCACTAGCGGATGTCACCGTGGCCAAATCTCCGTCTATTCGTCTGTGTGTATACGATTACCTCCCTTAGTTTGAGCGACTCTTGGGTACCACCAACAGATTCACCCACTTTCCACTTTCTTCCAGTTTTCAGTGTGGACTGAATGGACTTAACTTCGTCATCTGCTAATTTGCACAGTATCATTGCGAGCTTCGCCTTTCTTGCTTTGTATTCTTCAACAACTGACTTGACAGGAAGCACAAGCTTTGTTTTCTTGCAGTACAGTGTTACATATGACAGACCTAGTGGTACTCCTAGCAGTTTCCTCATGAACTTGTTGACCTGTTGCTCTTTAGCGTCCACTGTACTGGTGCTTATTTCGTATATTAGCAGTGGTCTTAGCAATTTAGGTATCGACATGAACTGGAGACACCACAGTTTGAACTTTCCCAGAAATCTGCTTTGGTCTATGATCTGTAGTCCTCTGTCTGTCATTTCTATCATCTGTTGAACTGCCTTTGAGTCCTTTAATGAGGCATCATACACCTTGCCAAGACATTTAACAGGTTCCTCAATGACAGTAGGGATTTTTTGGTTTGAAACCATGCAAGTGACCTCAGATGTCTTCATTTTCCTGACTGATAGGCTACTAGACTTCTTAGGTTTGAACCTCATTCTGCACCAGCTGACTAGATCATCCAGGCGTGTTAACATTCTCTGGGCCTGGTGTTCATCTGATGTCAGAATTGTTGTGTCATCCATGAATGCTTTATGCGGTGGCATGTGACACCTTCCATTGAGTTTTGAACCTATTGCAAATCCTTCAGCCGCTTTGAGGATTACCTGCATAGCCAACACGAATAGTATCGGAGAGATAGTACATCCTTTCGCAATTCCAACTTGTAGGTCAATCCACTTGGTTGTGTATTCTTTGGTTGAAAATCTGACAGAGAAACCTGAGAAATACAGCTTCAGTATTGCTGGAATTTCTTTAGGAACATTGTACACTCCCAGGGCCTGCCATAACATCTGGTGTGGAACGGATCCATACGCATTAGCTAGATCCAACTAGATTACATTGAGATTTGTTCTATCAGACTTTGCCTTTTGAATTGCTTCCCAGATCATTGCAGCATGCTCTAGACACCCTGGTGTTCCTGGGATTTCTCCTTTCTGGATGGTAGTGTCAATGTTTCCCTTCTCCAGAATGTATGTGGTGAGCCTTTTAGCCATTACTGAGAAGAATATCTTCTCTTCCACATTAAGTAGTAAAATTGGCCTGAACTGATTGATGTTTGTGGAAGTTTATTCCTTCAGGATGTAGACTCCATTCGCTTTTTTCCATTCTTTGCTTGCAAGCTGGTTTGTCAAACGGAGCAGACGTTTCAGACCTTCAGGATATCTCTTATATACAACATATGGGACACCATTAGGACCTGGAGCTGACATGCAGCGTGCTTTCTATTTCTTACATTGTTGGGGACTTGGTGTTGTATTCAGCTCCTGGCTTACTAGGCCATATAACGCCTGCCATGCTGCGGAGCAGCTCAGTTTTGCGGCCGTCTGAATAGGTCATTCTAAGGTGTTCTTCCAGATCTTCTTTCCCAATGTTTAGTGTTCACGACCATGGCTGTTCAAACAGTTCGTTGGCAAACTTAAAGGTTTCCCTGAAGAATCTTTCCCTATTCCTCTGTTTTTTTCTTCTTTACCTGCACAACCTTTCTGCTCTACAAGGAACATTGTCTTGGCCTTTCAGGTGCTCCCGAACCTGTCGTAATCTTTCCTTCTCTGTGTCCACTGCAATCTTGAACTGTTTTCGGGCATGCTTCTTCAGTTTCTTGATCTCTTCGATTCTGATTTGTCTTCTACTTTTTTGTGGTGGGTTACTTTCCATTGCCTCCCTGACTCCAAGCACTTTACAACAGTGAAGATATATTATGTTGCCGAAGGTTTTCAGATTTGTCTCCAAGGTTATCTGCTTCAAGTTGTTATCCAACTCTTTTGACAAGGCTTCGTCCAGCTGTTCCCAAAGCCCTTTTGCACTGGCAGGTGGAAACTTGATTGCATCTCTTTTGCCGTCCAAGACGTGTGTGAGATCATCATAATGCAGATCAACTTGAATATTCTCAGCGCTGTGAATTGACTCTTAGCTGAGGTCTTCTAACGTCTTACCCGTGGTAACAGAGCGCTGTTTATCTACCACTGATTAGCTCCCACACCTTTTTTTTCGTTCTGTGGATTTTCATGCCTCTCTGAGTAAATAATTTCCTACCAAAGGCACATAAAATTCCTGCCGTTGGTCACAACTCAAAGTCCGTGTAACTAGTCTGGTCGATTCCATTAAGGCACATATGGATTTATCATTCCCCCCCCCCTTTTCGGTGAATCCTGGGGGTATCTATCCTTTGTGGGACCTATAGCGATTGCTTACAGCTTAAGGGGTGCCAACCAGGTCAGCCGGTTCCAAGTTTTTCCCAGTGTCATCTGTCTTTCCAGAAGTTCATAGGTTTTTCCCGAATGTCAATGGTCTGTCCATGTAATTATGATAGGACGCTACATACAAAGCGACACAAAAGAGGGCAATCTGATCATCAGAAGTGTCCCCCTCCGTCGATCAAGTGTTTTGGCCGCTTATCTCCTTTACACTCTAATGGGGCGGGCACACTTGGGTCATAACCCCCAAGTGTCACGCTCCTGTTGTCTTGTGCAGAGAATTGAACCAACTCCACATTGGTTGCAGCTTTCAAATTCACAGTCACGTTCTGCCAGCTAGAGGGAATTGTGAAAGTTTAAAACAAATTACTGTCCCGAGTTCTATACCCCGTTGCGGTTGTTCCACAATCATCACGATGCCCTTTCCGCAGTTTCACTGAGCCTCTTAAGTGCCCTTGTTCTTGACTGTCTCCTCAACCCCAACAGTTTCAGTAGATCATACACTGAGGCAGCCACGAGATCTCTTGCACCCACCTCAACAGCCATGACCCTTGCAGTGAACCCACCGTGTCTCAAGTCGATGGCCAGATCATTATACTTTGCCACTTTGAACTAGTGTTGCTCGTCCAATCTGGATTCAAATAGCACAGTCAGCTCAATCATAGTATTTATCAATGCTGCTAGTACTATCAGTTCTTTTCAGGGCTTAATATTGATCAACACTACAAGTATTAGCAGTCCTTTTCAGGGCTTAGTATTTATCAACACTGCTACTACTGTTAATCCATTTCATGGCTTATCATTTATCAACACTGCTAGTACTTTTAGTCCATTTCAGAGCTTATTATTTATCAACGCTGCTAGTACTATTAGTCCATTTCAGGGCTTAGTATTTTTCAACGCTGCTAGTACTATTAATCCATTTCAGGGCTTAGTATTTATCAACGCTGCTAGTACTATTAGTCCATTTCAGAGCTTATTATTTATCAACGCTGCAAGTACTTTTAGTTCATTTCAGAGCTTATTATTTATCAACGCTGCTAGTACTGTCAGTACTTTTCAGAGGTTAGTATTTGCCACAGCATGGTTGATTAAGATACATGTAAAATACGGATATGTAAGAAGGATATGTAGGACCTCATAAGTGGCTGGTGAAATTGTAAGACTCCTATACAAATAGGGAGTAAATAGGAAGGCGAATGTTCACAGAGATAATATTTCAGACAGGCCCTGTAGAATAAATTATATTTTCTTGCGACGTGTCTTCCTCTATTATTCTTACTGAATATTATTATTATGAGTAGGTAAGCCTCCCATCCTCGTGTAACAAGGAATTGCCACCACATATATGGATTATGAAACATTACATATACAAAAATGACCCGACCACTAGGTAAAGGGTATAACGTGTGTACATATATTTAATTCATTAATCACACATACGACAAAAAATAAACTGAAAATGTAAGCGAGAAAATGTAATGTCATAACACTAAATAACTACTAGTCTTAGTCTGTCATAAAGTCAAGTCTCAAGTCTCTTGCTGCAATCAACAAGTCGTGTCTCAAGTTTCTTGGTACAAACATCAAGTCAAGTCTCAAATCTCTTGGTACAAACATCAAGTCGTGTCTCAAGTCTCTTGGTACAAACATCAAGTGAAGTCTCAAATCTCTTGGTACAAACATCAAGTCGTGTCTCAAGTCTCTTGGTACAATCATTGTCGTGTCTCAAGTCTCTTAGTACAATCATCAATTGAAGTCTCAAATCTCTTGGTACAAACATCAAGTCAAGTCTCAAGTCTCTTGGTACAATCATCGTCGTGTCTCAAGTCTCTTGGTACAATCATCAAGTGAAGTCTCAAATCTATTGGTACAAACATCAAGTCGTGTCTCAAATCTCTTGGTGTAATCATCACGTCGTGTCTCAAGTCTCTTGGTACAAACGTCAAGTCTCAAGTCTCTTGGTACAAACATCAAGTCAAGTCTCAAGTCTCTTGGTACAATTGTGGCCGTGGACGTCTAAGCTGGCTGTTGATGATGATGGCTGTCTACTATACCCTACTTCTATCTTGTGTTGATCGTATGTGGTTCGGATCACTACCCTGAACAATAGGCAGCTTTTTTTTATGTTTGATTGTTTTTTTAATGACTACTTTCTCTTTATATAACGACAACAGTTCACAACTGACAAGTGATGAATAACCACGATGATCGATGATTGACTCTACTCTGACAGCAGTAGCAATTTAACGTTGAACTTTTACAGAAAAATAAAGTAAAGAGTGTAAAATTGCTGTGCCCAACCTTCCTATGAGGTTGGCAGACTGGTACAGCAATAATTTCAAATCAGTATTTAATACAATGTCTTGCTCACTCGTTCACTCTTGCTGCTTCAGTATTTCTAGCTGACTCTATTGGTTATGGTGGTCACGACTTGAAAACTACTGCTGTCAATATTTTCTACCCTCTTCATTTTTCATGAGTCTTTTCAAAATGTTTCGATATTTTCTCTTTTGTTCAGCTTAATTTCTGTTGTCTTTACTTGTGTATCTTAGAGAATACTGCACTACCGCCAGGGTTTACGATTTCCCAAGTTCCTTATTTCATACTTCTCAGGACTAGCTGCTACCCATTGTTCTTCTCCTTATTCTAAACAGTTTATCTTATGTTGCCAAAAACTCAACGTACTTGGTTGTCTTGAAATATACACATTTTCTTGTACATGCAACATCGACAATTTTGTCCACAGAATAAATACAGCTAACTATCATTGTGGCGTACAAAACGATTGAGTGTCTGGATGAAAGCTGTATCTTTTCTGTGACCACAGAAAACCAACCAAAATCACTTTGGCTAATCATTCAATGAAAACTCTCAATTTCGTTAGCCACTTCATATTCATTTTAACACTTGGGAGAAAGCCCAAAACTAGCGACTGAACGCGATCGCGTTTCGACTGCCTTAATTTTGAACCACGATTTACAACGATAACTATTTCCGAACATTCTAGAACAAAACAGTTCACCCAAAAATATAAATATCCCGTGCAAGGTTGTGGTAAGTTGGGATTATATAAATATTTATAGGGGACTTAGTGTACTGACTGAGATCAGCTGTGAAGGTATCTGTATCTAATAAATGTAGTATGTTACAGATGACCTTACTTTGCTACCACATTTAGACCTCAATCAGACTTATTCTGGACTATTGTGATGACTACGTTGAATGTCTAGGGTTATGATAATGATGAAGTGTAAGTTCACAACAACCAACAAACAGATAAACACTTTTATTAAGTTCCACAACACTTTACAACACTATGACAAACACATACATTTAACACTCTAGAAGACTAGCTTAAGTAAGTCAAGTGTTAAAGTTTAAATTATGTATTAATTTCTTTCAAGAATAGATATCCTGATCCAACTACAGAGTGAATCAGGAATCACAATCAAATTTAAACACAATGTGTATGTACAAAATTTATACAAAGGATCTTTGTCCTGACATATAATATTATTACAATATGTGTGTAGAGTTGTGATATATTTATGAGGTAATACTGGCTTTGGAAGCTAGGTTGTTGTTTGTCATCACGACTTCATGTGTTTGATACTGGTGGAAATAATATTGAAGGGTTCACAATTTCTTTTTATTTGTAATACAATATGTGTCCCTCTTGATTTATTATTATAGTCAATTTTAAGGTGGGGTATACAAGGATGAGCTGCTCTGGCGGACAACTGCTTATCTGATGTGTCGGCGGCAGGAAACTGTCTCCTCTGCTCGCTTGCTTCTCAGTTATCTTAAAACACACCACTGATAGATATCTTAGGCAAGGAATCTGCTGCCAGCCCTCTGGATCCAGCAAAACTCAGACCAGGTGCTGCTCCAATATTTCAGTACCACGGTCCCTGAAATAAGAGGTTGTACCTCCTTCTTCAGAACTAATTTATAATATATTTCCACACTGGAGTACAAGACATTACAAACACAGAGTTCAGCGCTTTAGGCCAACTGTTAGCTTCTCACGTGACAATATACACCAGTATTCCCCTCCCTAATGGTTACAACGCCTCTGCAATTCCAGCGTTAATTCCTTCCCTACAATAGGATAGGTGTCATGTTACTATTTGACAATCCATATATGCTTATGCAGTTATACTCCTCTCTGACAAGCTTTTACATGGTGGAGCAATATCTAGGCTTTGCCTTATGTTTGCTACTGAACCACACATACAGACACAATTTATCATGTCATATTCAATTTTCATAATATATATATATATATATATATATATATATATATATATATATATATATATATATATATATATATATATATATGGGAAATAAGTCTAGCTTACCACAATTCATGGAAATATTAAACAGTAACGTTGACTGGCAATGAATTCTGGCACAATTTTGATCTGCCTCTGTCCAGGCTTTTCCGTTATAAGAAATATCTTAGCCTGTTCTCAACGCACTGTGTTTTCACACAATTTATTTTTCAAAAATGGCAGTGAACTGACGCTTCTATTTGCCTATATCAAACATTCTAACCAATCAGGCCATGTTTACATGAGACTTTGAAAAAAAAACTATCCATCCTATGGCACAATTTTGATCTGCACAGGACTTTTCATTTGTTCTCCCACACCCCCCCCCCCCCCCCCCCCCCCCCGCCCCCCCCCCCCCCCCCCCCTCCCGCCCCCCCGCCCCTCCCCCCCCCCGTTTCCCTCAAAACCCCCCCCCTTTATTTTTAAATAATGGCAGTGTGAAACTGACGCTATTTTTGCCTATATCAAACATTCTAACCAATCGCCATTAACAACCATAATTGTATTTGCAGTTAGACCAATAAGGTTTCGCCTTACATATGACTACAGCCAATCAAACCATATCTAACTTGTTGGCCGCATTTCCCCTAAAGCAGTGTGTTTCCCACATGCTATTATGAGCAAATATGATCTTGTGCTGTCGGGCAACCCCACTATAGTATTTTGGCTATAATTTGTTAATTACTAGATTATTTGCGTAACACATAACATATTCTTTGTCAGCAAATCCTAAGGCACAAGAATATCTAAGTTTAAGGGGGCGAAGTGGCTCCGTTCAAAATATGTATTATTCTAGGATAGTCGTGTATTTGTTTTTTATTTTTAGAACCACCACCTGTCCTGCCTTTTCGACTGTTCTGTCAGTATATAGTCAGGATTTCAGACGTAAAACAGTATTGTGTCATGTTTCCTAATAAGCATTAAACATGTTTTCAAAACCTAACCCTCGTATAGGTAGTGTTTTTTATTACTGTCTATTTGAAAAAAATCAGGCCTGCATGCCTTTCGCGTGGGGTGGCATTAATTTTTAAATCGCGAGACGAAAACGTGGGACAATTGCATGCGTTCCTCCGTGCATCTCTCTCTCTCTCTCTTCTAAGCCTGTCTGTCTTTTTAGGTTAACGTAGTGTGTATACTTTAATTAATGCTAGTATTATATTTGGGTCATTAAGCAGTTTGCGTATCTCAAGGTTTTCTAAGAAACACAGTACCAGTTTTATTTTTAGAAACGCGTGTATGCTGCTGTAGGCTTTTACTATCGTACGGGGAAGCGTTACAGTGATGCAGACGAAGTAGAAAAAGGGGATCTCTGGTTCATTCATTATGGCGTTATAAACGGAAGCGCTATTGGGAAAGCACTGGTCTTTCACCATGCTTCTTTCTTTTGTATTATTTCGTTCTACTTTACAGTTATGGTCTAATTTATATATGGTTATGTAGAATTTTTCACGACAAATTCTCCCCACTTAAAACAGACATCATATGTCAGTCCATAATTCTATATACACATAAAGAAATTTAATATTATTTCTGGTGATTACTGTTATTCTCATCACACGGATGGCGGCTTAGAAAATCCGCATCAACGTTGCGCTAATTTTATTTTTATCATGGATTAATGCAGGTGGGTCAATTCAGAGTAAGCACTACTGACGAAGGTTGCTTCAGACCTCTGCAATCCAGGAATCCATTTCAGATATGTTACTGAACAGCTGCAAGTGCTACTGCTTGTCTTAATGCTGCTTAGCAATCAATATTCAACTTTTCTCTTCTCTGAGTCTGCTCAACGACATGTCCCGAGAATATTAGATGTTCCTCAAATTGTACGTTATGAGGAGTTGATCTATATGGTGATATCTGAGTTGTGTAGTGGATCCAATAATTTTCTCATCATTCTAGAGAAGACACTAGGCGCATTCTTCAATCCAAATGGCAATCTATTAAATTCATAGTGTCCCTCTGAGGTACTAAAAGCTAGATAAGGTCTAACCTCAGGCTTTACTGGAATCTGATAGTAGCCTTTGCTCAGATCCACCTTTGAGAAATATTTAGCTTTATTCAGCCTGGCAAACAGCTGATTTGTATCCGGCAATGGATCCACCTGACCTTCTGTGATAGCATTCAGTCTCCTGTAATCTATACAGAGTCTATGTTCTCCAGAGGGTTTTCTTAAGAGCACCACACTGGAACTATACGAAGATTCACTGTGTGAAATAATTCCATCCTTTAACAAATAGTCTATCTCTTCCTTCAAAGCTTTCTCCTTAGCAAAAGGAATCGAATATGCCTTCATACATACAGGTGTGGGGTCTATCAGTTTCATATCATATTCCAATAAGTTTGTATGCCCCGGACGGTCCGTTAACACCTCTGTATGATCATCTAGAACCTGTTGCACTCTCTCCTTCTGATCTGTCCAGGTCCTTAGCAAAGCTACATATGGACTTTTAATTTTTCTGACATAGTATTCATGGCACCTGTCAGGTCCTTTACATTGGAAGCTCTGTTTTGCGGACGTTTCTTTCTTGTGTCACCACACAAGAATCTACCACTACCAATTTGTTTCCTGGGGCTGTCTCCCCACTTAGAATTCTTGATGAGAGATTTCTTCTCTACATCTTCTTCCTCCAGTTTACATAAGTCCGATTGAGGGATTTTCGGCTTATTCTGGGGTAAGACATCTTTTTGCACTATCTGCATAGTGGCCATTGTAAAACAGTCAATTGAAGATTGTCCGTGAAAAGGGGCTTCCCATTCCACTTGGTCCACTTTCTTATAATTATTTTTCTTTCCAGGCCTAAGTTTGCCCCGTGGCGTGTCTAGGTCCTGGTTCCTTTTCCCACGTGTGGGTGTTCCCTCTTTATTTTCTGGTCCCGGTTTGCCATAATGCTTCTCTTGCATATGGTTATTAATTTTCCACCCTGTGGAATTGTTCATGCTGCACTGTTCGCAGTCCTCGACAAATTTTATTATGTCATCAACTTCTCCGGGCCAGAATTATCCAACAGATGTTCTTTGGCATGTGGTACCCATTTTCTGGTGTTCACCATTTAGAACATGTGTTTGTCTCATAATTTGTGCCCTATATCTCGATGGCACTACTACCTGTCCACACCCAGATAATCCTGCTTTATCCGCCCTGCAAAGCAGTCCATCATCCAAATAGAAATCTCCTTTCCTTGGAGGGGTATGGAGTTTTTGGAGTTTCTCAAAACACGGCTTCAGTGACCTATCTTCAGCCTGTGCCTTTCTCCACTGTTTACGAGACATTGTTTTTGGTGGTTCCTCCTCTTTTTTAGGAGTCCACCTGACCTGGAGCGTGGCCATTACTACAGGTCTCCTTCCACAATTTTCGGTGGTATGATTGTTCATCTTACACTTTTTACACCACTTCCTGTTTTGGTTGAAAGATTTTCTTTCATCATATTTCCTTTCATCGAATTGTGGGGTTTTATTTTTATTTTCATACCGTGGCCTATCAAACTGGTGCTTACCTTTGTTCTGATCTCTATGATCAAATTTATTAAAGTTTTGTGGTGCCTTAAAATTGTCTACCTGTTTCTTTTTATTACCTGTTACCTCTGCTTGAGCTGCCTGATATCTTTCAGCAACATTTAGTAACTCACCCAGCCTCTCTGCACCTTGTTCCACGAGAAACTTTCTCATGTCTGGAGCCATGGACTCTCTTAGTTGTTCTATAAGGATCATTTCCTTAAGATCTTGGGTTTTCCCCAGAGCCGTCCATTTCTCCAAGTATGTCTCTAACCGTGCATAGAACTGGTGATATGTTTCACCTGACAGTAGTTTAGCATTCCTGAACTTTTTTCTATAGAATTCTCCATTCTTTTCATATCTTAGCAAAAGAGCCTGCTTTAACATGTCATAATTTTCTTGATCATCTCTGCTCATTTTGGCAAAAACATCATAAGCTGTACCACGAAGCTCTTGTGATAACTTTAAGCTCCACCTTTCTCTCTCTAACCCATATGTGGTAGCTAATAGTTCATATCTATTTAGATAGCTCTCAATATCATCGTCTTTCTCAACAAAATGATCTAAATGAAAATTCATAGCTGAGGTTGAGGCTCCCTGACTAGCAGTGGCATCGGAGGTAAAGGGACTGGCACCATTTTCAGGAGCATGGCCTTGAAATTCCAACTCCCTTAGTCGTAACTCATGTTCCCTTTGTAATCTCTTCTCCTCCTTTTCTGCTTCCCTTTCTGCAGCCTGTCTCCTTTCTTCTCTTTCTGTAGCTTGCCTTCTTTCCTCTGCTTCCCTTTCCGCCTTTTTTTTCTTCTAATTGGAGCCTTTTAATCTCCCTATCTGCCTCCAATGTCTTAGCCTCTTTGTCAGCCTCAATCTGCAACCTCTTAATTTCCTTTTCAGCCTCTAACTTTCTTTCAGCCTCTTTTTCTAATCTTTTTTCTTCACGTTCAATAAATTTGTCACATTCCGTAGTGACATAAGCAATCATAACTTGCCCGTCCATTCCCAACTCTTTAGCAGCCTGCACAGCAGCAGATCGAAATTTCGCCAGGTCCGCCATTTTCTAACAGGCAAATTTATACAATGTTTAACTAAACACTTCAATCTATGACTAATTAAATAAAGGACAACCACAAGCACTGAGAGCTCAACCTTATTTATTTTCCACCCAAGGATACCTTTTTAATTTTTATAATTCCCAGAAGTGAATTACCCCCAATATATGTAATAGGAGACGATTCAAAATCCCAGCTTGGCCCCCAATATATGTGGTAAGTTGGGATTATATAAATATTTATAGGGGACTTAGAGTACTGACTGAGATCAGCTGTGAAGGTATCTGTATCTAATAAATGTAGTATGTTACAGATGACCTTACTTTGCTACCACATTTAGACCTCAATCAGACTTATTCTGGACTATTGTGATGACTACGTTGAATGTCTAGGGTTATGATAATGATGAAGTGTAAGTTCACAACAACCAACAAACAGATAAACACTTTTATTAAGTTCCACAACACTTTACAACACTATGACAAACACATACATTTAACACTCTAGAAGACTAGTGATAAGGGTGGAATTAGGATGCCGTCAAACTACCACCTCTATCGACACCAGGTATTACAATGCAAGATGTGGGTGTCTTATCTGGTTTAGATTGTTGCTGTGTGTGTTGCAGTAGAACAGTTCACAGGGTACACCACAGGCAACATGACGTGTAGAGTCATAAAATGGTAACTTCGCTTTAGGTTTATACCATTTATTGCACGCCACAAAACAGTCATGATACTTATGTTATCATCAGCATAGTATAACGAATGCAGCATTCAAACTCATGTTAACTGACAGTCATGTAGAAGTCAATACTCAATAGTTGTATGGAAAACAAATATCCTAGCGAAGCTTGATAAATAATACATATAACTTCTGCAACCGTGGTCCGCTGCAGATCCTTAATGTTCATAGACAATAATAATTATTCCTTCCTGATGCTAGCAGATCAGATGTATACAATACGTCCGTTTACTGTCTGCACGTGAGTAGCATACATGGATTACAGGTCAGCTCGACCTTTATAACCTTCCTAAGTCTAACCATCTGACTTGGACGTGATCTCTGATATAAAGAATCCTGGAACACAGACAATAGTCTTGTTGGTCTAGAGCGACCCATAGATATATAACTAGTTCAGGTATAAAGATACCGGTGACTTAATCCTAGTCAAAGTACCTCTCCATTTTGAATCACACAGGCGAGCAAAAAGGCGACAAAATGACGAACCTCTAGATGATAGCCTAAAGTTCGATACAAGAGGAATTACCTTATTTCGGAAAATCAACCATGAACATATGCCTCCAGGCAGGCTTGAATAATACGGGGAAATAGTCTAGTTAGCTAACTAACTCACAAAGACAATGTATTTCCCTCAGAGAATCACAAGACGCAGTCGCGTCCGCTCGCTAATCAGTCCATTTCTCAACTCCCCGACCTGGGCGGAACAACAAACGACAACCAAGTCGAGACATGCGCAGAGTGACAATCTCTGAGTCGCTGTTCACAATAAGACGATTCTAAGAACATTCGAGATAAAAGTCTTACACAGTCGCGCCTTTTATGGACATGAACAGAAGCGTTAAGAAAGGTTTCAAACATCTACAACAGTTGACTGATACTACCAAATAAGGAGATATGGTCACGCTTCGTTCAAGACATTATAGACCGAACGTGTCTCTATACAAGAGGAGGTAAACTCATAAAAAATAGCAGTATCGATATATCGGGTTCTGTCCCTTTGACCATAAAATATATATAACATGCATTTCAGTCAAATAATGATCATACATACGAAAAACGATCATACAAAGACTTTGGAAAAAAGTAATTATTTGTGCGTAACATTACCGCACCCTCCCGGGAAAAAAAAAAAAAGAACATTTTTTTTTTTAAATCCTGGAGCCGGAAAAATCTAGGCTCCTAACGCACGTATGATGCGCGGATATACCTAACAAAATAGCTCAACACTTGGAGCAAAACTGAGATCATATCCCAGGTCCTTAGAGAAAAATTTATCTAAGTATACGCGTATATATCCCAGGAAGGTGCCACCAACACAAACCACAATGCTGGCAACATCATAATAAAAGTCAAATTATTCTCATACCAATATATGAAATCAAATATATTATTATGATATCATACAATGTGTTGCAAATAGCGGTGTAATATATTAATATACCGCACTATTTTATTACATTATGTAATGCATCAGTAACTAATAAGTAATACATGTGTTGATCTTCGTTGACATAAAACATTCAATAGAAGAAGATGTGGACATCATCCGCTCCCAATCTAGGACAGGACTTGATATACTCAAAGTTCCACAATGGACACAATCTCGCATCTTCAATGATGTGCTGCGAAAATATCAATAACACAAATCTTAAAGACAACTGGTAAATCTCTCAATACAATCCTGAAAATAATTTATTTAAATGTGGCCGAGTGATCTTTTGGCCCGTATATCACTAACTAAGCCTTCTTAGATAATTACATGGAACAATGTTATAAATTCCCCCTCAAAAAAGTGAGAAAAAAAAAATCTACCAACATGTCATTATAACATTGGACTGTATATCAGGAAATATATATATATGACAGAAGAATCATGTGGAATCGTGTGGGCATCTGGACAGAATGTCCGCCATTACATTATCCGAACCACGGATAGCTCGAACCGAGAAATGAAATGGTTGAAGAGCTATGGCATAACGAGTGGACCTCGAGCTCTTCAAGTTTTTGCTCTGAATAGCAGTAAGCGCTTTCTGGTCGGTTTCCACAATGAAATGTGCGCCTAGAAGAAATCTTTGTAACTTCAGAATAGACCATACCATAGCCAATAACTCACGGTCTAAAACCGAGTAATTCTTTTCTGCAGCATTTAATTTCCTAGAGATATACATCACCGGATGCAGAGTATCAGAATACTCCTGCATTAGTGCTGCCCCAATCCCAGTTGACGAGGCGTCACTTCGAAGAACAAAAGTCTTCTCAATAGTAGGTAACCTAAGAATAGGTGGAGATGAAAATAGGTCTTTAACCTGGTCCAATGAGGATTGACATTCTTTTGACCAGCGGATCAAATTAGGCGACCCTTTCTTCAATAAAGTAGAAAGCGGTGCCATAATGGAGGACAGATTCGGAATGAATCGTCCGTAGAATTGGATCAAACCTAATAGACTCCTTACTTGTTTCTTTGTCTTAGGGACCGAAATGTTAAGTATTTTTGAAACATTGTGGTCCTCTGTCTTTAAAAGACCATGACCAACACGATGACCTAGGAAAGAAATCTCACTAAATCCTATAAAGGCTTTAGAGGGTTTTGCAGTCAAGTTATACTCGCGAAGAGTAGACAGTAATTCGTATAAACCCAATAGTGATCTTCCCAGGAATCACTGAATAGACAGATATCATCTAGATATGCTATGACATCTGTACGATATGCGAGAATTCGGCGCATCATGCGTACGAATGTAGCAGGGGCGTTCATAAGACCAAAAGGCATGAAATTCCATTGGAATAAACCCCTAGGTGTAGAAAAAGCTGTAAAAGGTTTGGCACGTTCAGTTAGCGGGACTTGCCAATAACCTTTAGACAAATCTAGTTTGGTAAAGAATCTAGAATTAGAAAGTTTATTGAGTAGCTCTTCTAATGAAGGCATAGGTTCAGCGTCGAACTTCGTAACTTGGTTCAATTTGCGATAATCTACGCAAATGCGAATGTTATTATCCTTCTTTCGAACAATAACCATAGACGAAGAGTATGCTGAAGTGGATGGTTCAATGATTTCCAAACGTATCATTTCATCCAATTCTTTCTCGACTTGAGACTGGAAATGGATAGGTATTGGATAGGGTCTGACTCTGATAGGATTATGATCAGTTAGCACAATGTCATGTTCAATGACATGTGTGTGTCCCGGGATGTCTGTAAGAACATCCTGAAATGTTTGCAACATCGAAGAAACTTGTCGATGTTCCTCAGCGGAAAGATTTGGAGAAACGGTCACGTTTTTCCAAGATTCCGTAGAATAAAGTGGGACCATAGAAAGAGGAAGATTGACATCAGAAAAAGTAGTTTCCTCATCCTGTATAACTGACAGCGATGAGTATTGACCATGAGGTACTTGAGAATTGTCCGTTGCCTGGAAAATAGGCTGCAAATAGTCTGGTCTTTCATGAAATTCCGTGAGCATATTTATGTGGAAAGTTTTATGCTTTCCATCAATATCGACAACATAGTCGACATCAGAAATTTTGGAGAGACTATTGCATATGGACCTTTCCATGCAATTAGAAGTCTGTTCTCCCTTGAAGGAAGTAGAACGAGAGCTTTGTCACCTGGACAAAGTTGTCGTAGACATCTATTCTTATTCGCAAACTGCCTTGCCTTTTCTTTAGCAAATTCGGAAGACGAAGTTGCTAGTCTGCATGCCTCAATGATTTTTTTCCTAAGAGCAATGACGTACTCATAAGAAGACTGAGTCTCATCGCTAATATTATCGGCAGTGATTAGATCGTGAAGTAAAGACATAGGGCCGCGCGGTTGCGCGCCAAAGACAAGTTCAAAAGGGGAAAACCCCGTATGTTCATTGGGGACCTCTCTATACGCAAAGAGAGCCGCGGGTAAGACCCTGTCCCAATCCTGAGGATGATCCTCAGTTATTTTACCCAGTAAAGTTTTTAGAGTCCTATTTAAACGTTCGACCAACCCATTAGACATTGGGTGATAGATACTGCTGAGAGACCTTTTTATATGTAGCATAGACATTACCTGTGACATAGTGTCTGATATCAGTTGAGTGCCATGGTCTGACAATATTTCTCCGGGAAAACCCAAGCGAGAAAATATCAGCCAAAGAGCGTCTGCGATATCAGCAGTTGAGATGCTCTTGAGAGGTATTGCCTCTGGCCAACGTGTGCACATATCGACACATGTAAGAATAAATTGATGCCCTCTAGCCGACTTAATTCTAAAAGGACCGATAATATCTATTGCCATTTTTTGAAAAGGGCGAATTGGAATGTCAGCAGCCTGAATAGGCGCAGCATGTCGTGGTCCTTTAGATTTGACCTCCTGACATACTTTGCAAGAGCGACAGTACATTCGTATGTCCTTGCTCACAAATGGCCAAAAGAAAGCCGCAAGAACTCTCGACTTTGTACGGGAAAAAACCATATGTCCAGCACATTGCGAGTCATGAGCATGTTGCAATATTTGCACCCTCATGCTCTTAGGCACAAGAATTTGTGAATGAGTGGATGTAGTCGAGTCTTGTACCATACGTACAAGTACGCCGTTCTTCATAGAAATCCAAGATTTTCTATTAGTATTTTGATTAGGATCACCTTTTTTTGCTAGAATGAAGAATTTTTGTAACGACGGATCTTCTTCTTGCAATTTGATAAATGAGTCACGTGTAATAGTCAAGTGACTATTTTGTTCATTTACTTCATCATTATTAGTTAATGAAGTTTGAGGTGGATCCAGAGCATGTGCTCTTGTGACCACCGTATTGGTAGCTTCAATGTTTTGCTCTTCCCAAACAGCAATCTGCTGTGGGGTACATTCCCTAACTCCGTGAATACGACCAATAATAAGGTCCGCAATAGGGTTTGGAAGTAGACACGCGTGGACCTCTCCCGTGAAGAAAGGAGTAGCAATATGTATTATGGCAGTAGGATATTTTTCCAACGTGCCACCAAATGTGACACATTTGATGACCTTTCCTGTAGCACAGAATGGATCTACAAGAGATTGCCTAACCCCGACAGTAGTACATCCAGAATCAAACAACACCGAGACTGGATTACTATTTACAAGCCCCTTATGTAATATAAGAGAACCTCTCCCATCATGAGCAACATTAGCAGGAAGAGCGGGCAAAGGATGACCACAGCTTAGAGTACTAATGGTTTTCGGATCAAATAAAGTACTGCATTGGATACATTTATTTGCCCTACCAAAGTCAAAAGATGAGCATCCGATAGCATTATGGTCTTTATCATTATTAACCTGTTTATCTGCTCCCTGAGATTCTTGTTGAACAGAGTTTGTCTGTTGATATCTTTTTCTCTTCTGTTGCGATCTACCGCGACCATTATTGCCTCTGCAATTATCATTAAAGTCCCTACTGTAATTTTTATCCTGGTTTGCGTTCCAGTTTCCATAACTGTCATTACCATCTCTATGCTGTTGAGAACCTCTATTATCTTGGTATTGAGGTCTCTGCAAAAAATATTTTCCTCTATACCGATTACCTTTATGAAAATTTCTAAAGTTACCGGGAATAGAATACCGTGTAATATTAGGTTGTCTCCAGTTCTGGGAAGAAGAATCTCCCTGAAATTGATTACCATGGTTCTGGGCATAATTACGGTTACTCTTTTTATTGAAATTTTGCTGGCTACCCTGAAATTTACGCATAAAATTCGGGCCATAAGGTGCTGCCGAAGCAACTGGCAGACCTTCTTTTACCTTAGAGTTACTAATGGTTATGTGAGGATGTGCAGTAACATACTGGCTACAGTATTCTTCCATTTCTTTTATATTTTTAGGCTTACGCTCATGAAGAAAAGAAAGAAAAGCTTCATTAACAGAAGACATAACCTTGTCTCTAAGAAGTAAGTCCATGAGGGCTTCAAATGTACTTTCTGTCTTAGAAAGCTCAACCCATCGTAAAAAAGTAAGACGTATGCCTGAGATGAATTCTGAGAATTCAACTCCAGTTTCTGGTAACATGTTTTTAAATTTTAGACGATATCCGTCTTCGTTAAGTTGGTACTTCTTTAACAATGCCGCCCTGACAACCTCATAGTTGTTCTTGTCAGGCACATCTACCATACCCAACAAAGTCAAAGCATCACCTCTAAGTATCTTGGACAGATGATAAACATATAATGTTTTATCTATATTATGCACCTTACATGCACTTTCAAATCTATCTAGATAAAATGTTATATCATCAATTGAAGCATTGAATGCTGGTAAATTAAGCTTGAAATCAACAGCATTAGACTTATTAGCAGATGATACCTTATTAGCATCATTAGCATTACTAGATAATTTCAACTTTTCTAACTCCAAAGCTAAGAGTTTTTCTTCATGTTCCATTTTTGCTTTTCTCTCATCAGACTCTCTTTGTAACCTTCTTTCTTCAGCCTCAGCCTGTTTTTCTAATCTTTTATTTTCAGCCTCTATTTCAAGTCTCTTATTTTCAGCTTCTTTTTCAAGTCTCTTATTTTCAAGCTCAGCCTGAAGTCTCTTCTCCTGAGATTCTGCTTCTCTTTTTTGTTTTTTCCATTTCCATTTGTAATCTCTTTTCATCTACCTGCATCTGCAGTTTTAAATTTTCAGCATCTATTCTCTTTTGTTCAGTTAGTTCTTTCATTTTCTTTTCCTCCGACTTCAATGCCTTGGCATATTGAACAGTCGCAAATTCTTCTAATTTATCACCTGTCTTCCCAAGGGCTTTACCCTGCTCAATAAAGTACTCAAATGTAGACATGATGTCTAAAATGTGAGTACAGAACCTGAAATAATTAATTATCTTATTTCAATCTTAATAGCAACAAGACTTAATAAAGTGCTTGTATAATTACTATGTTTACTCCAATCTCTGTGGGAAACAAGACTTGACACCAATTTGTATTATCAGTTGTACAATAATATCACAAGTCACCTCTTAATTATCAGTGCACTACCCAAATCAGTGCATAACCATCAGTTATTTATCATAACTGCACTACAATAGTGCATAAGGAAAAAAAACCACCAGCTAGTTATGATAAGTGCACTATAGATCAATAGTGCATGAGCATATATGTAACAATAGTGAAAGCTAACTATGCAAGAACTATGCAAACAATAACAAGACAATGTAAACAATAACAAAGTACCAACAATGTAAACAAAACAAAGATCAAAGTCAATGTAAACAATAACAAAGATCAGAGTCAATGTAAACAATAACAAAGATCAACGTCAATGTAAACAATAACAAAGATCAGAGTCAATGTAAACAATAACAAAGATCAAACAATACGAACACATTCGCATAAGTCAAATAAATAAACAGCGAAACTAAAAAGAATATGATGACAGAATGCGAAGATATGCCAAACAAATGACGCTACAGTATATACACAAAAATTTACGTGAAGAACTGAATAATAGAAAAGAGGAGACCTACAAATACAAACAATTGAAATCGAAACTAAAAAACAGAAAGAAAGAGAAAAACCAAAAAAAAAAAAAATTATACAAAAAACGAAAATAAAGCACAACTCGTCACAACTAAACAGATATAGCAACGATTGTCGCTAGCAAATTTCACAGTAGGAAATTCGCACAGTCCCTAACGAAAACGCTAACAGTAGAACCTCTGTGACGTGGTATCATCTACTGAAAGACACCGCCCAACCGAGAAAACCCGCAGAAATATAAACATATAAATACAAATCCAAATAACATATAACATGTAAACATATAAAGAGTGCGAAAAATGTGATAGACAGAAGGCTCAGTTAGAACATAAGGGCACAGTTCACAAACAAAACAGGCCACTTAACTTCTATGTATCCACAACGTCAGCACAGGTCAGAACAGGATGTGATCAGCATTCTTAGGACAATGATCCAACGTTGATCCATATCTGCTCTCGTAAACTGCCATGACGAAGGAAATGAGCTTCTAACAGGAAACAGCTTCTGACCGGAAACAGCTTCTGAACTTGACCTTCTGAATCTGCAACAGTAATTCTGAGACCGGAACAGTTGTTACGGCACTTGTCCTTCTTCTCAACAGATCAGGAAATCCATTCGCTCGGTACTTGTCCTTCTATTTGTAGACAAACTTCAATACCGCCGAGCAGCGCCGGGTAGTTTCAAAATATCAACAACTGTCAGTACTGCTGCGTCTTTCAAAAAATTTCATCAAAGGTGATGAATAGCAACTGCAATGTTGTCTTGTAGTCTGCTGATGATGTCTGGGTTTGTTGACCCCCTTGAGAGTTGGTACCAGAATAAACCAACTATTGGCCACCATGAATTGATAAAGGTGGAATTAGGATGCCGTCAAACTACCACCTCTATCGACACCAGGTATTACAATGCAAGATGTGGGTGTCTTATCTGGTTTAGATTGTTGCTGTGTGTGTTGCAGTAGAACAGTTCACAGGGTACACCACAGGCAACATGACGTGTAGAGTCATAAAAATGGTAACTTCGCTTTAGGTTTATACCATTTATTGCACGCCACAAAACAGTCATGATACTTATGTTATCATCAGCATAGTATAACGAATGCAGCATTCAAACTCATGTTAACTGACAGTCATGTAGAAGTCAAAACTCAATAGTTGTATGGAAAACAAATATCCTAGCGAAGCTTGATAAATAATACATATAACTTCTGCAACCGTGGTCCGCTGCAGATCCTTAATGTTCATAGACAATAATAATTATTCCTTCCTGATGCTAGCAGATCAGATGTATACAATACGTCCGTTTACTGTCTGCACGTGAGTAGCATACATGGATTACAGGTCAGCTCGACCTTTATAACCTTCCTAAGTCTAACCATCTGACTTGGACGTGATCTCTGATATAACGAATCCTGGAACACAGACAATAGTCTTGTTGGTCTAGAGCGACCCATAGATATATAACTAGTTCAGATATAAAGATACCGGTGACTTAATCCTAGTCAAAGTACCTCTCCATTTTGAATCACACAGGCGAGCAAAAAGGCGACAAAATGACGAACCTCTAGATGATAGCCTAAAGTTCGATACAAGAGGAATTACCTTATTTCGGAAAATCAACCATGAACATATGCCTCCAGGCAGGCTTGAATAATACGGGGAAATAGTCTAGTTAGCTAACTAACTCACAAAGACAATGTATTTCCCTCAGAGAATCACAAGACGCAGTCGCGTCCGCTCGCTAATCAGTCCATTTCTCAACTCCCCGACCTGGGCGGAACAACAAACGACAACCAAGTCGAGACATGCGCAGAGTGACAATCTCTGAGTCGCTGTTCACAATAAGACGATTCTAAGGACATTCGAGATAAAAGTCTTACACAGTCGCGCCTTTTATGGACATGAACAGAAGCGTTAAGAAAGGTTTCAAACATCTACAACAGTTGACTGATACTACCAAATAAGGAGATATGGTCACGCTTCGTTCAAGACATTATAGACCGAACGTGTCTCTATACAAGAGGAGGTAAACTCATAAAAAATAGCAGTATCGATATATCGGGTTCTGTCCCTTTGACCATAAAATATATATAACATGCATTTCAGTCAAATAATGATCATACATACGAAAAACGATCATACAAAGACTTTGGAAAAAAGTAATTATTTGTGCGTAACAACTAGCTTAAGTAAGTCAAGTGTTAAAGTTTAAATTATGTATTAATTTCTTTCAAGAATAGATATCCTGATCCAACTACAGAGTGAATCAGGAATCACAATCAATTTTAGACACAATGTGTATGTACAAAATTTATACAAAGGATCTTTGTCCTGACATATAATATTATTACAATATGTGTGTAGGGTTGTGATATATTTATGAGGTAATACTGGCTTTGGAAGCTAGGTTGTTGTTTGTCATCACGACTTCATGTGTTTGATACTGGTGGAAATAATATTGAAGGGTTCACAATTTCTTTTTATTTGTAATACAATATGTGTCCCTCTTGATTTATTATTATAGTCAATTTTAAGGTGGGGTATACAAGGATGAGCTGCTCTGGCGGACAACTGCTTATCTGATGTGTCGGCGGCAGGAAACTGTCTCCTCTGCTCGCTTGCTTCTCAGTTATCTTAAAACACACCACTGATAGATATCTTAGGCAAGGAATCTGCTGCCAGCCCTCTGGATCCAGCAAAACTCAGACCAGGTGCTGCTCCAATACTTCAGTACCACGGTCCCTGAAATAAGAGGTTGTACCTCCTTCTTCAGAACTAATTTATAATATATTTCCACACTGGAGTACAAGACATTACAAACACAGAGTTCAGCGCTTTAGGCCAACTGTTAGCTTCTCATGTGACAATATACACCAGTATTCCTCTCCCTAATGGTTACAACGCCTCTGCAATTCCAGCGTTAATTCCTTCCCTACAATAGGATAGGTGTCATGTTACTATTTGGCAATCCCATATATGCTTATGCAGTTATACTCCTCTCTGACAAGCTTTTACATGGTGGAGCAATATCTAGGCTTTGCCTTATGTTTGCTACTGAACCACACACATACAGACACAATATATATATATATATATATATATATATATATATATATATATATATATATATATATATATATATATACATATATATATATATATATATATATATATATATATATATATATATGGGAAATAAGTCTAGCTTACCACAATTCATGGAAATATTAAACAGTAACGTTGACTGGCAATGAATTCTGGCACAATTTTGATCTGCCTCTGTCCAGGCTTTTCCGTTATAAGAAATATCTTAGCCTGTTCTCAACGCACTGTGTTTTCACACAATTTATTTTTCAAAAATGGCAGTGAACTGACGCTTCTATTTGCCTATATCAAACATTCTAACCAATCAGGCCATGTTTACATGAGACTTTGAAAAAAAAACTATCCATCCTATAAGTTGCCATTAACAACCATAATTGTATTTGCAGTTAGACCAATAAGGTTTCGCCTTACATATGACTACAGCCAATCAAACCATATCTAACTTGTTGGCCGCATTTCCCCTAAAGCAGTGTGTTTCCCACATGCCATTATGAGCAAATATGATCTTGTGCTGTCAGACAACCCCACTATAGTATTTTGGCTATAATTCGTTAATTACTAGATTATTTCCGTAACACATAACATATTCTTTGTCAGCAAATCCTAAGGCACAAGAATATATAAGTTTAAGGGGGCGAAGTGGATCCGTTCAAAATATGTATTATTCTAGGATAGTCGTGTATTTGTTTTTTATTTTTAGAACCGCCACCTGTCCTGCCTTTTCGACTGTTCTGTCAGTATATAGTCAGGATTTCAGACGTAAAACAGTATTGTGTCATGTTTCCTAATAAGCATTAAACATGTTTTCAAAACCTAACCCTCGTATAGGTAGTGTTTTTTATTACTGTCTATTTGAAAAAAATCAGGCCTGCATGCCTTTCGCGTGGGGTGGCATTAATTTTTAAATCGCGAGACGAAAACGTGGGACAATTGCATGCGTTCCTCCGTGCATCTCTCTCTCTCTCTCTTCTAAGCCCGTCTGTCCTTTTAGGTTAACGTAGTGTGTATAATTTAATTAATGCTAGTATTATATTTGGGTCATTAAGCAGTTTGCGTATCTCAAGGTTTTCTAAGAAGCACAGTACCAGTTTTATTTTTAGAAACGCGTGTATGCTGCTGTAGGCCTTTACTATCGTACGGGGAAGCGTTACAGTGACGCAGACGAAGTAGAAAAAGGGGATCTCTGGTTCATTCATTATGGCGTTATAAACGGAAGCGCTATTGGGAAAGCACTGGTCTTTCACCATGCTTCTTTCTTTTGTATTATTTCGTTCTACTTTACAGTTATGGTCTAATTTATATATGGGTATGTAGAATTTTTCACGACAAAGGTCTCTTCGCTGAATTCCCCAAACAAAACAGAAAAACTAAACTCCGAAAACTTTATAATTCTCGGTTACGGTTGGTTTAACTAAACACTACACAAGGGATGTCAATTCTACTCTTGTCCCCTTGTAGATCTATCATAGATTATTTCCCTTCGACTACTAATTTACAAGTCCGTTAGTTTCCCCTCATAAAAGTCATTGTTATAAAAATTACTTCTGACCAAATTTCTGATTACCGACACTACCCGTTACACTATCATCAAATCGTGTTTCAAGAACAGAATCTGACACAGACGGCATTGGTTAAAGGAATACGCACAATGCACAAATGACGTAAGCCAAGATAGAAAACTGAAAAGTAGTGAATGAATTAATGAAATGTATCGAATATCTCATCGAGATATTCCAATGGTGATATGTTTTAGTTTCCAAAGATTCCAATCAACAGATCCAATAAACCGTTTCTATCGTTGTGTGTGTTAATGACTGAACCGATTACTGTCGCCTCCTTTATAATTGATAGACCACTTAGCGCCCCTTGTGATTTACCGTCCTTCTTGAACTAAAGAAGCTTCACATGTATACAGTTCAGGTATCACTGTTATAATGTAAACAGATGACATTTGGGACATCACCGCATCATTTCTTTTATTATTATTTATTCTTTCTTTGTGCTCCTCGTGGACATTTCCACCCAACTGCTGCGCGAGCCATCAATATTATTCATTAATTTTTTACACATAAATAATTGTTGGAGAACAAGAAAAGCAACAATCAAGAAGTCAAGACGTAGAAAAGAAGGATTGAAATGCTATGACAAGGTCGTTTGGTTTTGGCTTGGTTTGGTTTAGTTTTAAAGACTGTCTTTATTGCACAGGGACACTCTATTTGTGCATCGATCTCCGGTCTTAGATCACACAAGGAGGATCTCAGCACAGTGCACGACCTCCAAAGCACAGGCGAGAATCCCAAATCACTCATTTTATAAATATTTTTGTGGGGGGGGGGAGGGGGGAGGTTTTTATTTTAAATTTTTCCAGGGCAGCGACCTGTACGGCCTACTCTTTACGATTTCCAACTGCCGCGGGATTTTTAACGTTCGTAACTTACACACGGGATCTCCTATTTTTTCGCCCGTATCCGAGAAGGCTAGGCATCTTATTGTCCAGGAGACCGGGGGGGGGGGGGGGGGGGGGGGGGGGGGGAAGTGGGGGGGGGGGGGAATATGGCATCATTGTGAACCACTTTTATTTAAAAATAAATTCCATAAATTATATTTCCTCTACTGGAAATCGAACCCGTTACCTTTAGAATTCGAGGCGGACGCCATACATCTTAGCCACTCTGACCCCTATGACAAGGTCACCAACGCGGAACTGATGACAAGAACCAGACAAGAAGCAGTGGAATCAATGCTATTAAGTGCTGCATGCATTATTTTATCTAAAGTACTAAAGTGTGCTGAGGCTATTAAAAGCTGGAAAGTAATAAATGAATTTATCGAACATTTCAACGTATATTCCAATGTTCAAATGTTTTTGTTGACGAAGATTCTGATCAACACACCTAATAAACCTTTTCTGTCGTCGTGTGTGTTTATGACTCAACAGCTGGTTATAGCCTCCTCCTTAATAATTTATGGACCACTTAATGTGGAATTAATGGTGTCCATGTTCATTAATTACAAAAAAATCCACGAGTGGAAAGTTTTGGATATCACAGTTACGATGTAAACAGATAACGTTAGTTGTACAATCGAATCATTTATACTCATTATCATCATTCATTATTTGTGCTCCCAGTAGGAAACACACTTTAACTGTTACACGATCCTGATAATACTTATTCATGATTATCATAACGAGTAAGTCACCAGCCAAAATTTAGTGGGACATAATTAGGTTGAAGCTTTATGGCTTTCTGAGAGAGAGAGAGAGAGAGAGAGAGAGAGAGAGAGAGAGAGAGAGAGAGAGAGAGAGAGAGAGAGAGAGAGAGAGAGAGAGAGAGAGAGAGAGAGAGAGAGAGAGAGGAAATACTGGCAGAATGGAAGGAAGGTTATCTGGTCAAGTTGAATAAGAAGGGAAATTTACAAGAGTGCTCAAATTATAGAGGAATAATGTTACTATCAGTGCCAGGAAATGTATTAAACAGAATCATCCGTGAGAGATTAAAAGAGTCCATAGACAAGCAACTGAGAGATGAACAAGCAGGTTTTCGACAAAACAGATCTTGTACAGACCACAGAGCCGCATTGAGGATAATAGTTGAACAAAGTCTGGAATGGCATTCACCGCTGTACCTCGGGTTTGTGGGCTATGAAAAGGCATTTGACAGTGTAGACAGAGAATCACTTTGGAAATTAATGAGGCATTATGGAGTTTCCATGAAGATCATTACCTTAATAAGGAAGACCTGTGAAGTCATGACATGCAGATTTCTTCATGAAGGACAACTTACAGAACCGTTTAGGATAAGAACGGTAGTGAGACAGGGATGCCTCTTGTCTCCATTTCTTTTCTTACTCGCAATAGATTGGGTTATGAAAACATCGACATCACACAACAGAAATGGAATCCAGTGGAATCTGACTAAACAGCTTGATGATCTGGATTTTGCAGATGACTCGGTTCTTCTGTCCTGTCGTGAAACGAAGTGTAACCCACTACTTTGTTAATCACTATGTCGAGATACAGATTTGCTTCAACCAATCAACGATCAACGTTCACCAGTCTCTGAGACAGAATAAATTAACGGCCATCTTGTTCACGCAAGATGGCCGATGAAAACTGAATAAAATTAGGCTGTATGAGACCAGGTACAAAACCGGAGGAAACCAATCAACTTGCTCCGCCAGGAACCAACCGAAAGCTTTCCTCAAGTAGTTACTTGACTATATAATCGGGCGGATTTTATGCTAACCACGCAACCCCGAACTTGACGCCAGAGATACAGACTGAAGAGGGAGAAGCTGTCACCTTGATTTATGGTAACTTACCTGAGGGCATCGACCTGCAACCTACTTCACTAAGTCGCGTCAAAACCTGGCCAGTTTAAAATCTTAGGAGGGTAAATATTTTTACGATAACCGTTGGTATTTGTTGTGTGTCATTTATACTACCTATCAGGTTACTGATTGTATCTTGGGGGGAATTAAGTATAATGATTGTATTTCCTATTATGATTGAATAGACGAAGACTAATAGGACTCATACTTCAACCTATTGTCTCCTATACTTCAATCTATTGTCAGTCTATAACTTCAATCTATTGTCTCAGATAAGACCAACTGCAATATAACCAAAACAGTCCTTGTTAGGACTCAATCTATTGTCGCATCTAACTCCAATCTATTGTCTCCTATAACTCCAACCTGATATATCACCAACCAGTCCTCGTCTCATATACTCCTATCATAAGAACATAACAATATTGTTAGGATATATGTTACCAGCTATTGTCAGAGAGGGCGTGATATAGTATAGGGGGAAGGACATTGTTGTATCACACCTAGGTGTACATATTATTGGATTTATTCATGTATTGATTTATATTATGGGATGTATTCATGTATAAAATGTATTCATGTATTGAATCTATATTATTGAATGTATCCATGTATTAGTTTATCAGAAAGAATGTTTTGCAAGTAGACACCTGTCTTGTCTCGCTATTGCTAAATCATACTGAGCCATGTTGTCATTCATCCCACATGCATACATCGGAGACACGCTCATTTCACTCACACTAGAAATAGGTGGGCTTGAGGACAGAAATTAGCCCCTATTTTTGCTTTGTTACAGGTTTAATTGTGTCCTAAAAACCTGAGGTCGTATGTTCGAGTCAATCCCGCTGCCTGGAACTCCGCAGGAGCATAGAGGTTGACCAGACTCTACATCTTTGGTCCCCCTCAGTCTTGGGTGGGCTAAAGGAACGATACTCTGCCGGTGGTGTGAACCAAACAAAGAAGAACAGACTTAAGAGAGATGAGTACACATTAGTACCATTTCTGTCGGCATTGTGAGCATAGAACTGTCAATGAAGAAAACGTGAATTAGCGTAGCAAGAGACAATAATAAGATCATAGTGGATAAATTATACGTAAATAACAGCATAGCTGATAAACGTTATATCCTTAATTAACAGCACAGCTGATATAATTTTTGTTCCTATAATTGGAAAACGTGTTGTAATATTTATAAATATAAATATTTGTAAATCATATGTAAACTTACCAATTCATTTCATTCCATTTTGTTGCAACATTCACCTTTCAGCACAAGAGTAGATAGTGTATATATACTAAATAAAATATAAGGAAATTGTATTTTGAACGACTTGTCAATTTTATCATTGTTAAGTAAAAATCTGTTTCCTTGCTTTGTTTAATATCACAATTAGTTACACAGCAGAGGTGGCGCTTTATGTCGGTCTCCTCTATACTATTGTTTCGAGATCAGATCATTCACAGCCGTAACTAATTTGTGATACCAGTAGTTCTCTCAGACACTGGGACTTCACCATTTTCTGCAGAAATTCTATTTCTGTAATTTTCAGTACTATACTGATCCTACAGCCAAATAAAACCTCTCGCCACATGTCCCATAACCATAATCAGATGCAAGAGAAAATGAAAATTCTCGGTGAGAGGTCACAACAAGTGGGCCTGAAAATACATAGGGAAAAGACAAAGATTATGAGAATAAATGCAAGAAATGATAAAAAGGTTGGACTTAAAGAAACACGACTAAAGGATGTAGAATCGTACTCATATCTTGGAAGTAATATAGACAAAGTTGGAGGGACAGACAATGATATCAAAATAAGAATACAAAAAGCAAGAGGAGCTTTCGTTGCATTGGGAACATATGGAGAACAAGAGAAATCAAGTCCAACACGAAAATAAAAATCTTCAACTCAAATGTCAAGTCAGTCCTATTGTATGGCTCTGAGACATGGAGAGCAACAAAAACAACAACCAAAGAGCTACATACTTTTATAAACGGGTGCTTGCGTAGAGTAGAAGGACTGGAGTGGTATGACAAAGTCACAAATGTGGAATTAATGACAAGAACCAGACAAGTGCCAGTGGAAAAAGAGTTCAGAAGAGGACGCTGGCAATGGATAGGACACACATTGAGGAAACCTGTTGATAGCATTACAATGCAGTCCTTGTTCTGGAATTCACAGTGAAAGAGAGGCAGAGGTAGACAAAAACACACAGGGAGAAGAGAACTGGATACAGAGGTGAAAATGATGAGAAAAACGTGGAAATAACTTGAGCGGAAGGCACAGGACAGGAAGACTTGGCATGTGTTTGTTGAAGGCATATGCTCCTTGGGGAGCTAAAGGGTATTGATTGATTGATTGAATTGATTGATAATTAGGTTGTGCTCTTTCTGCTGCATGCCCTGATGACTGCACGAATAATCCTGTGGTCATTTCATTCATTTCCATTTTGCTTCAGAAGTACGGAAACAGTGGCACGAAAGTTTTATCGTTAATGAACAATGAGGCTTTGCTAACCAAATGCTTTATTATGAGATTGGGAAACTTTTGATACGTACCCAAAACTGCTTAATATACTTGTGTATAATAGAAGGATTGAGGAGTTGGCTACGCGAAGAGCGGCAGCTGAGAGACTTTTTTAGGACATAAATCGAGGAATCCTCAGGAAAAGAGAAATTGGCAAGAAGACGAAGACGGCTGTATACCGCTCCACCTATGTTCAAGTCTTGACGTATGGATGCGAGTCATGGGTCATAACTGCAACCCATAAAACCCATGTCCAAACCTCAAAAATGAGGTATCTGAGGAAGGTGGTTGAAGTAACAAGAAGAGACGTGATCCACAACCAGACGATACGTCATCGCTGTCTACGTGTCCTCCAACTGATACTCAAAGGAACATTACGGGCTAACACTGAGCGATCATCCGCTTTCCATCTCTCGGTGGGACCTCTCTTTGGAGTATTCCTGAGTAAACTAACAAGCGTGTACGGGCTCGGATAACGCAGTTGATGTACGTTATACCTGCACTGGGTTAACTGCGTATGGGGATGGTCGAGTGATCGCAGACACGTCAGTCACAGCATAATACTGCTGCCACCATGCAGCATCATCCTATCTACAATCATGTCCCAAATGCACATTTTATATGGTCAAGTCGCCGACCGGATCATAAAGGATAAAGGCGCACACTCTCTCCACTAAGAAATATCAGGTTTGATGAAGACAAAAAAGAAAGGTTGGAAATAACGAATGATCGAATGGCATTTCGTGACACCACTGAAAAAATGAAAGACCTGTTGGTCTTTTAATGGGAGTTTCGTTTACCTTTCATGACGTTTCAGTATTTTCCTGAAAAGCTGGTGACATTATTTCATTGCACATTACAGGGCGTTTCATGTAGACAATTAATAAAAAGGGAATGGATTATTTATTAACGTTTAGTGATTAACGCATTTAAAAATATTAGTTAATATGAAATTTTGCTTACAAACTATTCAAAAACTAAATACACAAACACGCTCTTCTTAAGAATTATACGTATTTGGTTGTTGTTTATTAAGATATTTCTTATTCGTACTTCTCCACCACTCCTTTTCTTCTTTGTATTCCATAAATTGCTAACGGTTACCAGCTTTTACGTCTTCAGGATTCAAGGCTTCATCTCTCGCTTTGTACAGACAGGAGAACATCTCATTGAAGGTACCCCTAAACGAAGAGCTCATTGCAAGAAACACGAACAAATTAATAGCCCCCTTGGTCAGGTCAAAAATGTTTAACACATACGTCATTAGAATAAATAGATTGTGATACTTTCTGAGAAAGTAAAACTCGTAGATAAAATATTTAGCCATGTAATGGGCGATTCTGGGCGACAAGCTGATGACGTAAACGGCTATGATAACCAGTAACATTTTTACAATCTGTCGGTCCCTGGATGAGAGATGCTTCGTGTTGGTGTCTGAAGTTGTTTGCTGTAAAGAAAGATAAAATACAATGTTGAAAATACTGTAATAGTATATTTTGTCATATTATATTATCACTTCAGGTGATTTCCTGTTCTTATGATTAATGTCAACGTTCAAAATTATCATCTAATCCCCCTTTTTTTGCTATTATGGAGGAAAGAGCCCCCACTTTCTAAATGCCCACATATCAAGCAAAATTGTCCAAGTTGTTAAACAGCTTTGGAAAATTAATAAGCCATAGATGCAAAAGATTAATAGAGAATGAATAAGTCGACGATGAGAACCGTTTAAGATAACGGACACGTCTCAGATGTGAACAATGTAAGACGATGGATAACTCTCAGATGTAAACATCATAAGAAAATGAACAAGAGAAAGGGCAAATCCGGATACGAACTGTGAAAAATAAATGGCAAATTCAGATGTAAACAGTGCAAGACAATAAGCAAGTGCATATATTAAAAGTGCAAAATAACAAGGAAGTCCAGATGTGAACAGTGTACGACAATAACTGTCTCGGAAGTTAATAACGCAACATCGTGAGCAAGTCCAGATATTAACAGTGCCAGATAATGGACAAGTACAGATGTGAACAGTGCCAGAAAATGGACAGCGTTTAAAGGCAAGATGATGGACAAGTCCAGGTGTGATGTGCGATAATGGACAAGTTTAGATGTGAACAGTGCAAGATACTTGATAAATCCCTATGATGACAGTGCCAGATGATGGACAAGGTCAGATGCGAACAGTGCAAAATACTTGATAAATTCCTATGATAACAGTGCCAGACAATTGAAAAGTCCAGATGCGAAAAGTACAAGATAATGGACTAATCCAGATGCGAACAGTCGAGGCGATGGGCAAGTCCAAATGTGAACAGCACCAGACAATGGGCAGGCCCTGATGTGAACAGTGGATTATTATGGATTAATCCCTCTGATAACAGTGCTAGATAATGGACAAGTCCAGATGCGAACAGTGCATGATAATGGGCAAGTCCAGAAGTGAGCAATATAAGATAATGGGTGTGGTGTATCATGTATTCGAACGTTACATTTTCCTGTTACCCACTTCAACCCTCTCCTGGGTCCTTCATTTTCTTTTTTCTAAATCGTTCCTTATCACACTATTCCGCTCTCATCGACCAAAGTTATCATATCATATCTTGTCACTCCCTAGGGATACCTGACCGCCTGACCTGTTTTGCAGCTACATTGACATGGTTGCTTAATCTCTACCCAGACGGATTCAAAGTCTACATGTAGCGAATATTCTTATTGATAAAACCATTCGTTTGTTGGGGAAGCTACATAACGAACGTTTAATTCGTGAACATGGTCGGTAAAACATTGCCACGAAACGATGCCGTTTCCGTTGTCCAGTCTGGATCTCAGACTGAAATTTTAGATAAAGTGCTAATCTTGCAGACATGACCAGCTGGAAAGGCTTGGAGAAACTGGGATCTCGGAAGATAACAATCTTGTTAAAGATTGAAGCATGAGAAATTATATAACACTTCCAGGTAGACTGACTTCGCTGTAATAATCAACTACGAGAAAGTAATATCTTGGAGGAGATTATCACTGATACATTAGTGATGCAGTGAGTTGGTAAACATGGTAAGTAACAACGGAAGTGGTAAGACCGTATATGGACATGAAAGACGGTCAGCTGAATTTGAAATTGGCTTGTAAGAGGAATATCTTATATGTCATGCAGTAATGTTCTTTATAATTGTGGGGGAAACCCATACCAAAATCATACGCTTATTTGCAGTTGGTTGGCATTTAAATGCTAAAATAAACTACTTCTGAGTGGAGCTTTCCTCAATAGAGACATGTGTGCGTGTGAGCGAAATTTTGTTTAAAACCTCCGGCATTGTAAGACTACTTCACTGCTCTTCCATCTAGTCAAGGAGAAATCTCAGACAGCCAGGATAACGAATAGAATCAGGATTCCAGTATAAGACCGGACAGTGTATAAGAAAATCTAATAAAATTAGGAAAGATAAAACCTCAACTAAAGTACTGGAAGTTACGAGTCCTCGGAGCCTGCCTACAGCATGAATGGGGCAAAGTCTTACAGACAGGGGGTATGATGTGTTGGTGTTGTGGGTAGTGGGTTTCCCCCCTTGCTTCACCCTAGGCCTAGTGAATTCTTTCATGAAAGGAGCGACCATTGCGGTGTGAGTCTCTTGGCCTAGCAAAACCTCTCATACCCCAAGATCGTTGTGCGTGGTGAAGAGCCACACCCTCCCCGAGGTAGTCCTGGTAACTGAGGGTGCGAATCCTCAGGCAAAACACAACGGATCTAGAGGAGTAAACCTCGATAATAAATCCGGTGCACTACACCGTACACGCCCTCTGTGGGTGGGAAGGAGCCAGAGGGATACTGAACAAGTCTTAGGAGTGGGAACGAGTATGAACTACTTCCTGAAGATCGGAACCCATCGTACAGGCACAGAGACTCAGGACGTGACGATCCTATTGCCTTCAACTCTTGGTCACATGCCTAGAGCCTCGGAGAACTCGGCGTAACCAGCAGGCAATTTGGTGGCGGGGAATGAGCACTGTGAGCCCTACCTTGGCTACGTATCTCAGAGAGAGGCAGAAACACCCCCTTTATCTCCCCCAGAGCTGGCACAGTACACTTCTGGCTTCTACCCGGGGCGGTAGGAAATCCACAGGCACCCCAGCATCACAATGCCATGAAGATGACAAAGTTAAAATTTATTAACTCAAACGAGATCGGACGACGCCTCGGTTATCAAGGTCCGCGCCAGACAGTGAGTAACCAGGCTGTGATGTGCGAAAAATTGATTACTGGAAAAAACCCAAAAGACATACTCCCCAAGAAGAGGGAGAGTGGGAGGGAGAGCAAAAAGAAACCAGATCACACAGAAAAAAACACACCTGCACTTAATATTCTGCAGCTAAACATCTGTGGACTAAGAAATAAAAAGCTTGAACTTGCCAAACTGCGATACAGTAGGGTATGGCTGCTCTACAAGAAACTTTACACAAAGATTTTGACCTGCACCTGTCCGGATACACTAGTTACGCCTGTAAGTGCATTGGTTGCCGTGGCATAGTAACCTACATCAGAAATGACATACAAGGAGATGTCACTCAGCTAACAACAGCCCATCCCACAGATGTACAAAAAGTCAATATCTGGCACAATGGAGGCAAATATACTATATACAATGTGTACAGCCCACCTCAGACAACATGCAACATACCAGAACTATACAAGACACAGTATCACAAAACCCTTCTTGTAGGGGACTTCAACGGACACTCACCCCGTTGGGGTTACCCTGATTACAACAACACAGGAAAGTACATTGAAGAGACCTGTGAAACAACTAACCTGACAGTATTACAGGATACAGAGTCCCCACCAACTTTGCTGCACAGGGCCCACCTCTCTCTCAGCCGACCTGACTTGACCATCTGCTCATCTGATTTGATAGATTTTAGTCATTCTCAGGTTCTGGATGACATTGGAAGTGATCACAAACCAATCCTCTCCACTATAGGAACCCCTAGTAAAGCATGTTTCAAGCAGAGAACTCGCTGGAATTTTCGAAAAGCAAATTGGAGACTATTCCAGGAAACATTGGATTGCCTTCTAGAAAACATTGATACCAACTGTGTCGAAACATTCAGTGAAGAACTAACAAAATCAATCTTGAATGCAGCAGCGCAGTCCATCCCAAGGGGCAGCCAGAAGCTATATAAACCATTCTGGAACAAAGAAATACAAACTACTATATCTGAAAGAAACAAAGCCAGAACAACACTTGAGACCACACGTTCACAAGAGGCAAAGATTCTGTACAATAAGGCATGTGCCAGAGTAAAACTTACAGTCAAGAAGGCCAAAAAAGATAAATGGACAGAAACGTGCTCCAACTTAGATCTCAGACAGAATGGAAATAAAGCATGGGCACTAGTTAATAATCTTTCTGGAGAAAGTAGAAGGATGAATCCAAAGCCAGTGATAGATGGAAGGAAGACAATCGCTGAAGACCAAAAGAAAGCAGAACACTTCAACCGTTACTTTGCCAATGTGAATAGAGCAGGTAAACTCACAGAGCTGGACAGGAAACAACTACACCAGTTAAGGAAACAAGAGAAAGCCTCAACGGTCAATGCTTCCCTATTCGAAGAAGAGTTCAGCATGAAGGAGTTAGAGCAAGCCCTGAAGAAATTAAAACCTAGAAAGTCCCCAGGGCCGGACAAGATCCACAATGAAATGCTACTCCACCTGGGCTCATCTGGGAGAGAAGCAATCCTCAAGCTGATCAATAAGACATGGAGATCAGGCAAACTTCCAAAAGCCTGGAGGAATGCTCATATTGTCCCCATTTTAAAAACCAACAAACCCCCAGATGAACCCAAAAGCTACCGTCCGATATCTTTAACATCATGCCTGGGGAAAATTGCTGAAAGAATGATAAACACACGTCTCTATTGGTTCCTTGAGAGCTCCAGTATTCTATGTCATGAACAGGCAGGCTTCAGAACGAGCAGCTGCACAGAAGACCAGCTTTTCCGTTTGACGCAGAGAATTCATGATGGCTTCCAGAGTAAGAAACATACTGTGGCCATCTTCTTCGACCTCCAGCAGGCCTATGACCGTGTATGGAGAAAAGGCCTCCTGATGAAGATGATTGGCATGGGAATACATGGCAGGTTATACAACTGGATAAAATATTTTTTGGTTGATCGAACAATCCAGACAAAGATTAACAATGCAATCTCATCTAAAGAAGTCTTAGAGGAGGGCTTACCACAAGGCTCCTCATTGAGCTGCACTCTATTTCTCATCTATATCAATGACTTAGCAGACCAGATCAAAGCTGAAAAAGCTCTGTACGCTGATGACCTGGTGATATGGCAGAGTCATGAGAATCTAGAAAGTGGAGCTCAAAGACTAAACGGAGACCTTAGAAGACTACATGAGTACTGCAAAACATGGAAATTAAAGGTCAACTATACAAAGACTGTGTACACTATCTTCACCAAAAGCCATAAAGTAGCCAAGAAGAATATCAGTCTGTGGCTAGACAAACAACAAGTGACAAAAGAAGAACATCCCACATATCTTGGAGTCACACTTGATCGGCAGCTCAACCTCAAGAACCACATTGAGAATACAAAGAACAAAGCACTGAGGCGATTACAACTATTGAAGAGGCTTGCTGGCACTACATGGGGATCAGACAAGGATACTCTGAGAGGCTTGTACCTTGGCTATGTCCGTTCTGTGATAGAATATAATAACTCACTGCTTACTACTTGCTCCAAGACAAACCTGGAGTCTCTCGACAGAGTGCAAAGCAATGCCCTTCGACTAATCAGTGGAGCTATGAGATCAACGCCAACTGCTGCATGTGAAATACACACAAATATGGAACCCCCCAGTTTACGGAGAGATAAAGCTGCTTTAGAAGTTTATGAAAGATGTAAGAGAATGAACCGAAACCACCCTAACAGGCACCTTGTAGAAAACTGGGCACACAAGCAAAGAATAAAGCACAAGTCAGTCTTGCACCATGTCCATGAAATACAAGATGGATACCACCTCCCAGAAAGAAGACAAGAAATACAGAAAGTAGTAAGGAATTTACCACCACATACCCACTTAAAAACACCAGAAGTACAGATGAAATTAGTAGATGGAACAACCAAACAGGCCGACCCAGTCAGTCTTATGAGTGCATCACAAAGAACCATTGATGCCTACCCTGAAGAATGGTTACATGTCTATACTGACGGATCTGCATTTAAGGCCACCATCAAAGCAGGTTACGGAGTTTACATATGTTATCCAGACGGATCCTCCGACGAGCTGTTTGATGCATGCGGGGAGTTTTGCTCCAACTATGAAGCTGAAACCATTGCACTGGAAACAGCTGTATACCATCTGAAGACTGTATTTGATGCCTTTCCCTCAAAGGCTCAAAACATTGTCATTTTTACTGACTCATTGTCTGCCCTACAAGCTCTGGAAGGCAGTGGAAATTGTAAAACTGAATTAGCCAAACTAATCCAGGACGCTGACCAGCTTATCACTTCCTATGGCATCAGAATAGTTATGCAGTGGATCCCTGGCCACTCAAATACACCAGGTAATGACAGAGCAGACAGATTGGCAAAGAAAGGAACAAAACAAGAACAACCACTCACAGCAACAACTCTCCAAACAGCCAAAACACTCATACGAACAATAAACAAAGAAACTTGGCTGAACAGATGGGCCATGGGAAACACTGGAAGAGAAGTTTACAGACATATGGCTGGTCCTGATCCTAACGACAACATCAACCATCTCACAAGGAGGGACCAAAGCACCATTTTTCGACTCAGAACACAACATATACCACTCAACAGCCACTTGAACAGAATCCAACCACAACACCCTCCAGGGTGCCAGCTATGTAACTACCCCCATGAAACTGTTGACCACCACCTCTTCGAGTGCCCAGCACTCGATGATGTTAGAAAAATGCTTCTTCCTCCCAGGCCAGATAAGTGGAACACCTTGTACGGAGATACAAAACAACTTGCGAAAACATGCAGATATCACTACATGGCATTGGGCCGAAGGGCGAGAGCCCAAGTGCCGCTGGATCAATAACAACAACAACAACAACAACAGCATGAATAGTTTTGAGTATGTATCCTTTTGGTTGTCATTTTTGTTGTTCCTTATGTTTCAGAGCCATACATTAACTTAGTTAAGTTTCTTGTTTCTCATGATTCAGAGCCATACAATAGTACTATCCTGACCTTTGATTAGAAGATTTGTTGGACTTGATTTTGTTTGACTTCAATCTAATTCCCAATTAAATGAAAGCCTTCCTTTGGATTCTAATTTTGACATCATTATCTGTTTCTCCAACTTTGTCTTCAGTGCTATAAAGATTTATGCGTGAGCTGGCATCATATAGAAAAGTATCTTCCAGAGCAGTTTGGCCATCATTAGTATAAGTTGTACTAATAATCTTTGTCCTTTTTCTGTGTATTTTCAGACGAAATTGCTATAACCTGTCATCATGTAATCACATTTCGTCTTGACCTCTGATTATTATGAATAGACAGAAGAGCTAGGTCATCGGCAAATTCCAAATCGCCAAAATATTTTGTCCCAGTTCACTGAATTCGATTTCTGCCGGTTCACGTTGTTGTTTTCATAATGTAATCAATAACCAGTAAGAAGAGAAATGGTCACAAAGGCATTCTAGTATAACTCTAGTTCTTATCTCATGTCGTTTGCGGAGAATTATTCCTATCTTGTCCTCATATGTTTTCTTTATAATTTTAGTAAACTAACGGGGGACTCCATAATGCCTCCTCATTTACCACTGTCCCTTCCTGCCCCTTTCCTCTTTCTTCCTTCTTCCCTCTTCCCCCCCCTTCTTCCCCTCTTCCCTCTTCCTCGTCCTTCCCCCTTCCCTCACTTCACCCCCTCCTCCCCCCCCCCTCTTCCCCCCTTTCGCCAGCGATTCAATGTTTAAACTTTCAAAAGTCTTTTCATAATCCACAAGTTCGATGTGAAGTGGTGAGTTCTGTTCCAAGCCATTTTCAAGATGTATGTGCAGTGTGACTATTGGGTTTGTACATGTTTTATTTAGTCGAACCTATTTTTCTCTTAATTTTATGTGAAGGACATCATGCAATCTCTCAAGGATGATCCTTTTTAATAATGTCCTGGCACTGATAGCACCATTATTCTTCCGTAATTTGTTCACTGTTACAAATGTCTTTTCTATGGCAACTTGACAAGATACCCTTCCATTCTGCGGGTATGATAGAAAGAGTTTTCTCTCAAGCATTTTTGCATTAATAAGTTGTAATCTAGCCAATAACCCGTCATACTTGACGGTTTTTAATTATTGTGAATTGCTGTATCCGTCTCGGATGAGCATATAGAAGTTACATTTTTTCTAAAGAAGTGTTTTTTGTTTTTTTCCAATTATACAGAAGAGCTAGTGTAATCAAACTGTTTCATGAACACCGTCATCTTGAAAACGCTTTTCTTATGTTGATTGTAACTAATTTTTGGAGATGTAAATCATAACCAGTAAGAAACAATAAATGGTCACCAAAGGGCATTCTAGTTTTTCTCATGTCGTTTGCGAACACGGTTGCATTCCCCAGCTGTGACCAACGTACACACGGCGAGAAGTATGTTATTTTAGATTCAATTTAAAACTTAAAAAGAACTATAATCAAAACAGATGTTCTCAGTTAAGATTCAATTTAGACAAACTGAAAGATCCAGAAATCGCGGGAATCTTTGAGGCAACTGTTGGTAGGGAAAATTCCCAGCTCTCAACTTTTTGGAGGATGGATATTCAAATCAAATAACAGAGTAACTATTGGGTTGTACATGAAAGAACGTGCTCCATTGAAATCAGCTTAACAGAAATACTTGTTAAAGAAAGAAAAATAAAAACAATCTCTCAAGGGTACAGGATGACATTCCCCCTGAATTTATGTGATAGCACCGAGAAATGAAAAAGTTTAAGAAAGTATGTTCCTGAAGCAGCATGGCAAATAAACCTTCCACAGTAGGTGATATAAACATATTTAGGAGAATAATTGAAACAGGCAAAGTCAAAAAAATTGGGTAGCTTGTTAATTATTGTGAGTCCATTAATACGGGCCAATAAAAGTAACAGCAAGGCAAGGCACTTTGACACATTAAGAAACACTGTTAAAACTGATCCAACACCGTCCCATTTGGTAACCTTTCATAGATTGTATACATTAGGGCTTGCTTTCATTGAGAGTAAAACAGCTGTAATGAGATGATGGACAGATTACAATTTTTTCAATGAATTATATATTCCCCCATCTGACCCAACTAACGGCGAGAATATGTTATTTTAGATTCCAATTATATAAACTTAAACTTGACCTAACTTAGACAAACTGAAAGATCCAGGAAATCGCGGAATCTTTGATTAAATATCAACCAATAACAACATTATTGGAATCAGTGCGAAAACATTCCTGAAGTTATGGGAAATGAAAAAGGTTTAACAATACAGGAAAAGAAAATGCAGCAATACGGGGCTATTACATTAAGGAAGATAGAAGATAACAAAGGGGCTCTGCTCATGAAAAAGTGAAGATGATGGAAGATAAGAGTAAACCTTGACGCTAACTATAATTTAAGTGCGAAAACAGGGAACTCGGAAATGCAGCAATATTACGGGAAGAAGTGGAAGAGGCTATGTTCGATGAAAGGAGGGAAGTCACCGGGTGTGGATAATATCCCAGCAGAGCTCTTGAAATATGGAGGACCAGATATAGTAAAAATCATGACAACAATTTGCCAGAAGATATGGAGTACAAAAAAATGGCCAAAAGATGGACGCAGTCATTAGTAATACCGCTTCCAAAGAAAGGAAATCTAAAAATGTGCAAGAACTACAGAACCATTAGCCTTATTAGTCATCCAAGTAAGGTGATGTTAAGGATACTTTTGAACAGAATAAAACAGAAATCAGAAGAAATCTTGTCAGGAGGAACAGTCTGGCTTTAGACCAAAAAAGAAGTACCTCAGAAACAAATCTTCAATATTAGATTACTTATCGAAAAACATCTCCAACATCAACACGATTTAATACCATAACTTCACAATCGATTTCCATCAAAAAGCCTTCGATCGAGTCTGGCATGAAGGCCTTATGGCAAGTAATGAGAAAATTCAATTTTGATACCAACATCATAGATATCATTGAAGCACTATACAAGGACGCAAGCAGTGCTGTTTTTGCAAGCAACGGACATTGGAGAATTTTTCAAAACAACTGTAGGAGTCGGAGGGATGTATCCTGTTCCCCAGTGCTCCTTTAATAGTTTATCTAGAACATATTAAGCAAGAGGCTCTCTACGATTATAAATCAAACCATAATCGATTGGAGCCCGTCTCAGTGCAACCTAACCGTTTTGCTGATGAAATTTGATCTGATGAGAGCTGGATCAGAATCAGAAACTTCAAGACCTAACCTCTAGGGACTGAGAAAGTAACAAGAAACGTATGGGATGGAAATTATATATAAAGAAATCAAGATATTCGGTGAATAGACCATAAAGAAACATGTTGCGAACCAACATTAACTTAAATGGAGCAAACGTTAGAAGAAGTTGACCTCTTGCAACCTACGTTTTGCTGATTATATTGATCGGATAGCTGGATTAGAATCCTACCTTAAATATCTCGGGTCCCACTTATATGCACTATATGCAGTGATGGAAGATCAAGTAAAGAAATCAAGACAAGACTTGAGATGGCCTCAGCTGCCATGACAAGGTTGAATGTGATCTGGAAAAGTAACATCAGTTTTCCTGTGAAGATCAAATTATACAAATCACTTGTATTATCTATTCTCTTGTATGGGTGTGAGGGCTGACACTCACTGCAGATACGGAGCGAAGGATTCAGGCTTTCGAGCATAAATGTTATAGAAGAATTTTGCGCATTTGCTATAAAGAGCACAAAACAAATGTCTATGTTAGAGAGAAGATAAACACCTATGCAGGCCACCAAGAACCACTTTTGTCAACAGTGAAACGTCGAAAGCTTGCCTGGTTTGGGCATGTAACTCGTCATGACTCCCTTTCGAAAACGATCCTTCAGGGAACAGTCGAAGGTAAACGGAGAAGAGGAAGGCAGAGAAAAACCTGGGCTGATAACATCAAAGAATGGGCAGGACACGGTTTTTCCACACTTGTACGCATTGCTGAGGATAGAGAGCAGTGGAGGACCCTGTCTGCTGATGCTTCCACCATGGCACCCCTACGACCCATGACGGGTTACGGGCTGAGATGAGATGATGATGATGACAACATTTCGTGTGAAAGTGCGTGGATTTTTTTTCAAAGAGTGTTCTCTGATAATAAGTGGTTTTAACAAAACCTTTAAAGTTTTAATGATTTGTACATCAGTTGAGGGCTCATGCACACCAGTTTGTACGCACCTAATTTCGTGAAAGAATAAAAATAAAAAAATAAAACCAAAGTATTTGTTACACACATGAGGGCGCTGTATTTCTATTATTTCTTTGTCTTTTTACTTCTTCTTCTGCATTCGCTTTTAAATAACCACACCTACCTCTCTTATAAAGTTGGCAGTCTGTCTTAGGTTACTCTCGTCACCATACAGTTTCTCCCTCAACTGGGTAGGTGAAGGCCACGCTGCTACACTGCTTCTCTCATGGAGCCGACAGTTTTGAAGCACGTGTTCTACTGTTTGGTTGTCCTCCCCACATGGGCACATATCTGTCTGTCCAATTTTCAACGTGTTCGCCTCTTACGACACACATGAGGTAGCTGTATTTCTATTATTTCTTTGTCTCCTCAGAGACCCCGGTAAACTGCACCGGGGCACCATGCCAAACAGTTATTACATATTATGTAAGAAAACAATTTACGTAGTAATTTGTCTTCAAATCTTACCCGAACTGTGTAGCTGTCGCAGCTGACCACTTGCAGTTGATGAGCGAAATGTCGACGACTTTCTGAGCTGGTAGACAATAACGAAAGTACACGCCAGGATGACCAAAAAACAAGATGTTGGCCAGATGATGCCGGAAAGATTGTAGTAGAGAAAAACAGGCTCCTTATTTTGATGGAAGAATTTGTTGTTGATATAGATTGCTATAGTTTCGTTGTAGACAGAGCTGTATACCCAGATAATGTCGTACACACAATACATAACGGCAAACCAACCAAACACGAACACCGAGATGAAGAGACATAAATGAAAGAGCTTCTGGGAGTGATGAGCCATTTAACTTTGAATGGAATGCTCACACACAAGCATCTCTCAACAGCCACATATGCAGCTAGAGCGCTGGATACATAGGTGGAAAAGCAAGTGAGATAGTTAAAAGCCACAATACAAATATTGGCCCAACTTTCAGATGCTGCAGGGGCTAACGGCCTCATGGGACCATGCAGTCGTTTAATTGCACACCCAATACATTTGACCAAGTCCCATAAAGATATAGCGGTCATGGAGACAGCGACGCTATCCTTGAACTTTTGCTTGATGAAGACAGCTATGACAAGCACGTTGGTTACCACTCCGACATACGAAATAATAAAACACAGGGTTAAATCTATAATGATCTCTGCGGTCCGCCTCGCTTGACTGCTGACAAATATTTCAAGAGGTTCAAATTCACTAAGTGAAGTGCTGCTTTTAGCTGTGGAGATAGATGTACTTCTTATTGTTGCAGTCAAATCTTGCGACATTTTCCTGTTCTGAGAAGGGTAAACTCAGACACCTTACTTCCTTACAGTAATTAGTCTCAGTCTGATGTTGTTTGATGTTCCATAACTCAGTTTCACGAAGTTTGATACTGGCCGATGAATAAAGATAGTTGGTAACGGTCTTGGTAATATTATAGACACAAAATAGTCAAAAATTATACCTCAATTAAATAGATCTTCTGTTTAAGGGGTCTTCTGGCTGCCTTAATGTCAAAGAATACTCTAAAACAAACCGCACCCTAAAAGAGACCTCGAAGCCCCTGTATTTAATTAACAAAACTTTTCGTCTTTTTCATCCTCTATTTCTCGTATTTCGTGCTTTATATTGTTCTTTTCATTTATTAATTTTGTTAATTAATTAATTAATTTTTGTATCCTTAAAGTTCATACAGTACCTCGATGTGCGGTTAATATGAATACCTTTAAAGGTGTCAATTTGTCGTACGATTATGCCTGAAGATAAAATTATATTTTCTTATTATCAATAAAATCACAAAGGCAGACTGATATTTTCTAATAAAGTCATATCCTACTTTATGTCGATATTTGCATTACGACAGTGGCCTGGAACCTAACATGTCGTATGAGCGAGGTATGCCTGTATATATAAACAGTTGGACCTGAAGCGGCAGAGACTTGGCAAAACTTTTGGATAAATCCTTGTACTGATTATTCAACAATCGCAAAGGGCAATGGAAGTCAGATAATACATTTATGTACAACAAAATTGTTCCTTTCATAACTTAGCTGAATTAATAATACTTGGAGGGAAGAATTAGTTTAGTAATTGAGAGCAAGGTGGGAAGAGCCCAGTTGCTGGTGCTGGCGGTGCAAAACAAATCAGGGGGATACTTGGAAGTCGTGACTCAAGTGAGACCGCCTTGAGAGCACCAAGAAGATAAAAATGTCGAAACGATCGTTTGAATGGACTACTTCTGATGATCAGATAACCTCTTGTTGTAAAACTTTGAAAAGTTGCTTGTTACTATTATGAAACTATTGAATGTGATACCTCAGTGTTGACTATTAAACTGTCAAATGTGATACCTCATGGTAGACCTTATAAAAAGGTAAAACGTAATTCTTCAGTGTATAGACTATAAAACAATTAAATGTCAGTATAGACTATAAAACTGTCAAAATTTGATACCTCAGTGCAGTCTATAAAACGGTCAAATGTGATACCTCACTGCAGACTATAAAACAATCAAGTGTGATACTTTAGTGTGTTCTTTAAAACGGTAAATTGTGACTTCTTAGTATAGATTATAAAACGCTCAAATATTGTACCTCAGTGTAGACTATAAAGCTGTCATATGTGACAGCTCAGTTTAGACTATAAGACGATAAATGTGATACGACGGTTATAGTAGACTATAAAACGGTCAAACATGGTCTTCATTGTAGACTACAAAACGACCAAAGATAATACCTCTCTGTAGACTATAAATGAAAAATGTAATACCTCATTGTAGACTATTTTACGGTAAAAGGTGACACCTCAGTGTACACTACATAACGACCTAACGTGATACCTCAGTTTAGAACCTGGAATAGTTTTAAACCAAAGACGAAATTTTGCTAAAGCTGGAGAACCATCTGATGATCAAGTTTCTGTCGTCGCACTAAAAAGAATTTCGTTTTTAAGTCGAGGACAGCATTGCATACTAAGCTTGGAGGACTCACTTGAGCCTCACACGTAACTCTAGCGTTTGACCTGGTTGACTGCATGCAGGAGGATCTCGCTATGGACCCCATGATAGGCAGGGGGAGCTGAGAAGTGGCTCTGTGTAGGACGTGACGATTCCTTGGGAGAGCCCAGAACCAGAGCACAGCATTTTAGCTCTGCATATTTGGAGAGCCCCGTGAATGGCGGGGGATGCACAGTCTGCCACACGCTTCTACCTCCTAGCCTGGGGCCCGATGTGATGATTCTTTAAATGCAAGCCAAGCTGGAGGAAATGGAACTTACGAATTCAATTCAACACGTTTCGGAATGGCAGAAAAGCCACAGGAAAAGCCTAGATCGACAGTGTAGATAATACCAAGGATTCTTGGCTTTGCTGCAAAAGAGATTGAAGCCCTAGTTAAACAACAACAACCTCAGTGCACACTCTTTAATTAGTTGTCATCTCACATCCTAAAACAGTATGTAAAGTATGTTTTTATTTTACAACATTCTTAATCTTTTTACTTTCTTTGTTCGACTTATTTCTTTCTTTATATTGTTTTGTATTGCTTGACTGATTTTTGTGTATACTTAGTTCTTGCAGTAAATCACTTTCTGGTGGTACAAATATGTTTAAACGATATAAATGTATTATAGGCACATGCCTCAAAATGAAATTACATTTCTTTCTTATCGATGAGGCAGTTTAATACATCCGTCGCAAGTAATGATTTCTTTATACAAAGTCTTAATTAACATTAAATTTTATTAACATTACATTTTCATTTCGAACATTTTAGAACAAAGACGTGGGACACATTTCAGTGATAGCTAAGAAACTAATTACTGAAAAATGTGTTTACAAGTTTAATGATTAACATATTCTCTCAGCATATTTGAACTCATCCATACTTAAGTAATCGATCAACAATCAGGACACTCATCTCGTAAAACGTAACAAGAATTGCTACCTTCTTTGTTTTTCCTCCCTTGTTTAAAGATAATTTGTTGATTTATGCGCATCTGAATTATCCAACGGGAGTGTTTGTTTTAGATATTAATTATTATGATTGAGATCTTAGAAGGGATCCCTGCGTGTAGGTGCAATTTGTTGTCATAATTAGATCAAATATTGAAAAAATACTTATAAAATATATGTTCAATAAGAAATTTTTCATTTCTTCACAAAATTGCAATCGTTCTTCATTCACTTCCCTCCGGAAATGAATGTTTTAGAATTATTGACATTTTTTCCTTTGGAATTTTTCAACACCATCGTCATGAGTTATTCCTTGCAATGGGAAATAACTCGCAGCTTTAATGAGATCAAGTCCGACAAAGCAATAAAAGAATAGATCTTCACTAAATTAACTCCCCGCTGTCATGTCCTGTTCCCGTTCCATCCATTCAAGATACTTCCACGTCTTTGTTAACCCTTTCAGGTCGATTCAAATTCCCGCTTCTGAGTGGTATTCAGTCTCCGCCATTTTTCTTACTCTAGATATTTCAGGACAAGGACAGCCTTGTTGTGCAATCATTTGGCTTCTATGTTCTGGGGAATTTTCAAACAGATACAGGAAATGCCAGGACTGAACATCAGTGGAAGGTCAACAAACAACCTTAGATGTGCCGATGATACAGTGTTCAAGGCTGAAAGTGAACAGGATTTACAAGAATTAGTGAAGCAAATAAAGAGCATAAGTCATGAATATGGATAGGACATTAACATTGAGAGAAAAAAAACTATGATAATTAGCAAAACAAACGACAAGCCCACATTAAAGATCAGTAAAAATGGGAAAATCCTGGAACAAGTCAAGAGCTTCTCATATCTTGGTCATTTAATAACAAAAGATGGCAGATGTGAAACGGAAATCAAGAAGAGAATAGGAATAGCCAAAGCTACATTCACCAACATGAGACAATCACTGACAACATGAGACAAATACTAACATCTAAACAGTTAACTCACAAATTAAAACTGAGAATCATAAAATGTTATATATATTCTTCATAACTGTATGGTGTAGAAACATGGACAATGAATAAGCAACTGGAAGAAAGAATTGAGGCTCTCGAGATGTGGATAAATAGAAGAATAGGGCACGTCTCATGGAAATAGAAGAAAACAAATAATGAGGTCCTAGAAAACCTAGGTTTGAGATGAGAATTAGTGAAGGAGATAAAAATTAGGCATCTAAACGTTCAGTTTATAGTCATGCTAAATCTGCAGACCTGTCGCCAGGACGAAGTCTACAGTCTTTTCCAGGTCAGCGCGGCAAGCCCATAGCTTCCGCTTGAGCTCAGCACCCCCTTGCCAGGTCAGACGTCATGGGTCATCATGGGTTGGGAAGTTGTGGAGAATGTGTTCGGGGTCTGGATTCCAGTTCCACACAGACATTCATCTGTGTTTTTAGTTAATGATTCTTAATGTTGCGTTGTGCTTGATTTCTTTTCATTTTCATGTGTATTTACCAAGGCCATTTTGAAATCATTATATGTTCTTTCAACTTTGTCTGGATTTTTGGCAAGATATATGTATGAGTTTACTTTTTGTAGAGATGTTTCTCCACGTGCAGTCTGGTAAACTTTTGCCGCAAGATGCAGTAAAACAAAACCTGCAAACCCATAAAAAGTAAAAGATTACAGAGAGATTGGTTTGGTTTGGTTTTAAGGACCATATTCATTTCACAGGGACTACTCCTTCAGTTTTCCAATACCCTCCTTTAGATCACACAAGGATGATCTCAGCACAGTGCATGAACTCCGGCGAGGATCCCATTGCGTGTATACAGGAATCACACATTTTATAAATATTTTTGCGGTGGATATGTTTCCTAACCTTTCAATTTTACCCGAGGCAGCGACCGAATATCCTATTCTTCACGATTTCCAGCTGCCGATGGATTTTTAACGTGCTCAACTTGTACATGAGAACTCCTATTTTTTTCTCCCTTATCCGAGAAGGCTAGACATCATGTCTCATTACACAGGAGATCAGGGAGGAATATGACATCACTAGTAACCACTTGTTCTTAGAAAAAATTTCCATCAGTTATATTCCCTGTACTGGGAACAAAGCCCGTACCTTTAAAATTAGAGGCGGAGACCTACCTCTTAGCCACTCCCAGAGATTAATCTGGGAATAAGAAAGGGGATATACCTTTAGCTCTACAGACATAGGCAACGCCACAATAAACGGCAGGGAAATTGCAGCCTGGAAGAACCAACATAAGAAAATTACCAATGTAATATGTTGTATAGAATAAAGAACACAATTTATTCTAATTATAACCCACTGTGTTGAACCGGGTATCCCGTGCACAAGACGAACACAAGTATTCATGTTTATGGACCAAACACCAAATCAAACCAAATATCTTTTGCCGTATTAACTCTCATCATCCTGTCTTTTCTCTGTGTATTTTCAGACCTGATTGCTGGGACCTCACATCAAGCATTCTCATATTTTCCTGCAACTGGTTATGGACTAAATAAACCGGATCAAAGAGAAAATTAACATTGCCAAACTGTTTTGCATGAAACCACTGAATTCCATTTCTGTTGGTTAATGTTGCTGCATTTATAATCCAGTCTGGAGACAGTATAAGACGAGACACAATGACAGGAGGCATCCCTGCCGTACTCAACGAGTTATGTAAGTTGTCCTTCATAAAGAATCAGTCTTTACATGTTTGAAGGATCATAATGGTACAACAGTATCACTAATCTTAAACTGATCTAAAAAACACGCAAAATCTTATACAAATGTGCTCTTTGAGGTCCCGATCTTCTTCTCGGTATTTTAAGAAGCATCGCTATCTTCTAGCTGGCAAAATGTGCGAGGGATGAGTACAAAGAATGTATTTTTTTTTAACCTAAAATAAGAGGAAAAGTGTCATTTTATTTGTACATTTATTATTATTAATTGTTTAGTTGTCCAATTGTATTTTCAAGATCCTTCTATTCTTCAGTAGCTTCCAAAAATCTCTGTGTTTATTTAACATTGGCCGCCACGTTCTATTTCCATAAAATAAAATGTATTGGCCCTATCTAGCACTGTAGATCCTTATTACTTACTCACATTAGCAATGATCTATTTTAGATCACGTTTCTGCATTTCAGAATTGCTTCTCTTGCCTTGGATTAAACTGCTCTTTGTCACTTTGTACATCTTCCATTAAATGTTAATATTGTGAGAAATATTTGAATGTCTTGCCTGATTCAAAATTGCACAATTTATTTGCACACTGCATTCTAGTAGACATCTTTTCTTTGAGATAACTAAAACTTATGTTTACTTATCATCATTCATATTGAATTCTTTGCTGTTTCTCTCGCGGACTCCTTTCCATGTCACGATGTTCAACGGTCCCGTATCTTCTTTGATCCTTAGCCGCCGACCGTCAAAGCAGTCAGTGGCCATCACGACTAGTGGCGTCTTGTAGGGCAACAACAAATTGATTCCACTTTGTCCCGTATCATCCCTCGTTAAAAAGCTGGCGATAGATGAGACACACATGAAGTCAAACTGTTGATAGCTGTTAAAGGGAGTCCTCATTGTGGAATCGTTAGAGACAGAGAGGTAGAGAGAGAGACCGAGAAACACATCGAGAAGAAAAGTGAAGATATAAATAGAAGAGAAGAGGAAGACATGAAAAGATTTGGATCTGATGGAATGGGACGGGAAGACTTAACAGGAGTTTATCATAGTTCTATGCTCCCTGGGAAGCTGATGGGGATTAATTATGATCTTTTCTCTTTGCCGCCTTCAATATCGTTTTCGCTTAGACATTATTATTTTTTTTATATTATTGTTGTTAATATCATAACATCATCACATATGCAAAAGTGCAGATCTTTTGAATATGCTTCCTTAGTTCACGATACACTTTAGTTTGTGTTTTATCATTGCTTACGTTAGGGTAATCACCAACGTTTTGGTCATTATCGTCTTCGTGAGGCAGGAATTCAAGGACAGCGTCGCCGTTTCCATGACAGCAATTTCACTATGGGATCTAGTCACGTGTTCCTAGCATAGGACCTCAAAAAAAAAAAACGCATGCCAAGTCCCAGAGAGTGAATACCATGTATTATTATCTCTAATATTTGAAGTTTGGAGCATCCTGGTTGTAGTTTTTGTTGTTCTCCGCATTTCATGGCCATACAAAGTACGCTTTCTGAATGCTGTTGACATTATGCATTGTTTCTGTTATCATTGTTGCTTCTTCTTCGTCTTCATGTCGAAAGAAGTCAACAATAGAACTGATAATCATCACTAGGGACAAGAAGTTGAGAAGTTGAGACATAATCGCCTAATCAGCTGGAATGGTACTTGAAGTAAACACACCTCATCCTCATGCACAAACACCAATTCTGCCCTGTGTGACGTTTCACGCACACTTGTGCTTACAATATACAAAAGATCGCAATCTTTGCTTTCGGGCTGGGTACACCCAGAGAAATAGTAAGGGGAAGAAGAGAGTCCAGTCGCCCCGGATACAAGAGTTAAAGGGACGCAGATAAGTAGATATTTTCGACTAGATTAGTCTCACAAAGTGGCTGCAGTTGTTTTGGAAGGAATGACATTACACACATTCTTGCACCAGCTTAGACTAACGTCTGTCAATTTATTTCAATATCAGTCCATTTTTATTAGTGCATTTGTTACTATTCGCTGTTTAATTTCAGTTCTGTTCATGATTCTCTCGTTGTTTCATAATTACATTGCTCTATCCGCACTTTTATTGTTTACTTTCTGAAATAAGCGTATGATGTGTCCATTATCATTCGCTCATAACCTTTATATATTCATCGTTTTTGTTTCCTGTTTGTTACAGTTGCCGAAGAAGGGTTATCCTCAAACATCCCTGGTTTCAATTGTATTGTTCGTTCGAAAAATTTCATACTGTGACGAACTAGTTGTGTGTGTAGGTGTGGGAAGACGGGCTTATTAAATATACTCGTAATAATCTAGAGGACTACACATGCTAGTGCCACACCGAGTAAGGGAAGAACACAATTCATTCCTATCCATGTTTATTGGACATAACAAGATAGTCACAGTACGGCGTGAGTGGACAATACCAAAGAATTTTCTAAATACATAGCTTTACAACAGGCTTTACATAGCGCCATCAAGGCAAGGTCCAACGATCGCAATAACTTATATCTAAACAATCTTTATAAATGAGTGCTAACAGTTGCCAGATTCAACTCAAAGAAAAACCAACCTGACCAAAAAAAAAAAGCAGGTCATCATTTAGTAGGAAAACTGCAGTACTACAGTAGGAAAACTTGTAACGAACTTTGCTGATAGAAAAACCGCCAAATACAAAATAGTTTACGGGTCTGTCTCCCGGCTATCTCTACCGCTCTCCACAAGCGAGGTTTTGAACTGACTACTTTCCCGTCTGAATCGTGACCCCTGATCACCTGACTGCGTCACGTTATCTCTGGTTCAGGAAAACTGAACAATCCTGACTATAGTTCTGAGCTGTCAATAACGTCACGTCGGCTAGTCTCCCAGTGAAGCACACGCCGGTTACGGTTGTCATAAAACAAACCGTGACACATACATTTTTTCTACATTTCTTATAGAATTTTCATGACATTGTAATATATGAAAACATCCTGTTTTGTATGTAAAGCGATAGAAAAATCACGAAAACACCATACTTTGAATGGCCTTTATCTTGACGTATATAACGTTTTTTTGGGAATTTGTCCACTAATATTTATACACTTGAATAGCGAAAAGCGAGTTGAGCAACCCAGTAATATGAGGGACACAATTCTCGAAACGTGGCCCTGAAGGAGGAACTCATAGCCAGAAATATAAACAAATTAATGGCCGCGTTTGCCAGATCAAAAATGTTCAGAATAAAAGCCATAACTAGAAAAAGGTTATGGTACCTTCTCAGAAAGTAAAACTCGTAAACACAGTATTTGACCATGTAGTGGGCGATTCTGGGAGATAAACTGATGACGTTGACAACTATGATGACTAGTAACATCTTCACTATCTGTCTTTCCCGGGACGAAAGTTGGTGGGCAGCGCCATTAGACACGTTTTGCGCTAGAAAGAAAGTTTCAAAACATATGTAAGTACTTACGAGAGTTTAATGTGTTTAGAGTCAGGAATATGAAAATGTTGCATAATGTTAAACTACAAATTATTTTAAAAATAGAAAGAACAAGTGGTGAAGAGAAATAAGAGCATTCAATTGTGTCTTCGGAGTATTGACATGTCTTTGGATTGTTGATATGTCTTTGGAGTGATGATATGTCTTTGGAATGTTGATATGTCTTTGAAATGTTGGTATGTCTTTGGAGTGTGGAAATGTCTTTGAAATGTTGGTATGTCTTTAAAGTGTTGATATGTCTTTGGAATGTTGACATTTCTTTGGAGTGTTGATATGTCTTTGTAGCGTTGATATGTCTTTGGAATGTTGATATGTCTTAGGAGTGTTGATATGTCGTTGGAGAGTTCATATGTCTTTGTAGAGTTGATATGTTTTTGGAGTATTGATATGTCTTTGGAGTGTTGATATGTCTTTTGAGTGTTGATATCTCTTTTGAGAGTTGATATGTTTTCAGAGTGTTAATATGTCATTGGAGTGTTGATATGTATTTGGAGAGTAATGTGTTTTTGGAGTGTTGATTTGTCTTTGGAGTGTTGATTTGTCTTTGGAGTGCTAATATGTCTGTGGAGTATTGATAGGTATTTCTAGTGTTAATATCTCTTTGGAGTGTATATGTGTCTCTGGATTATTGATAGATGTCTTTGGAGCATCCATATGCTTTTAGAGTGTTGATATGTTTTTGGAGTGTTGATTTGTCTTTGGCAAATTCATATATTTTTAGATTATTGATATGTCTTTTGAATGTTCATCCTTTTTAATAAAGATATGTCTTTAGACTCTTAGAGTAATGATATACATCACTGGAATATTGATATGTCTTTGGAATATTGACATATCTTTTTGAAGTATCGACATGACTTTAGGTGTTCATATGTGTTTGGAGTATTGATACATGTTTCTGGAGTCTTTGGAAAGTTAATATGTCTGTGGAGTATTGATACATGTCTTTGGAGTGTTAATTTGTGTGCTTGTTTGTCTGTCGAGTTATGTCTCTGAATGTTAACGAGATGTCTTTGGAGTGTTGATATGCCTTCGTAACAGTAATTTGTCAATGAAGTGCTAAAATGTCTTTTGAGTGCTGATGTGCTTTTGGAGCTTTGATATCGTTTTTTTAAATGCTGATCTTTTTGGAACGTCTTTGGGATGAAGACGTTCTAAATTATATAGCGCTATGTCTTTGGAGTGCAAACATGTATTTTATGCTTGTATGTTTCTACTTTATAGCTCTGTGCAAAGAAATCGGCACCTCACTGTGTAAAACAAGTAATTACAGAAACCATCATTACATGAGCATATGATGAATGAAACCATTGACTACTCAAAAGTTGTTACTTACGCGAATTATGTTTCTGCGACTGTACAGGACGAGGTTTTTTACTTCCTGACCTGAAATTCGATGACCGCCTAAGGTGGTAGATAATAATGACAGTGGATACTACGATGACCACAAAACTGACCACTGGCCAGATAATGCCAGAGAGGTTGTAATAGAGAAACAGTGGCTCCTTATTTTTGTGAAAGAAATCACTGTTTACAAATATTGCTATGGTTTGGTTGTAATGATAACTGTAGATCCAGACTATATCGTAGATAAAGTACATCACTGCAAACCAACCAAATACCAAGAGAGAGATGACGAGGCATATAAGAAAGGAACATCTAGGAGTGATGAGCCACTTGACCTTAAATGGAATGCTCACACATAAGCATCTCTCTATAGCCACGTAAGCTGCCAGAACTATGGACACGTAGGTAGCAAAGCCGGTGAGATAGCTGAAGACGACCACTGAGATGTTTGTCCAGCTCTCGGCGTCTGCTGGTGCCCATAAACTGATGGGCCCGGATAATCTTTGCGCAGCGCAACCAAGACACTTGACTAGATCCCATAGTGAAATTGCTGTCATGGAAACGGCAACGCTATCCTTGAACTTCTGTTTCACGAAGACGATAATGACCAAAACGTTGGTGACTACTCCAACGTATGCAAGGATAAAACACAGAGTTAAGTCTATAAATATTTCTACCAATTTTCTGGCCGAGCTACTGACATAGATCTCCTCAGGGATGAATTCTCGGACAGCCTTAAGCACCACTTGAGGATTGTTACCAGTATCATAAACTGTGGCTGTAAAACTATTCATTTTATCCTACACTTGAGTGAAACAGTCCCTTGAAAGTTTTTAAAATCAAATTTTCCACAACTGTAGGAGATAGTCGCAAGAAAGTTTTTAAAATATAATGTTCCACACTTGGGCGAGACAGTCATAAGAAAGTTATTAAAATCCCACACATGGGTAAGACGGTCATAAGAGTTTTTTTAAATCAAACGTTTCACACTCGGGCAAGACAGTCACAAGAGAGTGTTTAAAATCAAATGTTTCACACTTGGGTGAGACAGTCTAAGAGAATTGTTAAATTCATGTGTTTCACACTTGGGCCAGACAGTCACAAGAAAGTTTGTAAAATCAAATGTTTCACACTTGGTCCAGACAGTCACAAGAAAGTTTCTAAAATCAAATGTTTCACACTTGGTCCAGACAGTCACAAGAAAGTTTGTAAAATCAAATGTTTCACACTTGGTCCAGACTGTGGTGAAGTGGGATGTTATAAATATGTATAGGGGACTTAGTGTACTGACTGAGATCAGCTGTGAAGGTATATATATATCTAATAAGAGTAGTGTATGATATATAACCTTACTTGCTGCCACATATGTATACCTCAGTCAGAATTATTCTGGAATAGTGTGATGACTACGTTGTATGTCTAGGGTATGTGTATGATGAAGTGTAAGTCATAACAACAACAGACAGATAAACAATTTAATTTATTCCACCACACTTGACAACACTGTGACACTCACATACATATAACACTCTAAAGGATATCTTAAAGGAGTCACTGATAACTTTTCAAATAACAATATGTATTCATTGCTGTTATGAATGAATATGTGTCCTGATTCAAATACAAAGGGAACCAGGAATCACAATCAATTTTACTTACAAGTTATATGTACAGAATTTATCAATATGAATATTGTAATGACATATATTATTAAAAGTATCCTATGTGTGTCAGTTGTGTAGTAGTAATATGAGGTAATACTGGTTTTGTTTTGTTCAAGCTCTGTTGGTATTTGTCATCATGACTTCAATAGTTTGTCTTTATTGGAACTAGTATTGGAGATGTTCTCAGTTCCTGATATTGAAACAATTTAATTCCCCTCTTAATGTTATTTTTCCAAGGTCATTTTAAGATGGGGGTACATAATTTTGAGCTCAGCTGGCCACATCAGCTTATCTTGCGTGATGGCGGCAGGAAAAGACTCCTCTGCTCGATTTCTCCCCTGTGCTCTGGAGACACCTCACTGATAGCTAAATGGACCAAGGAGTATGCTGTCCGACTCTGGATTCAGCAAAGCTCTGACCAGGTGCTGCTCAATACCATCAAGACCACGGTCCCTGAAAACAAGAAGGATGTACCTTCTACTTCATAACTAATTTATACTCTCTTTTTACACTGAGCACAATACATCACAAACATTGAGTTCAGAGCGTTAGGCCAACTGTCAGCTTCATCTGAAATACTTTATACCAGTATTAACCTCCTTAATGGTTACTACGCCTCTGCACTTCCAGCATTATTTCTTTCTAGTCAATCATCTAGGTGTCAGTGTACTGTTTGGCCATTCCATGCCGTTTTACTTTCCTCCGACACCTTCTGTTCAGGCTGGAGCATTATAGGCTTTACATCATGTTTGCTACTGAACTACACATATATACAGGCATAAATTAACAATTCACATTCAATTTTCATTAAAAGATACTGAATGTTTCAAGCTTACCACAATTCATGGAAACAAACACAGATACGTTGATTAGCAATGAATTCTGGCACAAATACTGGCACAAATTCCCATCTGCTTATGTTCCAGGCTTTTATTTAGCAAAAATATGAGCTGGCTTCAACGCACTGTTGCTTTATCAAGCTTATTTGAACTAGTGGTCTCGAACTAACGCTCCTAAGTGAGTATATCAGCGAGTCTGGCCAATGGAGCCACGTTTCGACAAGTGTTTGAAAAAATTTTAACTTCCTACGTCTCCCCTAACAACCAAAGATAGTATTTATAGTCCGACCAATCGTGGTTAGTCTTATATTTGTTGCGCTCCAATCAATTTGGAGTTTACATGGTAGGCTATTTCCGTACGTAAGGTTTAAAAATCTACCACTGAGCGATTCTGATTTTGGGTGTTGTCTGACAGCACCATCATTTTATTTTGGCTATAACTTGTTAATTCCTAGACTATTTGCATAACGTTGTACATATTCTTTGTCAGCAAACCCTAAGGAACCCAAATATATATATTTAATAGAGCTAAAATGCTGCGTTCAAAATATGCAATTCCTTCTACCTCCTGTTTCGAAGATGTGCTGTCTGGGTACTGTAATGTTTTCAAACGTAAACCCATCTATTGTCATCTTTCTAATAAGAGTTTTTCAGGATTTAAAAACCTAACTCTGGGAAGGTTAGTGTTTTTATCACTGTCCGTCCGAAAAAGTTAGTGCATGTGGCCTTACACGCGTGATAGTAGTAATTGTGTATCGCGCGACGCGTGTTTTGTGTTGCACGTGTTCGGCTTTATGCCTCTCCCTTCTCTCTATCCTGCTTTATCTGTCTTTTAGTTACGCTGTGTATGGGATGAATGAAATATTAAATTTAGGTCATTGTTTCAGCCCGCGTATCTCAAGTTTAGTACATGTTTCATTGAAGAAAGCGGGTAATAATATAGTAGGCTTTTACTATCAACGTGAAAGCGTTACAATTTGCAGACGAAGCATAAAACAAAGGGGATTTCGAGTACATTCCTTGTGACAGCACTGTTATTTTACCATTGCTCTTTTCTTTATTAGAATTTATTTGTTAAGCTTTATATTTACCTGATAATTTATATATGTGGATTAGAATATTTCACGACACCTCCCCTCTTAAAACAGACATTATATGTCAGTCCTTTATTCTATACACACATAGATAAATGTAAGTCAACTTGACTTTACTCTGCTGTGGTGCTATCATGGTTTTATGTAGTTGGGTCCATTCAGAGTAGGCACTACTCTTGAAATCTGCCTCAGACTTCTACAACCAATAATATATTTCGGTTATGTTACTGAACAGCCGCAAGTGTGAGTGCTTGTCTTAATGCTGCTTCGCAACCCGTATTCACCATTTCTCTTCTCTGAGTCTGCGCAATGACATGTCCAGAGAACATTATATTTCCCTCAAAATGTACGTTATGAGGAGATAACATATACCTGGTGATAGCAGAGTTTTCGTAGTGGATCCCATAATCTTCTTATTATCCTGTATGAAACATTCGGAATATCCTCAATCAAAGAGGCAACTCAGGGATTCATTACGTTCCTCCGAAATGTTTACATCCAACAATTTTCTCTGATCTCAGGTTTTACTGGAATCTGATATTATCCTTTACTCAGATCCACCCTTGAGAAATATTTAGCCTTATTTAACTGGCAACTAGCTGATTTGTATCCGGCAATGGATCCACCTGTCCTTCTGTAATAGCATTCAGTCTCCTGTAATCTATACAGAGTCTATGTTCTCCAGAGGGCTTCCTTAAGAGTACAACACTGGAACTATACGAAGATTCACTGTGTGAAATAATTCCCTCCTTCAATAGATAGTCTATCTCTTCCTTCAAAGCTTTCTCCTTAGCAAACGGAATCGAATATGGTTTCATACAGACAGGTGTGGGGTCTATCAGTTTCATATCATATTCCAATAGGTTTGTATGCCCTGGTCGGTCTGTTAACACCTCTGCATGATTATTTAGAACCTGTTGCACTCTCTCTTTCTGAGTTTTCGTTAAATGTGTACTGATTTTCACCTGGGCTGCTGTCTCACAGGGGTGTAATGGATATTCAAATGATGAAAGTGGTTCCTTTTTCATCTCCATGGCGATGGACAAGGTCAACAAGTGTGTCTCCTCCTGATGTTCTCTTTCCAAATATTTCTTCAGGAGATTCACATGATAGATTTTTTCTTTCCCCTTCTTATCTATCTTATAATTTGTTCTAGACACCTTCTCTAAAACTGTATATGGACCCTGCCATCCAATTTGTAACTTATTCTGACTCCCGGGCAAAAGAAGCAGTACCTTCTCTCCCACAGCCAAATCTCTGTCTTTCGCCTTCCTGTTATAATAGGCAGCATGTTTCTTCCTGGCTTGTTTCAAATTTTCAGTGGCAAGTTTCCAGCCAGTTTTTAAACGAGTGGTCAGTGTCACGTAGGGTTTATATTCATTTAATTTCCTACATTTTCTTCCTATTCTTTCACCAAATTCTCTCTTTTATTATCTCTGTATTTCATTTTTCCTGTATATTTTTCATCCATTCGTTTTGCGAATATTATTTTCATATAATTCGCAAACTTTACCTGTTTCTTTCTCAAAACTGAGAATCGTGCTAGGACGATATTACGTAGATGTCAGGGCTGCAGGGCGTCATAAGGCGTGATAAGTCGGTTCGCTGAACATAGGACGTAGCAAATCGTCTACATTCTCACCGAGCGCGCGAGTTTCTTCTCGGCATTAGTCCCGGTGAGGTGTGATACTTTACATCTGCACCGGTCAGTATCCAGACATTTGTCTGGAAAATCCCAAACTGACACGGCGCTCACTTGGGCCATGGTCAGCTGTAGTGTGAAAACTGCCCTGAAATGGAGTCAGGCTGTCTGGGATTTGAAACTGACACGCGTACATCGTGGTCAGTAGGTGACAGTTACGACACGCGTTAAGCGGACGTAAATGTTGGGAGTAGGGGAGATAATTTCGCTTGGCGAAGTAAGTTTGGGCCCTTTGTCTGATTTTAAGATATTGGCCAAGTTTGAAACTTTAATTTCATTCTCGCTCATAGACTCCACAGTAGATAGGTCGCTCGAAAACAGAATAGCTGTTAGCGAAGATCTCAGTTTGTTTCGGCAATTTGTCGAACTTCTAGACTTCCAGAAATATTTTCAGCATTTTTATTCTTAAGTTGTGCGACTACCTGTAATTCTGTGGTTGAGGTAATTAATATGATAGATATATAGATTTTGTGAGTGTTAAAGTGTTAAATCGCTTAATTCATTTTAATCTATTTCTTTAGCGCAGAAGAGAAATAAAGTGGTAGGCTATTATATTTTCTAGGGAAGCATTCAGTGGAAAGCAGAATAAAATTAAAATTTCTAGCTTATAACGGCAATTGTAGCTATTTATAAATTTAATTTAACTGCTAATACTCAGTCGAGTGTATTTTTCTAAACTAACGTATAAACTCTAGAATCCAGCCTCATGAATGGTGACGGAATACGCACGTGTTCTTAATTTATGAGGATTGCTGATTTTTAAATATAACTTACGTCACGGGAAGTTTAAATGATAAGCAAAGCTCTCTGCTTGCAAGTTTAAATGTAAGTTATAACCAGTTCAGATTCTGTTTATTATATTATATGTGTTATTTTTCCTCCACACAGTGAAAGTTTTGGGGTGACCCTAACTTTACCAGCACCTAGTAGTAGTTTCCATACTTGTGAAGAAATAGACAGTCCTTATTTTGAACCACGTGGGTTTTCTCAAGTAACACTGATCTGACGGTGCAAGTTAGACAGAAATACTAATATCCCTATAACGGGTTTTCAAAGACTGTAATGATAAATACTGGACCTTGGAGCCAGCACTTAATTTCTTCTAGAAACTCTATATAATTTGCTGCCTGGTGGCGTGAATATTAACAATCATTTCCCGACTAGATTATATCTTGTGGACAAATCTGTGGTGTGACTAAAGTGAATCCTATACTGAGAGAAGGCACCGACCTGACATTCATCATTTTTAGAAACCTACGCTATTGACACTGTGCTCTGCTAACTCCCGCGCCTGGAATAATTGTTAGGTGACTTAATCAGACATTTGAACAAATTTGCATACCCAAGTAGTCGTTCCCGGAGACTCCAAGTTAAATACGTCTTTTGGAACTGGGGACTTCTTGGCAGAAGACTGCATTTTTTTTTAGTCTGTGTGAAGATCTAAAATCAATGTGTTCCAAGAGGCAGCAGCAAAGTCGTGAGTACAAGTATGAGAAGCCATGGCGGAATGAATGAGTGTACGCTGGTTTGAGTGATATTTTTCACTATTTTATCTTTGACACCCTGTTGCTGTCCTAATTTTTTTTTCAATCTGCATAATTTGTTGCTAAGGCTAGAGTTCTTGTGTTTTGTCTTAGGTTAAATCAGATTTTTTTTTCAAACTCTGTGCATATAATTACGAGATAAAACAAAGACAACTCTTAGAATCAAACTCTATGTATCTGTGACTCGGGCGCCATCATCTGTTCTCTTAACGGGGCCGGGCTAAACCTAGAGTTAACACTATAACGGGGCTATCATCCTTGCAACATTTCCTTGATTTTTTTATGACTATGTGTATATGTATTTTCCTTGATGTACTTTCTTTGATGTTGTGAGCCGATTTTTTCCTGATAATAAAATCGCTCTTGAACTTAATAATCGTGTTTGGTCAGCTCGTTCTAGATAATATATATATCATTGTTATAGTTTTCCCACGTCTGTGTGTTTACCTGTCGTCACGTGTATGTGCGTGCCTGTGAGTGATAGAAATATACGTAATATGTATATTGGTGTAGTCTGTCTGACGCTGTAACAACTGTTGTAGAAGATAGGTGAGAGAGAGAAGAATTCTTTTCGCTTTCAGAGACAGCCACTATATCAAATCTATCATCTCACGTGTGTGGAAATTCTATTACCTTTCACTAACTCTCACTGAGTCTATCACCCATTCAAACCTATTCAGAAGGGACCAAACCTAGTCTTAATTCTCCTATCGGAAATCTACGACAAATGAGGGCTCGTTTCCGGTCTTTGAACTTAGAATAGGAAGACGAGTACGACAAACGTGGACTCGTCTATCTGGATTTTGTACTTAAGATTCTGTATTCTGATATAGAGTAAGAGTGTGATGTCTTGTGACTGTGTATCTTTTTAAAAATAATTACCCCCTAGACTAGCGATCTGTTTACGGGCGTGCTGACCACACAAACTAATAAGTTTTTTTTTTCCACAGCATCTTTGAATAATATACATTTTGGTTACAGGTTGATTTTGTCGGGATATATGTTAACTGCTGATTGTAATACTAAATGCTGGTAAAGTGGTGAGTGTATAACATTCACTGGGTACTGAGGCAGAACGGCGTTTGAACTAAGTTAAGGAGTGTGTTTCGGACTTTTTGTCCAGATTAATTCCCTCCCTTACCCGATCTGACTTCAGGGGCGAACTTATAGTGGATTTTTAAAAAATTAAGGGATTATTTTTCTCTTTAATTTTTGCAATATTCTTTTGCTTTTCCACTGTAGCAACTTATTTTTCAGAAGTAATCTTAACTACCATTTATTTGGCGTAGTCGTGTTTTGCATTGAGTGCTTTATTGCCGATAATAGCAGCGATAGTTAGATTTTATTTTGGAGGAGGTATCCCAGGGTTAAGGATATCATCTTTTGATTTTTGGAATTTTTTTTCTCGTAAGTGGTAGGAACCAGTGTATCCTTTTTCCTATTTTCTTTCTCCACTAGTCTCAGTCATTGACATAATATGGCCGAGAGGGCAAAGCTTAGACAACTTCTCAGGGACGAAGCGAGAGAGGAGGGACTGGAAGGAGAGGAAGCGAAAGCTTTTGTCAGAGACGAACTTGAGAGATATGATGCGGAGAGGAAAGCAGCTGAAGCTAAAGAGGAAAAAGAAGAAGCTAGGAGGAAAGAAGAAGCAGCCGAAGCTTTACAGCAGAAGAAAATGGACGAGGAAATGGAAATTCGCAGGATGCAGCATGAGGAAAGAGAGAAGGAAAGACAGCAGGAGGAAAGAGAGAAGGAGAGACAGCACGAGTTAGCTCTTAAAACTCTGGAATTCCAAAGTCGTGGTGCCGCCTCTACCTCCAGCAATGGAGAGTCTTCTCCTCATTCTTCCTTAACTGACCCTGCTAACACTCAATCTCTTCAACTAAATGCTATGTCTTTCACTCTTGAATCTTTTCCTTGTCCAAATGAGAAGATTGACACATGGTTAGAAAAAATTTGAGAAAATTGCAACTCTGTACGGGTTAGAGAGGTCGCGTTGGAATATGAAACTTTCCCAGGCCCTAAAAGGTTCTGCTTATGATGTTTATTCTAAGCTGGAAAGTAGCCAACAAGACGACTACGATGTGTTGAAGAAAGCGTTACTGGAGCGCTTTGAAATGAACGCTCGCAAGTTTTTGCAACTGTTTCGCAACAGCCGGAAAGAGAATTCTGAAACTTTTCACCAGTTCTCATCTCGTCTTAAGGGATATCTAACAAAGTGCCTTGAGCTTTCGCAGCTCCCCTCTACCTATGAAGGTCTTGAGGAACTTGTTCTAACTGAACAAATAAAGAACACTTTGTCTGCTGATACCCGGAGATTTCTCGCTGAGCAGGGGGCAGAAAAACTTGAAGACATTTTGGAAAAGTCTGAGCGTTATCACAATGCGCTGGCTGAACTACCGGCCACAAAGCGGAAACCGACAGAGGAGCATTTTCGAAAACATAACCTAGAGCAATCTTCTCAGGCTTCTAACCAAAATAACCACAGAGAAACTGGACCTCAAAACCCCCCTCCTGAAAAATCCAAGTTTTACAAGAACAAGTACCCCAACCACCCCAAACAGTCTGATCAACCCGACCGCCCTACATGGCAGCGTAGCCAGAAAGGACAAGGTGGCAAAGGGAGAACCCCCGAGCACGGGACATATGATCAGACCGAGCACACCGAGCCTAAACGCATCGGATGCTTATTAACAGTCTCGCAAGGCGGAATTATTGACAGTGATTCCCAACCTCTTGGGGATAGACCCTCAACGCGAGGTATTGTTACTTTGAACGGTTCTCAAACTTCTTGCTTATTTGACACGGGGCTTTCTTACGATTGCATTGTTGCCAGAAACCTGGTTAAACCCGGTCAAGAGACAGGAGAGACCGTCAAACTTTGTGGAGTTCGTAAGAGTGATGCACCTACAGCGCTTCCCATCGCATTGGTGGAGATACACTCTGACTTTGTCAGAGGTGTGATCAAAGCGGCTGTTATGGATGACCCCATCTACCCAGTCATACTTGGCGGGAGATACGTGTGTATTGGGAAACCGGAAGAGCCGATTGTGGCAGCGGTAACTACAAGAGGGCAAACCAAGAAGGAACGGGAGCCTGCGCCAAATTTGTTACCTAAGGAACTTAAAGAAGCGCAACACAAGGACCCTACTTTGGCACCCTGCTTTAGGAAACTGCCCATGGCTAAGGAACCCAAACAGCACGGGGACATTTTTTCTGAGGATGGCGTACTTTATCGGAGAACGGGCAAGCCTGACCAAGGTTACAACCAGCTCCTAGTACCGAAACAGTACAGAAGCCAAATCCTAGAAATGGGGCACTCTCTTCCCTTTAGCGGACATATGGGACAGAACGCCACAAACCAACGTATAACCACTCATTATTGGTGGCCAGGAGTGAATACTGATATTATCAGATATGTCAAATCCTGTGCCCAGTGCCAACGTGTACCACCCAAGCAACGGACCCCCCCAGTCCACATGGGTGAAATGCCAATAATGGGTACACCATTCGAACGGGTTGTGATCGACATTTTAGGGCCTTTCGAAAGGACTAAAAGAAGGAACAGGTTCATCCTGACCTTAGTCGATACATGCACTTTATGGGCAGAAGCTATCCCGCTAACATGCGCAGATGCCAAGCATGTCGCAGAAGCCCTCGTGCAGATTTTCACTCGGTTGGGATTCCCTCAGCAAGTGTTGACGGATAATGGATCTCCATACCGAAACCTGTTGATGGATGAGATCGTTAAGATCTTGAGGACCCAGCACATCCACACTAAGCCATATACTCCGGCCGGAAATGGGCTCGTGGAACGTGCTAATGGAAACCTCACCATGATGCTAAGTAAGCTGGCACAAGTGAAACCTGAAGATTGGGATCTCTGTATTCCTGCAGCATTATTTGGCTACAGAGAATCTCCTCATACTTCCACAGGATTTCCGCCAGCTACACTCTTATTCGGCAGACCCATTAAGGGCCCGCTTGAAGCCTTACTTCAGTCTCTGACAGACGAGAAGGCTGATGAGACAGTTGTCTCAGCCAGTAAATATGTGTCGGTTTTAAAGGAACGGTTGAAACTAGGGTGGGACCTAGCAACGACTAACTTTAAGCGAGCACGCACCAAGCACGCTAACCGATACAGGAAAGTCGCGGAAGAGAGAGAACTGGAAGCAGGAGAGAAAGTTTTGGTGTTGCTCCCTACCGAGAACAACCAACTGAAGATCGGATGGCAAGGGCCGTTTACCGTCCTGAAAAAGATTTCTAAGGCTAACTACCAGATCTCTATTGAAGGAAAGGAGAAGGTTTTCCATTTAAATCTCTTAAAGAGATACTTGGAAAAACCAGTGCCAACCTCCGACCATCTCCTGACGATCGCCAAAACTGACGAAGATGACGATAGTGGCAGGGATATTCCACCGCTATCACAGGAAATCTTTCAAAAATGTCAGAAGCGGCGACGCTCTTTCAAGCGCGCATATGAGACATTCCAGGGGAAGGAAACTTTGAGGAGTGGACTTGAGTAGGAATTGGACAGAGATGGAGGGGGAAGAGGAGAGGGAAGAAGACAGACACCCCGAAGCTACGGTTATAGGAAATTAAACTCCATAACGTAGACATGGAGTGCTTCCATATCTTAAAGGGGGGAGGCTCTGTCACGTAGGGTTTATATTCATTTAATTTCCTACATTTTCTTCCTATTCTTTCACCAAATTCTCTCTTTTATTATCTCTGTATTTCATTTTTTCCTGTATATTTTTCATCCATTCGTTTTGCGAATATTATTTTCATATAATTCGCAAACTTTACCTGTTTCTTTCTCAAAACTGAGAATCGCGCTAGGACGATATTACGTAGATGTCAGGGCTGCAGGGCGTCATAAGGCGTGATAAGTCGGTTCGCTGAACATAGGACGTAGCAAATCGTCTACATTCTCACCGAGCGCGCGAGTTTCTTCTCGGCATTAGTCCCGGTGAGGTGTGATACTTTACATCTGCACCGGTCAGTATCCAGACATTTGTCTGGAAAATCCCAAACTGACACGGCGCTCACTTGGGCCATGGTCAGCTGTAGTGTGAAAACTGCCCTGAAATGGAGTCAGGCTGTCTGGGATTTGAAACTGACACGCGTACATCGTGGTCAGTAGGTGACAGTTACGACACGCGTTAAGCGGACGTAAATGTTGGGAGTAGGGGAGATAATTTCGCTTGGCGAAGTAAGTTTGGGCCCTTTGTCTGATTTTAAGATATTGGCCAAGTTTGAAACTTTAATTTCATTCTCGCTCATAGACTCCACAGTAGATAGGTCGCTCGAAAACAGAATAGCTGTTAGCGAAGATCTCAGTTTGTTTCGGCAATTTGTCGAACTTCTAGACTTCCAGAAATATTTTCAGCATTTTTATTCTTAAGTTGTGCGACTACCTGTAATTCTGTGGTTGAGGTAATTAATATGATAGATATATAGATTTTGTGAGTGTTAAAGTGTTAAATCGCTTAATTCATTTTAATCTATTTCTTTAGCGCAGAAGAGAAATAAAGTGGTAGGCTATTATATTTTCTAGGGAAGCATTCAGTGGAAAGCAGAATAAAATTAAAATTTCTAGCTTATAACGGCAATTGTAGCTATTTATAAATTTAATTTAACTGCTAATACTCAGTCGAGTGTATTTTTCTAAACTAACGTATAAACTCTAGAATCCAGCCTCATGAATGGTGACGGAATACGCACGTGTTCTTAATTTATGAGGATTGCTGATTTTTAAATATAACTTACGTCACGGGAAGTTTAAATGATAAGCAAAGCTCTCTGCTTGCAAGTTTAAATGTAAGTTATAACCAGTTCAGATTCTGTTTATTATATTATATGTGTTATTTTTCCTCCACACAGTGAAAGTTTTGGGGGTGACCCTAACTTTACCAGCACCTAGTAGTAGTTTCCATACTTGTGAAGAAATAGACAGTCCTTATTTTGAACCACGTGGGTTTTCTCAAGTAACACTGATCTGACGGTGCAAGTTAGACAGAAATACTAATATCCCTATAACGGGTTTTCAAAGACTGTAATGATAAATACTGGACCTTGGAGCCAGCACTTAATTTCTTCTAGAAACTCTATATAATTTGCTGCCTGGTGGCGTGAATATTAACAATCATTTCCCGACTAGATTATATCTTGTGGACAAATCTGTGGTGTGACTAAAGTGAATCCTATACTGAGAGAAGGCACCGACCTGACATTCATCATTTCTAGAAACCTACACCATTGACACTGTGCTCTGCTAACTCCCGCGCCTGGAATAATTGTTAGGTGACTTAATCAGACATTTGAACAAATTTGCATACCCAAGTAGTCGTTCCCGGAGACTCCAAGTTAAATACGTCTTTTGGAACTGGGGACTTCTTGGCAGAAGACTGCATTTTTTTTTGAGTCTGTGTAAAGATCTAAAATCAGTGTGTTCCAAGAGGCAGCGAGCAAAGTCGTGAGTACCTGAATGAGAAGCCATGGCGGAATGAATGAGTGTACGCTGGTTTGAGTGATATTTTTCACTATTTTATCTTTGACACCCTGTTGCTGTCCTATTGGTTTTTTTTTCAATCTGCATAATTTGTTGCTAAGGCTAGAGTTCTTGTGTTTTGTCTTAGGTTAAATCAGATTTTTTTTCAAACTCTGTGCATATAATTACGAGATAAAACAAAGACAACTCTTAGAATCAAACTCTATGTATCTGTGACTCGGGCGCCATCATCTGTTCTCTTAACGGGGCCGGGCTAAACCTAGAGTTAACACTATAACGGGGCTATCATCCTTGCAACATTTCCTTGATTTTTTATGACTATGTGTATATGTATTTTCCTTGATGTACTTTCTTTGATGTTGTGAGCCGATTTTTTCCTGATAATAAAATCGCTCTTGAACTTAATAATCGTGTTTGGTCAGCTCGTTCTAGATAATATATATATCATTGTTATAGTTTTCCCACGTCTGTGTGTTTACCTGTCGTCACGTGTATGTGCGTGCCTGTGAGTGATAGAAATATACGTAATATGTATATTGGTGTAGTCTGTCTGACGCTGTAACAACTGTTGTAGAAGATAGGTGAGAGAGAGAAGAATTCTTTTCGCTTTCAGAGACAGCCACTATATCAAAATCTATCATCTCACGTGTGTGGAAATTCTATTACCTTTCACTAACTCTCACTAAGTCTATCACCCATTCAAACCTATTCAGAAGGGACCAAACCTAGTCTTAATTCTCCTATCGGAAATCTACGACAGTCAGCTCATTCACATATTGGTATGAAGATGTAATGTTTTCCTCTGCCTTTTCATCAGTCCACGTTCTTAACAAAGCTACATATGGACCTTTAATTGTGTGGACCTATTTGTCCATGCACCGGTATGGTCTCTTCCACTCGAAGCTCTATAGTGATGATTTTTCCTCCCAGAATTATCATTCACAAAACGACCGCTACCAATTTTTCTTTTGGGGCTTTCTCCCCACTTAAAATTCTTGATGAGAGATTTCCTCTCTACATCCTCTTCCTCCAGTTTGTTTAAGTCCGATTGGGGATTTTCGGCTTATCCTGGGGTAAGACATCTTTTTGCACTCTCCGCATAGTGGCCATTGTAAAACAGTTAAGTGAAGCTTGTCCGTGAAAAGGGGCTTCCCATTCCATTTGGTCCACTTTATCAAATCTATTTTTCTTTTTATTGTCAGGCCTAATTTTGCCCCGTGGCGTGTCCAGGTCCTGATCCATGTTCCCACTTGTGGGTGTTCCCTCATGTGCTATGCTACACCTTTCTACAAAATTCTCAATGTCCCATCTTGCTTTGGGCCAATAATAATTGTGAGCCACCTTTTGAATGATGGTACCTATCTTCTCATGGTCCCCATCTGGTTTCACATGTAGGCTCCTTATTAAGTCTGCCCTATATCTTTTAGGAAGTACCAGTTGTCCCTGACCTTTGGATCTAGCTCCAGTCTTCCTATACATCAACTTGTTTTTCATGTAAAAGTCTCCCTTGCCTGGAGTTGTATGGCAAGTTGACAATTTTCTGAAACAAGGCTTGAGTGTTTTATCCCCAGCCTGTGCCTTCCTCATCTCTTCTGGAGTGGTATCTAACATAATATCCTCCTCCTGTCTTGAGGTCGACCTGACCTGAAGGGTTGCCATATACACAGGTTTCCTTCTGCAACGGTCAGTGTCATGATTGTCCATCTGACAATTCTTACACCACCTTTTTCCTTGGTTGAAAGATTTTCTTTCATCATATTTCCTTTCATCGAATTGTGGGAATTTATTTTTATTTTCATACCGTGGCCTATCAAACTGGTGCTTACCTTTGTTTTGATCCCTAGGATCAAATTTATTAAAGTTCTGTGGTGCCCTAAAGTTATCCACTTGTTTCTTTTTATTACCTGTTACCTCTGCTTGAGCTGCTTGATACCTTTCAGCAACATTTAGCAACTCACCCAGCCTCTCTGCACCTTGTTCCATGAGAAACTTTCTCAGGTCTGGAGCCATGGACTCTCTTAGCTGCTCTATAAGGACCATTTCCTTAAGATCTTGGGTTTTCCCCAGAGATGTCCATTTCTCCAAGTATGTCTCTATTCGTGCAGAGAACTGGTGATAGGTTTCACCTGACAGTAGTTTAGCATTCCTAAATTTTTTTCCTATAGAATTCTGCATTCTTTTCATATCTTAACAAAAGAGCCTGCTTTAGCATGTCATAATTTTCCTGATCACCTCTGCTCATTTTTGCAAAAACTTCATAAGCTGCCCCACGAAGTCCTTGAGATAACTTTAAGCTCCACCTTTCTCTCTCTAACCCATACGTGGTAGCTAATAGTTCATACCTATTTAGGTAGCTCTCTATATCATCGTCTTTCTCAACAAAATGATCTAAATGGAAATTCATCGCTGAGGTTGAGGCTCCTTGGCTAGCAGTGGCATCAGAGGCAAAGGGACTGGCACCATTTTCAGGAGCATGGCCCTGAAACTCAAACTCCCTAAGTCGTAACTCATGTTCCCTTTGTAATCTTTTATCTTCTGCTTCCGTTTCTGCAGCTAATTTCTTGTCTTCTCTTTCTGCAGCTAATTTCTTCTCTTCCCTTTCTGCAGCTAATTTCTTCTCTTCTCTTTCTGCAGCTAATCTTTTGTCTTCTCTTTCTGCTTCCAATTTCTTAGCCTCAGCCTCAATCTGCAACCTCTTAATTTCTTTTTCAGCCTCTAACTTTCTTTCGGCTTCAAACCTTCTTTCTTCGCGTTCAATAAATTTGTCACATTCCGTAGTGACATAGGCAACCATAACTTGCCCATCTAATCCTAACTCTTTTGCAGTCTGAACCGCAGCAGATCGAAATTTGGCCAGGTCCGCCATTGTCTATCAGGTAAATTTATACAATGTCTAACCAACAATTCAGTCTCTAAATATATATCTAATGGACAACACAGGCACCGTGAGCTCAACCTTATTTAATTCCACCCAAGGATACCTTTTAATTCTTATATTCCCTGAAGTGAATTACCCCAACTATTTTTAATAGGTAAAGATTCAAAATCCCGGAAGAGCCCCCAATATATGTGGTGAAGTGGGATGTTATAAATATGTATAGGGGACTTAGTGTACTGACTGAGATCAGCTGTGAAGGTATATATATCTAATAAGAGTAGTGTATGATATATAACCTTACTTGCTGCCACATATGTATACCTCAGTCAGAATTATTCTGGAATAGTGTGATGACTACGTTGTATGTCTAGGGTATGTGTATGATGAAGTGTAAGTCATAACAACAACAGACAGATAAACAATTTAATTTATTCCACCACACTTGACAACACTGTGACACTCACATACATATAACACTCTAAAGGATATCTTAAAGGAGTCACTGATAACTTTTCAAATAACAATATGTATTCATTGCTGTTATGAATGAATATGTGTCCTGATTCAAATACAAAGGGAACCAGGAATCACAATCAATTTTACTTACAAGTTATATGTACAGAATTTATCAATATGAATATTGTAATGACATATATTATTAAAAGTATCCTATGTGTGTCAGTTGTGTAGTAGTAATATGAGGTAATACTGGTTTTGTTTTGTTCAAGCTCTGTTGGTATTTGTCATCATGACTTCAATAGTTTGTCTTTATTGGAACTAGTATTGGAGATGTTCTCAGTTCCTGATATTGAAACAATTTAATTCCCCTCTTAATGTTATTTTTACAAGGTCATTTTAAGATGGGGGTACATAATTTTGAGCTCAGCTGGCCACATCAGCTTATCTTGCGTGATGGCGGCAGGAAAAGACTCCTCTGCTCGATTTCTCCCCTGTGCTCTGGAGACACCTCACTGATAGCTAAATGGACCAAGGAGTATGCTGTCCGACTCTGGATTCAGCAAAGCTCTGACCAGGTGCTGCTCAATACCATCAAGACCACGGTCCCTGAAAACAAGAAGGATGTACCTTCTACTTCATAACTAATTTATACTCTCTTTTTACACTGAGCACAATACATCACAAACATTGAGTTCAGAGCGTTAGGCCAACTGTCAGCTTCATCTGAAATACTTTATACCAGTATTAACCTCCTTAATGGTTACTACGCCTCTGCACTTCCAGCATTATTTCTTTCTAGTCAATCATCTAGGTGTCAGTGTACTGTTTGGCCATTCCATGCCGTTTTACTTTCCTCCGACACCTTCTGTTCAGGCTGGAGCATTATAGGCTTTACATCATGTTTGCTACTGAACTACACATATATACAGGCATAAATTAACAATTCACATTCAATTTTCATTAAAAGATACTGAATGTTTCAAGCTTACCACAATTCATGGAAACAAACACAGATACGTTGATTAGCAATGAATTCTGGCACAAATACTGGCACAAATTCCCATCTGCTTATGTTCCAGGCTTTTATTTAGCAAAAATATGAGCTGGCTTCAACGCACTGTTGCTTTATCAAGCTTATTTGAACTAGTGGTCTCGAACTAACGCTCCTAAGTGAGTATATCAGCGAGTCTGGCCAATGGAGCCACGTTTCGACAAGTGTTTGAAAAAATTTTAACTTCCTACGTCTCCCCTAACAACCAAAGATAGTATTTATAGTCCGACCAATCGTGGTTAGTCTTATATTTGTTGCGCTCCAATCAATTTGGAGTTTACATGGTAGGCTATTTCCGTACGTAAGGTTTAAAAAATCTGCCACTGAGCGATTCTGATTTTGGGTGTTGTCTGACAGCACCATCATTTTATTTTGGCTATAACTTGTTAATTCCTAGACTATTTGCATAACGTTGTACATATTCTTTGTCAGCAAACCCTAAGGAACCCAAATATATATATTTAATAGAGCTAAAATGCTGCGTTCAAAATATGCAATTCCTTCTACCTCCTGTTTCGAAGATGTGCTGTCTGGGTACTGTAATGTTTTCAAACGTAAACCCATCCATTGTCATCTTTCTAATAAGAGTTTTTTCAGGATTTAAAAACCTAACTCTGGGAAGGTTAGTGTTTTTATCACTGTCCGTCCGAAAAAGTTAGTGCATGTGGCCTTACACGCGTGATAGTAGTAATTGTGTATCGCGCGACGCGTGTTTTGTGTTGTACGTGTTCGGCTTTATGCCTCTCCTTTCTCTCTATCCTGCTTTATCTGTCTTTTAGTTACGCTGTGTATGGGATGAATGAAATATTAAATTTAGGTCATTGTTTCAGCCCGCGTATCTCAAGTTTAGTACATGTTTCATTGAAGAAAGCGGGTAATAATATAGTAGGCTTTTACTATCAACGTGAAAGCGTTACAATTTGCAGACGAAGCATAAAACAAAGGGGATTTCGAGTACATTCCTTGTGACAGCACTGTTATTTTACCATTGCTCTTTTCTTTATTAGAATTTATTTGTTAAGCTTTATATTTACCTGATAATTTATATATGTGGATTAGAATATTTCACGACACAGACAGTCACAAGAAAGTTTGTAAAATCAAATGTTTCACACTTGGTCCAGACAGTCACAAGAAAGTTTGTAAAATCAAATGTTTCACACTTGGTCCAGACAGTCACAAGAAAGTTTGTAAAATCAAATGTTTCACACTTGGTCCAGACAGTCACAAGAAAGTTTGTAAAATCAAATGTTTCACACTTGGTCCAGACAGTGACAAGAAAGTTTGTAAAATCAAATGTTTCACACGTGGGCAAGACAGTCACAAGAAAGTTTGTAAAATCAAATGTTTCACACTTTGGTGAGACAATCACAAGAGAGTTTTTTAAATCAAATGTTTCATACTTGGTCGAGACAGTCACAAGAAAGTTTGTAAAATCAAATGTTTGACACTTGGGTGAGACAATCATTGAAAGTTTGTACAATCAAATGTTTGACACTTATGTGAGACAGTCACAAGAAAGTTTGTACAATCAAATGTTTCACACTTATGTGAGACAGTCACAAGAAAGTTTGTACAATCAAATGTTTGACACTTATGTGAGACAGTCACAAGAAAGTTTGAAAAATCAGGAATTTCACACTTGGGTGAGACAGTCTCTGAAAGTTATTAAAATATAACATTCCACACTCATACGAAAAATTAAAAAGAGAGTTTAAAAAGCCAAATTTTCCACATGTTGAGCGAGACAGTAACATGAGAGTTTTTAAAATCCAATTCCTTCCACACTTGGACAAAACAGCCACAAGAACGTTTTCAAAATAAATTTCCTTCCACACTTGGACAAAACAGCCTCAAGAACGTTTTCAAAATAAATTTCCTTCCACACTTGAGCGAGACATTTACAAGAGAATTTTTATTAAAATAAAATAGTTCACATTTGAGCGAGACAGCCACAAGAGAGTTTTTTAAATCAAATTCCTTCCTCATTTGTGCGAGACAGTCACAAAAATGTTTTTTTAAATAACATACCTCAACATGGAAATTAGTTTGGGGTTTATAAAATAGAAAATGTCAGCTTAGAGTTCATAAATGTAGAGCGGGTCTGTCTGATAACGACTTTAATAAATACATATCAAGACCACTTCAGACTAATAAACATTACACGTATCTTAATAATAATAAAAAGTTAATGTCTAATTCCTTCTACAGTTCTGTGGAACAGAACCAGACAACAGTCAGCACAGCTGGAGATTAAGAGGAGAGATTTAAAATTGATATCGAACATTCTGTGGAAATAAGCAAGCACATAAACAAGGCACGCCTGTGACTGGAACACACAGGGGAAGAGAAGGGAGAAGAGGTCAAAGATAACTTGGAAAAGGACAGTGGAAGTGTAAGTGGAACCTTAAGTACCTAGGCTATCAGGGGCGGAGCTGAAAAAGATAGCCCAAATTCGAAAACGGTGGCGAGTTGTGGTTGCCATTGAGTAACTGTAAAGTTTTTATGCATGAGAATGTTTAATGTTTATTTTTGTGTATGCGAAAAAAATCCTAGTATTTATGAGGAAATTGAACAGCATCTTCCTCAAGTCGTGATATAGGCAGCAATTTCAGGAAATCACTTAAGGGGGAACACCCACCCAGAAATGGGTTATCTTTTTAAAAAATTAACAGGAAAATAACTAACAAACTTGTTGACATAAAATTTGGCCACATGTTACAAGAGATATTATATATTATGATGAACAAAGTTTACTTTATAAATTTTAAAGTTTTATGTGAAAATAATTAATTAACATGAAGTGATGAAAAAAAAAAGAAAGGAAAACCCCCAGTGCACCGGGGAATGAATTTCACTCACCTAAAAGGTGCAAAGAATGCCAAACCAGCAGATGATGTGCATAACATCCCTACCTATGGCGTGAACCACCCAAAAATGTCTACCCCAATGAGTTTTGTAGATATGGCTCTTGCAATATGACCCTTTTAAATAGCACAAATTTAGAACTTTGTATAGCAATATCTCTATTTCTATACCATGTAAGAAAAAAGTGGAGGTTCATTCCATAAAGGATAACATGGGCTATAAGTGTGCAAAATTTGAAGGCTATAGCTTTAAAATTGTAGAAAATATCACCGGAACTGTGAATCGCAAGCCCTGTTTTCGTTAAAGTTCAGTTTTTAAAATGTTAAAACACTTATCTGATTCTCTTTGAACATTGATAACTCATAAACTATTACAGATAAACACATAATTCAAAAAGAATATCAAAGTAAAAAGGCTTATAAATATTTAAAACACAATTATTATATGAAAATCAAAAATAACCTTTTTTGTCTTTTTCTGGGTGTATATGCCCCCTTAATGGCGCCATATTTTTTTGATACAAGTGTCAGTGACACTGCTTATCAGAACATGCTTCAGATGTGGTTTTTTTCCATACCTCTCTCATGAGGTAATAGCTATTCTGCAACAAATACATAGGCCTATAGTTCAAATCGCTCATCCAATAGTGCCTTTCACCACTGGCCCAAGTCGATCTCATATAAAAATGAACAGCGCGAGCAAGAATGGTGCTCCTCATAACACTCTCTGTGCCCAACCTAAACCTACGTACAGAACCATTGTGGGCATTTCTTTCATCAACAATCTTCTCACCAACGTGTGTTGCAAGGTATGCAAACAGAACACACTCCACACAAGAACTTTAAGGTTCAGCATCCAACTTACCCCATCCCCCACTCCCGCTTATAAATTACACACACAACCACATTATATATATATATATATATATATATATATATATATATATATATATATATATATATATATATATATATATATATATATATATATATGCATGTGTGCGTGTGTGCTTGTGGTAGATCTTTGGAGGGCTCAATGTTACTAAAGTAGATCCCAAAAGCTCCTGGGCTGCCAACCCCTGCTCTAGAGCACCCATAGTGGTGACAGTGGATATTGGTAACGGAGAGGTAACAAGGGCAGTTAACGATCGCCTGTTAGAAAACAACCCCGTAACTGATGAATCAACATGACCCAGACTTCTGAAATTAGGCATGAAGCGTAAAACCAGCAGACACTGACGTATGAGCGGATGGGTCAGTCGTGTATACAACCAACTCGCTGCAGGAGAAATCAACAATCATGTCCTGGAACATTTGCTGAGGGAGATTGAGCACCTAAGGGTTGACCTGAGTGTGCAATGATGTCGATTCTGAACCACAATAATATTAAAACAAGTAAATAGCAAATTGAAAATGAGAGTTACACGTGTTATACATGCTCTTCGCTACTTTATGGTGCAGAAACATGGACAGCGAAAAGCAGTTAGAAGAAAGAATTATTTGTGAAGTGTGGATATATAGAAGAATGGGACAGGTCTCGTGGACATAGAAGAAAACAAACAAGTCATAGAGAAACTAGAAATTACAAGAGAATGAATGGATCAGATCAAATAAAATAATTGGACGTATTAAAGGTTATAGGGTTCTACGAGAGGTCGCTTGGGGTTTCGGGAGAGATCGTGATTAAAAAATTGAAACAGTAAACGTGTTTTTTTTTTTTAAGTTTACGAGCCGGGCGATGTTCTCTTGCAAATACATTTAATTAGCAGATTGTAGAGTAGACATTTGTGATAAGACTTTTTGACCTACTTGGATAAGGTTTAAAAAATAAAAATCAAGTAGGAGACTGAAATAAGGAAAAGCTAAAGTTACTTCTTCCTATACAATGTGTTAGACGGGATATCCTTTGTGGGGAGGGAATCCACACAAAAACAGTAGGCTAATAAAGGTTTTCCCATAGCAGATACTGCCGTGAGGAGTGAAGTGTTAGAGACTTCACTACACTAGGTCCAGCATCGAGAGATGGGGTGACCAGTTCCCTTCCTCTCTGCCTTTTTCTTCCCTAACTCAAGTGCAAAGTCAGGTACCCATTTATAGCTGGGTAGACTAAAGCATTTCGATACCGTGCATCGAGCCCGGCAACCTTACCACGAGAGTCCTGCGCTCTAACCACTCTGTCAATCGGAAGCTAATAAGTTGGCCAAAATAAATAGATCCACAGACCCAATAAAATCATTCTCTACTCAAAATAGCATTGACAATTTTCATTGGATTATTATATTTACAACTTTCTGATCACGCTAAGATACCATGAGCTATAGATATAATAATTTCTATGCAGGGATTCCCTGAGGCCGGAAAATTATTTCAAGGGTTCCCCAGGACAAAAAGGTTGAGAAAGACTGCTGTAGCAGGACGATAACATCTTGTCCATCTGACAAGACAAGGCCAATCAGAGTGGACAATCATCGTATGAGACAGAAGACTTGAATTTTCACTGCAGCAAGCATTCGTTGCGGAGACGGTCGACTATCTGACCTGATTTTTTTTATTCACTCGCATTTAAAAATAAAACTAATTAATAAAGTAATATTAACAAGAACCGATAAACGAACGCGTTAAATAGCTAATGCAAAAAAATTTTATTATCACTATTTGAATTACGTATCTTTGTCAATCTTCAACACGTATCGAATTATTTGTTTTCTTAGCAACACATACATATGTAGTGGTACCGTGCGAATTACGAATTCCAGTTATCTATGTATATTAATCCGCAATATAACCTGATGCGATGCCACTGCGCATAAATGTGCGCATGCCGTGCAGTCTAGGCACCGTTTAGACAATGTGTGTGGCTCCGTAATTCGAATTAGTTTATAAATAACTTTAGTTTAAAGGATTTTATCAAGTTCAATGAATCAAGTACTTACATCATTACTGGTAAAAATAATTACTATCACCAAATGAATTTTAAATATCCTGACAGACTTTTATGGATTTTCCAGACAGCAAATGAAACCAACATTGTTTACCAAATGCGCGAAGTATGTAGTTAACAATTAAGCAAACAATATAATAATGTTAACATAATTATGTTTAATTTTAAAGTTGAGGGCGTCTTTATTTCCTTCGTTATTTAATTTTTGCACTGGATTGAATTCAGAACTAAGATAACAAGTGTAATTAAAAACATGGTAACGAGTTTCAACTTTCGGAGAACTTCATAAATATTGTAGCTGTTACACTATTTTTAACATGTCGAAGATGAATATTATAATTTGCCCTTATTTCATCAAAGGCAACATTTGTTTCTGTTATCCACATACTCCTCGATCGTTTCTGTCTTGTAATTGTCTGTGTGCTTTAGAGTCATGGCTAGTTAGTAAACACGAGGGGACGGCACTAGATGCCACAGAGTTGTGGTTTTACAGTAGAATGTTAAAAATACGATGGACAGCCAAAAAGAGAATGAGGATGTACCGAAAGAGGGCAATACACAAAGGAAACTTATTTCACAAGTTAGAAAGAAGCAATTCACTTTTTTTGGTCATGTTATGAGAAGTCGTAAGCAGGAATAAATCGTAACAACAGGTAAGATTGAAGGAAAAGAAGAAGTGATAGAGCAAGATAAATGGAGAATATAATGGACAGTTTGACATCGTTTCATCGGAAAACGTCAACAAAAGAATTGATAAAATGAACTGAAGACAGGAAGTTGTGGAGAGACAGGATCTCCTACGCCACTATGCATGGTACTTGATGATGATGATCAGTACAGGTTAATATATTTAAAGGAGGATAAAAATTCAATATTTATGTATGTATGTATGTATGTATGTATGTATGTATGTATGTATGTATGTGGTAACAGCCCTCATTAACGCTGTATGAATTTATGTAAATTTACTTTATGTAAATTCTAATGATTCTCCTATATGCCATGATGTATTTTATTATATCATGAAAGTACATATCAATGTATTTTCTGGAGAATAAAGATTCTGATATGTATGTAAGTATGTATGTATGTATGTATGTATGTATGTATGTATGTATGTATGTATGTATGTATGTATGTATGTATGTATGTATGTATGTATGTATGTATGTATGTATGTTTTTTTCGCACTATTGTCTAAAAACTCCATGTGTGCCCATCATGTAAATATCTACCATTATGTAAACATCTACCATTATGTAAACATCTCCCATCATGTAAATATCTACCATTATGTAAACATCTACCATTATGTAAATATCTACCATTATGTAAACATCCATCATGTAAATATCCACCATTATGTAAACATCTCCCATCATGTAAATATCTACCATTATGTAAATATCTACCATTATGTAAACATCTCCCATCGTGTAAATATCTACCATTATGTAAACATCTACCATTATGTAAATATCTACCATTATGTAAACATCCATCATGTAAATATCCACCATTATGTAAACATCTCCCATCATGTAAATATCTACCATTATGTAAATATCTACCATTATGTAAACATCTCCCATCGTGTAAATATCTACCATTATGTAAACATCTACCATTATGTAAATATCTACCCTTATAGCACGGTACGACAGTAGATTTAAATGTATTATGGTTTTATGGGTAGGTGCCAGTCATCGATTGCGTCCGATTGGCTAAGCGGTTAAAGAGCTTCCATCTCGCGACATGGTTACCAGGTTCCTGGATGTAAGGGTCTACTTTTACTATTTTAATCTTCTACCAGTCACTAGTGTAATAGTATGACGATATTGTCTCCCCTACTTTGCAGTAGTGGTCGAACACTGGCTAAACTTAAAGTATAAAATGAGAGTCTTCAAGAGTTTCAACCTTCGTTCAAGATTACTCTTGGCAAAGGTATAAATAGAAGAATGATGCTGTAGCGAAAGGTTTTCCTATTATGATAATAGTGGTAGAGCAGAAGTAGAATCTCTCTCCAGAAAGTATGGAGTTCCAGTGCCCGAGAAGTACACTGGTATCACAAGTGAGTTACAGCTGTGAATACTCTGAGCTGGACAATAGATTTATGCTTCAGAAGTATAAGTTGCTACTTTCGCTATCGTAACCCTATGTGATAATATAATTAAATTTGAAAAGGTAACTCAAAATTTAACAGTTAAAAATTTAACAAGTCAAATGAGTACAATTATCCAATTTATTATGTACATCTATATATTCTTGTAATGATAAATGGGTGTTGGAAGATGGTAAAATGTATGATTATTTACAGTTACAAATTAAAATAACTGTTACGTGCAGTCTTTGATATCTTACAATATTATACATTGGTATTCTTGTTATCTTCGCAAATATTTTGAAAGCAAAATAGTGCTTAAGGGAAAGTCATTATTGAGTTACTTCCCTTGAAAGTTGTGTCGGCTCTTTCGATCAAACTCCGCGGATAAATCCATTTTACTGCGATTTATTCGTTGTTTGGGTAATAATAGATTGTTCTTGCTTCAGAATATCTATGGCCTGAATTTATGTGTATTGTTTGTCTGAGTAGGACGAGTCTGTCTTATATCTGTATATCTTTACATATCTAAGTCGAACTATATGTTCTGTTGTCTCTAGAGAGGTCGAAGGCTATTCGGCGGATGTGTCGCTAGAGTGTGGTGTGATTTGGCTTCGTCCTGATAGGGACTGTGTGTTTTCCATGTCGGCCTGTCGCCGGGGAAAAAGTGATCTCAGTATTTGTGGGGAAGGTGATAGTTGTCTAAACCTATCGTGTATGCTTTACCCCAGTGTTTAGTCGTATTGCCAAGGAATGGCAGTTTCATATTTCCTATACCAAGGTAATCAAAGATACTCTTATGAACTCTCGATCAAGGCCACCATTTTCGATAGTTACGATTTGAATGTCTAAGAGAATATATTTGACTCGATGAAAACGACTTCGATTCCTAGCAGCACTATATCCTGTAGATTGCAGTCAATTGTTCATGATCAAATCTACAGAGCAATGAAATGTTTTATGAATGACTAACTTTAGGACAGATTCATTATCTGTATCCAAACGTGAGTGACAGCTCACGAGTGAAGCCATCTTGGAACCAAAACATGTAGTGACTTTCAAGAAGAGAAAAGGGATGCCCGTATTATCGCTTGATCAGTCCAGAGATCACTGCTACACATGAGAACCCATTGCTAGCGGTTCAATATTATTATATGGAAAAATATGTGCTGAACATTATGTTGAAGAATCGTCGCTAGACGAGATTAGGTTTAGAAGCCATCTGAAATATTGTTTATAAGCTGACGTGCTCAGTCAGTGAAGTCAGATGATATATGTATGGGCGATACTGAGTGCTTGGCTACTGACAGTCCATTATACAATTATTCTACATGAGTGCCCATGTAACATTGCAAGACCATTTGTCCACTGTACTATGATGTATTTATATCTATCTTTTGGTGGATATCATTAACGGGAATAAAAATCCAACGTTATCCAACCTTATCAACCTTATCAACTGGTGGACCAGCTTTCTGGGTTTGACCTCGCAGAAGTTCAGAAGTCAACAGATTACCGATACCAGACCGTTTCCTGTGGCTGATACGACACACTTGCAGTATTGGTTTGCTCTTTGTCAACACTTCGTCACGTGACCTGTCAGGTGAATGCAGTATGTAGGTCAGCGTTGTTGACATTTTTTACATTAGACATTATAGAGTTTCACAGAACAGTTGGATCAATTCTTGTCAATGTTAACAGGAAGACAGTATGAGTGAACTAAGAAGTCCTATTTTCATCGATGGATCTTCTTGTTTTCTGTATATGAACTTTAATATTTAAGGCCAGAATGTTTAATTGAATAAAGTGGCAGTTTGTTTATTTTCATAAAAATAACTTTGCCATTACTGTAAGACTGAGCCTATTTTGCAACACACACTATCATACACATAATTTATATATATTTATGTTTACATGTTATTTGTTTGTATAGTATGTTAGTTTCTATGTCAGCGGGTTGTGTTTAAGGTTGGGCGGCGTCCTCACAACAGAATATCCCACGTCATAGAGGGTCCGTTGTGGGCGTTTTCTATAGGTGCAATTTTCTTGATTGAAAATTTGCTGCGACAACTGTTGCTTTTGTGTTAGCTGTGAAGTCTGTAATTATTGTTATTTTTGTAATATTTCTTTGTTCTTTAGTTTTGTTTTGATTTGTTTGTAATTTGTTGGTCTAACCTTTTCTATCTTTCAGTTCTATTCACAATTTATATTCATATTGTGACGTCATTTGTGTTGTTATTCTTTGCAGATTCAGTGATTATTTTCATTGATTTCCCTATTTGATTTATTTTGATTTCTGCAAACGTTCTTGTATTGTCAGTCCTATTTGTACTTTATGTATTCTGTTGGTTGACATATGTTTTATATAGGTATATTTCATAAGACACAATTGCCTGTGCACTGCACTTGGATTATGGTATAAACCAGTACCTGATTATTATTACTATTATACAAGACCTTATTAAAGGCTTGTGACCCACAGATATTGGGATAGTATACTGATTAATCAAGTCATTGAGAACTTGTGGTATTATTATTGATTCAGGTGATTAGTATTATTGTTAGACATCATGGCTACATTAGAATACTTCATTACACAAGGGAAAGCCCTTGATAAGACTGGTCAACAATTAGAACAATGGGCAGTTGCTCAATATGACAAAGCATTAGCTGCAGAAGAGAGAAGAGCTATGGCAGAAGAGAAAAGATTAGCTGCAGAAGAAAGAAAAGCTATGGCGGAAGAGAAAAGATTAGAAAGAGAAGCTGAGGCTGCTGCTGAACAAAAGAAATTGCAGATGCAGGTAGAGGAAAGGAGATTTGAAGCTGAACAAAAAAAATTGGAAAGAGAAGCTGCGGCTGAACAAAAAAGATTAGACAGTGAAGCTGAACAAAAAAGATTAGACAGGGAAGCTGAACAAAAAAGATTAGACAGGGAAGCTGAACAAAAAAGATTAGACAGAGAGGCTGAAGAAAAAAAAGCAATAAGAGAACATGAATTTGAGTTGGAGAAATTAAGATTGACAAGTATGAGTAATGTTAATCAGGCATCTAGTGGTAATGATAAACCTTCTACTTACAAGGTTAAGGTTCCACCGTTCAATCAGTCCAGTGACGATATTACATTCTGGCTGGATAGATTTGAACGTTCTTGTCGTACACATAATGTGGATAAATCACAATACGCTAATCAATTATCAGAAAACTTGAAAGGTGAATCTTTGACTAGATTATGCCTTGTAGGAGAAGCAGATAAGGATAATTATGATGTCATTGGGGCGGCTTTGATAAAAAAAATCAGCTAAGTGAGGAAGGCTATCGCCTTTTATTTAAAACGATGGTACCTGAGACGGGTGTAGAATTCTCAGAATTCACTGCAAAGGCACGTCTCACAGTTGATCGTTGGATTGAGCTTTCCAAAACAGAAAAAACGTATGAAGGACTTATGGATTTGTTGCTCAGAGATAAGATTATGTCATGTGTGAACAAACCTTTCCTTGAATTTATACATGAGCGTAAAACTAAATCTCTAAAAGAAATGGAAGAATATTGTTCCCAATATGTCACTGCACACCCCGACGTGACTTTTGGCAACACTAAGATTAAGGAGAGTATGCCAGTTGCTTCAGCAACACCATACAATCCCAATTATTCACACAGATTTCAGGGACCTCAAAACAGATTTGATAAAAAAAGGTAACCATAATAGTTATCAAAACCAAGGTAACCAATCATTTCAGGGTTCTTCTTCAAAGAACTGGAGACGACCTGATAGCTCTCGACACAGGGGTGGTCATAATTATAGGAATTTCCGTAGAGGAAGTAATTATAGAAACTATCAGGGTTATCCGTCTTGGAGTCAACAAGATCATAATTACAGAGATACTCATTATAATGAATATGATAATGGTAACCAAGGGAACTATGACTCAAACCCAAATAGGGGTTACAATAGAGGTAACAATAACTACAGAGGTGATAATAACCGAGGTAGATCTCAAAACAAAAGACATAAACCACATTTTCAGGCAAACTCTGCACAACAAGAGTCCCATGAAGCCTATAAACAGAGTAAAGATAATAATGATGCTAGTAATATGGCATGTGCCGCTTTTGATTTTGGGAGAGCATCTCAGTGCCCCCAATGCAAAACGTTATTTGAGCCAACCACAGTGTCTACTTTAAGCTGTGGCCATCCTCTTCCTGCTCTTCCAGCATCAGTCGCGCATGATGGAAGAGGTTCTCTTGTCTTACATAAGGGTTTAGTGAATAACAATCCAGTCTCTGTGCTATTTGATTCTGGATGCACCACAATTGGTGTTAGGCAGTCACTCGTAGATCCTTCCCGTGCCACTGGACAAGTAGTCAAATGTGTAACATTTGGCGGCACATTAGAGAAATACTCTACTGCTATCATTAGGATTGCTACTCCTTTCTTTACAGGAGATGTACACGCATGTCTTCTTCCGAATCCGATCGCTGACCTCATCATCGGTCGCATTCATGGAGTCAAGGAATGCACTCCGCAACAAATTTCCACGTGGGAAAGGCAAAACATGCAGATTGCTAACGCTGTAGTCACTAGAGCTCAGGCTCTTAATATGCCTCAAACTTCATCTATTGAAGATAATGAAGTGCATAACCAAGATAATCCCTTGGTAATTTCTCGTGACTCGTTTATAAAACAGCAAGAAGATGATCCCACTCTGAAGAAATTCTTCATTCTTGCAACTAAAGGTGATCCGAATAAAGACACAAGTCGTAAATCGTGGATTACAAAGAAGAATGGCGTACTTGTACGTATGGTTCAAGACTCCATTACGTCAAGTCATTCTCAAATCCTGGTTCCCAAGAATTTGAGAGTTAAAATTTTGCAGCACGCTCACGACTCTCAGTGTGCTGGACACATGGGTTTTTCCCGTACTAAGTCAAGAGTCCTTGCGGCTTTCTTTTGGCCATTGGTAAACAAGGACATACGGATTTATTGTCGATCTTGTAAAGTATGTCAGGAAGTTAAATCCAAAGGTCCACGGCATGCTGCACCCATTCAGGCGGCGGACATTCCTATTCGGCCGTTTCAAAAAATGGCCATAGACATTATTGGTCCATTTAAGATCAAGTCTGCCAGAGGACATCAGTTTATCTTGACGTGTGTTGATATGTGCACACGTTGGCCAGAGGCTATTCCTCTGAAGAGCATTACTACTGCTGATATTGCAGATGCTCTTTGGCTTATATTTTCTCGTCTGGGGTTCCCCGGAGAAATATTGTCAGACCATGGCACCCAACTAATATCAGATACCATGTCTCAAGTAATGTCTACTCTGCAGATAGATAGATCTTTAAGTAGTATCTACCATCCAATGTCTAATGGTATGGTCGAACGCCTTAATAGAACACTTAAAAACTTACTGGGGAAGATAACTGAGGATCATCCTCAAGACTGGGACAGAGTTTTACCTGCGGCCCTCTTCGCTTACAGAGAGGTACCCAATGAACATACGGGATTTTCTCCCTTTGAACTCGTCTTTGGCGCGCGTCCGCGTGGCCCTATGTCGTTGCTTCACGATCTCATAACATCTGACAATATTGACGATGACACAAAGTCATCCTACGAATATGTCATCGCGTTGAGACAAAAAATTATCGAAGCATGCAAATTAGCAACTTCTTCTTCTGAATTTGCGAAACAGAAGGCAAGGCAATTTGCCAATAAGAAGAGATGCTTACGACAACTTTGTCCTGGTGACAAAGCATTTGTATTACTACCTTGTAGGGAAAACAGATTACTTATTTCTTGGAAAGGTCCGTACGATATAATATCGAAAATTTCCGATGTCGACTATATTGTCGATATTGATGGGAAGCATAAAACCTTCCACATCAATATGCTTACTGAATTCCATGAACGTCCGGATTATTTGCAACCCATTTTCCAAGCAACGGACAATTCTCCAGTACAACATGGTCATTACTCATCACTGTCCGTGATACAGGATGAGGAAACAAGTTTTTCAGATGTAAATCTTCCTCTTCCAATGATCCCACTTCATTCCAGTGAATCATGGAAGAACGTTACTGTCTCTCCTGATTTGTCTCTAGGAGAACAGCGACAAGTTTCAACTATGTTGCAAACATTTCAGGATGTACTCACTGACATCCCTGGACAAACGAATGTCATTCAACATGACATTGTTCTAACTGACCATACTCCTATTAGGGTTAGACCTTATCCTATACCTATACATTTTCAAGCACAGGTCGAGAAAGAGTTGGATGAGATGATAGATTTGAAAATAATCGAACCATCCACCTCTGCATATTCTTCGCCGATGGTTATTGTGCGTAAAAAAGACAATAACATACGTCTTTGCGTTGACTATCGAAAATTGAATCAAGTAACTAAGTTCGATGCCGAACCTATGCCTTTACTGGAAGAGCTACTTACTCGACTCTCCAAATCTCATTTTTTCACTAAACTTGATTTGTCTAAAGGATATTGGCAAGTTCCTTTATCTGAACGCGCCAAACCTCTCACGGCTTTTTCAACACCTAGAGGTTTGTTCCAATGGAATTTTATGCCTTTCGGTCTTATGAACGCACCAGCTACGTTCGTACGCATGATGCGCCGAATCCTATCTTATCGGTCAGATGTCATTGCATATCTAGACGACATCTGTCTTTTCAGCGATACTTGGGAAGATCACTATTCAGGGTTAGATGAATTGCTGTCTACTTTGCGTGAGCACAACCTGACAGCGAAACCCTCTAAAGCCTATATTGGTTTTAGCGAAATTTCTTTCCTAGGCCACCGAGTTGGTCATGGTTTCCTAAAGACAGAGGACCATAATACTAGTAAGATACTTAACATCTCAATCCCTAAGACTAAAAAACAGGTGAGAAGTCTGTTAGGTCTTATTCAATTTTATGGCAGATTCATTCAGAATCTATCCTCTATCATGGCACCTCTCTCAACACTTCTAAAGAAAGGTTCGCCTAATGTGGTCCACTGGTCTCAGGAATGCCAATGCTCTCTGGATAAGATTAAAACACTGTTTTCAACACCACCTATTTTAGTGCTACCCACTAAAGATAAGACATTCGTTCTTCGTAGTGACGCTTCATCCACTGGGATTGGAGCGGCACTAATGCAAGAGTACTCTGGAACTCTGCATCCTGTAATGTATATTTCCAGAAAACTTAATGCGGCAGAAAGGAATTATTCGGTTTTAGACCGTGAGCTATTAGCTATGGTTTGGTCGATCCTCAAACTACAGAGATTCCTTCTAGGCGCACATTTCATAGTAGAAACCGACCAAAAAGCTCTTACTGCTATACAGAGTAAGAATTTGAAGAGCTCGAGGTCTACTCGATATGCAATTGCTCTTCAACCTTTTCATTTCTCTGTGCGAGCTATTCGTGGATCAGATAATGTGATGGCAGACATTCTGTCAAGATGCCCACATGATTCCACATAACTATTAGGGCTTAGACTTCTTGATATGTCTAGTTCTATAGTAGTTCCTTTTCTATATCATGATAGATACACATTTGTAATTTAATAATATAATGATTGTATCACTACATAGCGGTTCATTGATGTTTATTCACCGCTGTGCTTTGATGATTTTTTCTTCATAAATCATAAATTTAAGATATCTAATACGAAATGATGATATGAATTTTTTAGGCATTGTGTAATTGCCAGAATTGTATTATACTTTGATGACACCTTCCTGGAAAAATATACTTGTAGAGAAATAATTTCTCTCAGTTTATGAGACACATTCTCACCAGTCGCTCCATAAGTCGACTTAGCCTCATATTAGGCGTTATAGGTATTCCTGATATTTTCATCTGCGCATTATTCATGCGTTGTGAGCCTATTGTACGTTGCTCCTAGATGTATTTCAAAAAGAAAAAAAAATGTTCCATTTTTTTTTTTCCCGGGAGGTGTGGTAAGACTGTTACGTGCAGTCTTTGATATCTTACAATATTATACATTGGTATTCTTGTTATCTTCGCAAATATTTTGAAAGCAAAATAGTGCTTAAGGGAAAGTCATTATTGAGTTACTTCCCTTGAAAGTTGTGTCGGCTCTTTCGATCAAACTCCGCGGATAAATCCATTTTACTGCGATTTATTCGTTGTTTGGGTAATAATAGATTGTTCTTGCTTCAGAATATCTATGGCCTGAATTTATGTGTATTGTTTGTCTGAGTAGGACGAGTCTGTCTTATATCTGTATATCTTTACATATCTAAGTCGAACTATATGTTCTGTTGTCTCTAGAGAGGTCGAAGGCTATTCGGCGGATGTGTCGCTAGAGTGTGGTGTGATTTGGCTTCGTCCTGATAGGGACTGTGTGTTTTCCATGTCGGCCTGTCGCCGGGGAAAAAGTGATCTCAGTATTTGTGGGGAAGGTGATAGTTGTCTAAACCTATCGTGTATGCTTTACCCCAGTGTTTAGTCGTATTGCCAAGGAATGGCAGTTTCATATTTCCTATACCAAGGTAATCAAAGATACTCTTATGAACTCTCGATCGAAGCCACCATTTTCGATAGTTACGATTTGAATGTCTAAGAGAATATATTTGACTCGATGAAAACGACTTCGATTCCTAGCAGCACTATATCCTGTAGATTGCAGTCAATTGTTCATGATCAAATCTACAGAGCAATGAAATGTTTTATGAATGACTAACTTTAGGACAGATTCATTATCTGTATCCAAACGTGAGTGACAGCTCACGAGTGAAGCCATCTTGGAACTAAAACATGTAGTGACTTTCAAGAAGAGAAAAGGGATGCCCGTATTATCGCTTGATCAGTCCAGAGATCACTGCTACACATGAGAACCCATTGCTAGCGGTTCAATATTATTATATGGAAAAAATATGTGCTGAACATTATGTTGAAGAATCGTCGCTAGACGAGATTAGGTTTAGAAGCCATCTGAAATATTGTTTATAAGCTGACGTGCTCAGTCAGTGAAGTCAGATGATATATGTATGGGCGATACTGAGTGCTTGGCTACTGACAGTCCATTATACAATTATTCTACATGAGTGCCCATGTAACATTGCAAGACCATTTGTCCACTGTACTATGATGTATTATGGCAACCTGTGATTTGTCACTATCTGTGCTGTCGAGTGTGTACGTCCAATTAAACTTTAGAAAAGGTACACAGTCGTTGGTGTCGATGACTTCCAGCCATACATGAGTGTGAGAAAAGAACATTTTTTGTCAACACCACGAACCTTTATCATCATTCGCACATTATACACTCAATCCATGTCTACACACCACTGCGTAGGTCAAGTTGACATTCCATACACTACAGTGGAGCAAACAACACCATAGAGATCTTATCAACTGATGATGATGATGATGTCTGTTTCCATCCACTTATATCTATCTTTTGGTGGATATCATTAACGGGAATAAAAATCCAACGTTATCCAACTTTATCAACCTTATCAATAACTAATAGAAAAAGTCTTGGATTTATCTTCCACTGAATTTACAACAAAAGGATTGTCACATTATCTCTTGCCATCTAGTTGTCATCATTAGACAGTCATTTTAGAAACTGCTCACAGGATTTGTTGGATGGATACAAAGAAACTCAACTTTAGCCACGTCTGCTCGAGGTTCCTCCGACACACTGGAGTACGGAAGACTTTCCTTCAGCCCGCCCTATAACTACGGGAGACTAAGGTGTTGAAGTTTGGTTGACCTCTAGGCTTCAGTGAGCTGGATCAACTTCTTCAAGTCTTTAGTTTCTCGATCAGGAATGATCATAAACATTGATATTAAAAACCTGGAACAAGAAGTAATAGGTGGCCATGTTGTTCCAACAATCTCACCACCAACTACTGTTCATGATGCGACCATGTCTTCAGTGTTTGTATATAAATGAATGAATCATGGTAGTATGTTACAGAGATAGCATGATAAGATAATGTATACTGTGCAGAATTAACAAATTACATGAATAAATCATAGGTTATGATACATGGGTACGATATAACCTTTGCCTTCCACTTATGGATGTCAAGTCACTTATGTACTTGCTGGTATGTCGTAAGCTTCCAGGCAAGAACTAGCCATGATATATGTGGCTAACCAATTAATGGTTATGCTTCCTGACAATGCCGGTGAAGGTTATCTCTGGTTAGCGTCATTCTCTTTTTTATTATATCTGATACAATCAATCAGAAATAAAATCTGAAATAAAATGATATTATTCATACATATATCTTTAATAAACTTACATACCCTCTTAGGATCTATAAGCTCACGGTGAGATTATTTTGGTTGAAGTTAATCTGCCCTGCATGCAGCGTGAAAAAATAACTTTTCTTACAGATACTGTCTTCCAGTTTCTCACTTTGGCTTCTGGATTTGGTGTGTGTGTGTGGGAGTCGCGCTACACATTTTTTTTTCCACAACAAAGCAAGAGGAACCAAATTTCGCTACAGATGCTTCCACTTCATTTTAAAGAAAATCAAGAATAACAACTGATGTCATCTCAGCTGCCATGAACTTATTATTCTCTCGCCCCTTCTATGAGGAAATATTGACTCGTATTTTCTGATTCCCCAGCTGAAGGTGATTCAGACACTATTAATTTAATAACTATATATGTGTATGTATTTCAATCAATATGAGTCATACGTGTGCAGACATACTTTTCACTCAATATTGATTAATCCAATTATAGATTTATAGTTACAGATAAACAGATATAGTAATCACTTATGGGTTTACAATGTAAAATAAATAAAGCTGTTTATAAAAATGAAGCGATGATATTTATCATCATCGGATAAAAGAAAATGTTGGTGGATAATAGGGAAAAATTTGAATTGTCCATTGCCTGCACTGTTATGATACATAGCTGCCGGTGTGAAGTTGGATGGCGTCTGCTTCAGCCGCTGTTGGTTCCCAAAGGTGCTTTGGACTAGTCCTTCTCTTCAACAGTCAAATTTGGTGGCAGTAGCATGCCCCTTTTAACAAGGCCGGGGTTAGTACTTAGGTTGTCAAACGTCTTCAAGACCCGTGTAATGTAGGTGTCTAACGTCGAATGCTGGCAATTTATACCACAAACTAAGAGGAAACAAATGCCTCTTTTTTAAATATTGTGTCTCCTGATATGAACTTCAGGCGACCTCCTCTTCCTTTCAACATTTCATCTTCCTCAGAATGTTTACCCTCCATGAGCATTCATTTAGACCCAGTGAGTTGGATGAAAGTGCTGTTGGACAGTTGAAATATATAGATAAATGTACAAATAAACTGTATTGAAGTGTTAGTATAATAAATATAAACACCATGATATCATCATCAACTCTCTGCTCTCTGAATCCTTCTGCTATCAGTATTATTATGAGAGTTTTATGTTCTCTAGTTTTAGCAGCTATGCCGAATCCTGTGGCCATTTATATATGATGTCCTGGTTACGAGCTCTCATTTTGGCTGCCTGTGATCTCTCCTTGCAAAATTGGAAGTCAGTGAGGTAGTGGTAAAATGCTATATGTTATAAGCAAAATTTTCGCCAACACAGACATGCTGCTCAGTTGGAGAAAGCTCCAATCAGAAGTAGTTTATCTTAGCATTTTCATGCCAAATCAACCACAAATAATTATCTGATTTTGGTAGAGGTGTCTCCCATCCTTATGTGGAACATTACTGCATGACACATAAGATATTCCACTTACATGAGATTTTCAAACTAATCTGACCATCCATCATGACTATATACGGTCTTGCCACTTTCGCTGCTACTTACCATGTTTGACTCTACTCATTACATCACAGATCCTTCACTGATAATCTCCTCCAAGATGTTACTTTCTCGTAGTTGATTACAATCACAAAGTCAATCTGCTGGAAATGTTATATCATTTCCAGTGCCTTAATCTTTAAGATGGTTATCTTCCGACATCCCCGACAAACGTCTGGGTTTTCGCCCCATGCCGTCTGGGGTAACACAGTGTGGTAAAGTGGGATGTTATAAATATTTATAGGGGACTTAGTGTACTGACTGAGATCAGCTGTGAAGGTATCTGTATCTAATAAGTGTGGTGTATTACAGATAACCTTACTTGCTACCACATTTAGACCTCAGTCAGACTTATTCTGGAATATTGTGATGACTACGTTGAATGTCTAGGGTATGATAGTGATGAAGTGTATGTTCACAACAACTAACAGAAAGAAAAACAATTTAATTTAATCCACAATACATTACAACACTGTGACACTCACATACATAGAACACTCTATAAGACTATCTTAAGGAGTCAAGTGTAACTTTTAAAATATGTATTAATTCCTTTCAATAATAGATATCCTGATTCAACTACAAAGTGAACCAGGAATCACAATCAAATGTAATTACAAGTTGTATGTACACAATTTATAGATATGATCTTTGTATTGACATATTTTATTATTATTACAATATGTGTGTAAGTTGTGATGTGGTACTATGAGATAATACTGGCTTTTTCAAGCTAGGTGGTTGTTTGTCATCATGACTTCAAGTGTTTGTTTCTGGTGGAAATAGTATTGGAAAAGTTCACAGTTCCTGTCATTTCAAACAAATAATTGTCCCTCTTTATTTAATATACAGTCACTTTTAGAGGTGGGGGGGGGGGGTACACAAGATTGAGCTGCTCTGGCCAACGAATCTTAACTTCTGTGTGGGCGGCAGGAAACAGTCTCCACTGCTCGCTTGCTTCACAGTTTCCTTGAGAAACAATACTGGTCGCTATCTTGACCAAGGAGTATGCTACCAGCCTCTGGATTCAGCAAAACTCAGACCAGGTGCTGCCTCAATACGTTAGGGCCACGGTCCCTGAAACAAGAAGGTTGTACCTCCCTTCAGAACTAATTTATAATCTATTTCCACACTGACGCACAATACATAACAAACACCGAGTTCAGCGCTGTAGGCCAACTGTTAGCTTCTCGTGTAACAACATTCACCAGTATTCCTCTCCCTAATGGTTACAACGCCTCTGCAATTCCAGCATTATTTCCTTCTATTCAATAAGATAGGTGTCATAGTACTATTTGGCCATCCCATGCAGATATATTCCTCTCCGACAAGTTTTATTCATGGTGGAGCCATATCGAGGTTTTGCCTCTGTTTATTGTTACTGAACCACACACATATAGACATAAATTATCAATTCACATTCAATTTTCATCAACAAGATATCAAATAGGTCTAGCTTACCACAATTCATGCAAATATTAAACAAATACGTTGACTGGCGATGAGTTATGGCACAATTCCGATCTGCCTCTGTCCCAGGCTTTTATTTAGAAAAATATGAGCTGGATCTCAACGCACTTGCTTTTACAAATTGGATTTTCAAAAAGTGGCACTGAACTGACGCTCCTAATTGACTATATTAAATGGTCTAGCCAATGGGACCATGTTTACAAAAGCTTTTGAAAAAATGTACCCTTCCTATCGTTTCTAGTAACAACCAAAATTAGTATTTGCAATCGACTAATCATGTTTCGCCTTACATATAATTCTAACCAATCAAATCGGATTTAACGTAGTGGCCTCATTCCCCTAAAGCAGTATCCAAACATGAGCAAATATGATCGGGTGCTGTCAGACAACACCCGTATAATATTTTGGCTATAATTTGTTAATTACTAGACTATGTGCATAACACTTAACATATTCTTTGTCAGCAAGTCTTAAGGCACCCAAATATATAAATTTAATGGGGCTAAGTGGCTCCGTTCAAAATATGTATTCTAGGATAGTCGTGTATTTGTTTTTTTAATTTTTTTTAATCGATTTAGAACCGCCACCTGTCCTGCCTTTTCGACTGTTCTGTCAGTATAAAGTCAGTATTTCAGACGTAAAACAGTATTGTGTCATGTTTCCTAATAAGCATTAAACATGTTTTCAAAACCTAACCGTGTATTGGTAGTGTTTTTTGTCACTGTTTATTTGAAAAAAAGTTAGTGCTTCATGCCTTACGCGTGAGATTGGCGTTGCTATTAATCACGAGACTGTGGTAGTATTGCATGCGTTCCTCCGTACATCTCTCTCTCTCTCTCTTCTAAGCTCGTCTGTCTTTTCTTTTACTTAGTGCATAAAATGACATTAATGCTAGTATTATATCTAGGTCATTACGCAGTGTGTTTATCTCAAGGTTTTCTAAGAAACACAGTACCAGTTTTATTTTTTTTGAAACGCGTGTATGCTGCTGTAGGCTTTACTAGTAAACGTGAAAGCGTTACAATTATGCAGACGAAGTAGAAAGAGGGGGATTTTTGTACGCCATTGTGACAGCACTGGTCTTTTACCATTCTTCTTTCCTTTTATTGAATTAATTCGTTAGGCTTTACATTTACTTTTTAATTTAGATATGTTGATTTAGAATGTTTCACGACACTTAGATTACTCTGCTATCTCTCATTCGTGTCTCTAGTGAATCTTGTGAAATGTAGAATCTTAATCCGTGTAGATAGCGAGTAATCATACAAACCCATCGACGTGGCTGCAAAACAGGTCAAGCGATCCAGTGCCGTATGGTGAATGACGAAGTAGGACAAGATAATCTCGCACAATGAAATCGAAGACAACAGAACATGAAAAAGGGCGCTTAGAAGGGATGGCCGAGTAAGTACGGCCGGAGAGAACTGAAGACAAGAAAAGTAGAACGTATTTTGTCACTAATAGTTAATTCGCTGATGAGTAAGATTGCCCCATTGCTTGATTTTATCTATGAATTTATGTTTCTGGTAATTCAAATGTCCAGTCAGTCCTTTTGAATGACTCTGAAACACGGAGAACAACAAAAACAAAAACCAAAAAGTAACAGACTCTCATAAATGAATGCTTCCGCAGAATAGAAGAATCGAAGTGGTGTGACAAGATCACTAATGTGGAACTAATGACAAGATCACTAATGTGGAACTAATGACCAGATCACTAATGTGGAACTAATGACAAGATCACTAATGTGGAACTAATGACAAGATCACTAATGTGCAACTAATGACAAGATGACTAATGTGGAACTAATAACAAGATCACTAATGTGGAACTAATGACAAGATCACTAATGTGGAACTAATGACAAGATCACTAATGTGGAACTAATGACAAGATCACTAATGTGGAACTAATGACAAGATGACTAATGTGGAATTAATGACAAGATCACTAATGTGGAACTAATGACAAGATGACTAATGTGGAACTAATGACAAGATCACTAATGTGGAACTAATGACAAGAACCAGACAAGCGCCAGTGGAACATGAAATGAGAAGAAGACGCTGGAGATGGATAGGACACATATTGAAAAAACCTGTTGATGGCATTGCCAAAAAAAATCCTTGTTCTGGAATCCCCAGGGTAGGAGGTAGAGAAAGACCAAAGATCACGTGGAGAAGAGAACTGTGGACAGACATGAAGGGGCTGACGAAGACATGGAAAGACTTTGAGCTGATGGCACGGGACAGGAAAACTTGGCAAATGTCTGTTGACGGCCTATGCTTCTTTAGGAGTTCAAAGGTGAAAGAAGAAGAGTGTTTCTGGATTCTGTTCATTATTAGAAAATGAGAAGGACTGCAGTAAGGTCTCGGCACTAAAAACGTAAACGATAATAGATAGTGTAAGTCTTACTGGGACACAAGAAAAGCGAACAGGCTCACGTTATGAGTACGCTGTCTTCGTTAGGGACAAACGCATAACGCATGAAGTACGAATGTATTAGAAAAAAAAGATACGAATCGATAAGGGAGTTGGTTCACTGGTGTCACTGGTAAATCCGAATAAAAAAACAAATACACGTTAAACCATCCTGCCCTGTGGTATTCATTCAAGGTCATTCCCTGTCTTCTTCATTAACTTCATGTAAACGTCTCATTTCCTTCTTCATGTGTTTTTAGTCTTAACATTTGTCTTACATTGGAGATTCCAGCAATGTGCAACCTTTTCTTCATTGTCTGAGAAAAAAATACGCATATTATACGTATTTTATGGCAAAAAAAAAAAACGTTACGCGTATAATACGTTATCATACGTTAAATTAATATGCTTAAGTTTGACATAGGGTGCTTTCCATAGGTAGAGCGTGAAAATTATGCATGGAGGCATATCTGTAGTCATCCTTATATGACCACCAGCTATGCACAATGACACAATATACAAATGTGGAAGTGAACCTCTGTCTGTGAGGCTAATTACACCCTCATTGACTCTTGAAATCATTCACACACTTCCAGGGATTCCCCCCTGTGGTGAAACTTGTTGAGAACCCAGCATTGCACACTAATCTTGGAGAGGAGTGCATGATTTCAACTCAGCACGTTTCGCAATGGCAGAAAAGCAACAGGAAAAGCTTAGATCTACAGTGTAGATAATACCAAGAATTCTTCAACTTGGTATTTTCTGCAAAGGCGACGAACTGGAACGGACTACGACTTATGGAACATGGAACACAAGAAGTATAAATGGGAAAGAAGAGGAGCTGGTGGAAGAGATGAGGAAAGCAAAATTAGGAATCCTGGCTATAACGGAAACAAAGAAAAAGGGACACGGAGTCATGGATCTCGATGGCAACACGCTGCTCTACAGTGGTGTACCCACGTCTGAAAGAGCTAAATAGGGCGTGGGTTGCATTGTGGCAAAAAACCAGTAAGAGTATCAAGGGATGGAACGTTGTCTCGAGCGCATTATGGTTGTAAAACTAAAAGAAGAGAAACCATAGTCAACCTGGTTATAGTGTATGGGCCAAATGAGGATGAGAGAGCAGAGGTCAAGGAGGAATTCTTAGAGCTGCTTCAAAGGACAGTGGATGACTGCCTAGATGAAATTATCATGCTCGGGGATTTCAATGCCAGAGTTGGAAATGACCATGCTAGATGGGGTGGAGTTATCGGAAGATATGGAGAAGATAATCTCAATGACAATGGAAAGCGTCTACTTAGATTCTGCAGTGAGCAGAATCTGATCATTACAAACACAAAGTTCCCACATAAGCGCATACATGCATACACTAGATGTGAACCAACAAAGAATGAGAAGTCAGTGATCGACTATGCCATTGTTAGGTGGAGCTCATTCAAATATGTCCTGGATGCTAGAGTCTGGAGGGGGCCAGAGATTGGAAGTGATCTATACCTTCTTACAATCAAAAGAACAACTGAAAGAGTTGCTCAGCCTAGGAACTGCCCAACATCACGCAAGAAACCAAGTAAACAAACGGGAGAAATGAGCATTAAGAACTACAAGCTGAGAGAACCAGAAATTAAGACCAGATATCAGGGGCTTATTGCTACAGTGGTGAGAAACACAGAAGAACAACCTGATCTTGGAAACCCTCTGGCTTAAATTCAAGGACATCATAAAGACAGCTGCTGCAAAAGCATGTGGTGAAGTCCTACTTGGGAACACAAGAAAGAGGACACCTTGGTGAACAGAGGAAGTCAAAGAGAAAATAAGAGAGAAGAAAATGGCATGGAAACAATACTTATGAGCTAAAAACACAGCAGGACAAATAGAGAAATATAGAGAATATGTGATACTCAGAACAGAAGAAAAGAACATGGTGCTAGCAGCGAAACAGAAGTCCTGGAAAGAATTTTGAGAAAAGCTAGAAAAAGATGCGCAAGAAAACCAGAAATTGTTCTATAAGACCCTAAAGAACATGAGGAAGGAAAAACAATGCCCTCTCAAATTTATAAAGGACAAGCAAGGCAAATTGCTTACTGCCCCGAAGGAAGTAATGGAAAGATAGAAAGAATATTTCTCAGAACTCCTTAATGGTGAGCAAGGTGTCAAGCATCAGAAATGATAACCACTAGCACAGAAGATGAAACCAATAGTGATGAAGATGACATAAAGATGGAAGAACTGAAGGCAGCACTGGAGAAAATTAAGATGGGCAAAGCAGCAGGGCATAATGGTATAACACCAGAAATGGTTAAGTACATGGGAGCATCAGGCGACTCTTAAGGGTCCTACAGGCAGCATGGTGCAACAAGACCATACCAAAGGATTGGGAGATTGCCATCATAACACCAATTTTCAAAAAGGGTGACAATCGACAATGTGGAAACCATAGAGGCATATCACTTCTCAGTGTCCCTGGTAAAATCTACTCTAGAATCCTAGAGCAGAGACTCCGACGCCTAGCTGAGCCACAATTGGATGAGGTCCAGTGTGGATTCCGAGCAAACCGAAGTACTCAAGACCTAATCTTCACACTCAGACATCTCCAATCCAACCTGCAAGTATGGAAGGAAGAGCTGGAGAAGAGAGGGGTTGTCATAAACGGCTCTAAAACAAAATCCATGGTGATATCACGAGAAGAAAGAAGACATCAGATTAAGCTGGGAGAATAGGTCCTGGAGCAGGTCGACAACTTTAAATATCTCGGAGCTATTATAGACCGAAAGAAAGGCATCAAAGAAGAGTTGGCCACTCGAAAAGCTGCAGCTGGGAGACTTTTTCAGGCCATAAATCGAGGATTCCTCAGCAAGGGAGAGGTTGGTAAGAAAACGAAGATGGCTGTATACCGCTCCACCTATGTCCCAGTCTTGACATATGGATGCGACTCATTGGCAATGACTACAACCCACAAAAGCCAGATCCAAACCTCAGAAATAAGGTATCCGAGGAAGGTGGTTGAAGTAACAAGAAGAGACATGGTCCGCAACCAGACAATACGTCAAGGCCTAAAATCCCACCCCCTGCAGACCCAAGAAGAACAGTCCCAACTAAGATGGTTTGACCATGTCTGCAGAATGGGAGAAGATCGGCTACCACGACAAGCATGGGAAACAAAGAGCCAGGGATCCAGACCCCCAGGACGACCCAGAGTTCGCTGGGAGGACAACACTAGACAATCTTTGAAGGACCGAGTACTAGAATGGAACCAGGCCAGGAGGAAGACAGCCGATAGGATAGTCTGGCGCTCTCTCTTCCAAACCTCTACACCTCACGGTAGAAGGGGATCGACTAAGTAAGTAAGTAAGGTATTTTCTGCAAAAGAGCGAGAAGCTCAGCAGCTCTAGTTAAACGGTAGTAACAACAACAACAATTGCGTGAAATTACGTCACTGGCGCATAATATGTTAAAAAAAAAGTTGTTTGTTTTTGTGTAACAAAAGTTTTGCTGACACTTTAAATATCATACATATATATATATTTATTTAAACTACAACTTGAATTGCTAGACGAACAAAATAAATAAATTAAATTGCTTTTAGTTTTAGCTGTCCAGGTTCTGTAGGACAGCATAACATGTTTTAATTGGAGATACATTTTCATGATTTGAAACATTTGAAGATTTGGTGCAACATATTTTAACATACGGAAGTTTTACCTTATGCGTATAATACGTATTTTATCGTCAAAAATACAATACGTGTCATTGTGACAGTATGGATTACTACGTCGGATTAGCTCTATGGTGCTGCCACTTATTATAGTTAGTGTAAGAATACTTCAGCAAGATTTTAACACTAAGTATTATAGCGCGACTAGTTAGTTAATATACACTAGTCCCAAACCTAGGACATCATTTCATGGTGTACATGAAATGACGTCATCAAAGTTTGTGTAGTAGCGATACAAGTTAGAACGGAACTCATTTATTTTGGGAGAGTAGTTTTAGGGCGTGTTGTGGGATTTTTTTCTTTTTGGGGCGGGGGGGGGGGGGGGCGGGGGGCTGTTTCTCCACGAAAAACGCGCTAGCGGTGAGTTCATGATCTGGTAGAACAACGTTCACCTTGAATTTTAGTTGTGTTACTGAATTAGTATACGGCTGATAATAAGCATCTATGAACCCGCATGTTATTGACCAGAGAATACACTACTAATAAAGGTATCTTTTTATTTAAAGATGTGATTAGACTTATCATTTGAACTCAACTTAGTGGTACTTGTCTGACGTCAAGTTATCGAGAATAGAGCACTTCATTCCCTACTATCAACCAACTAAAAACATCAACACAGACGAGTCTACAAAAATACCTGGGTTTATTACATCTCTTCTGTAACAACCATCTCTGGCGATAGCCAGTTACAACAGAAGTCCAACATATAATCACACTGTCACAGTAGACTTTATTGGTGCCGTTGACCAACTCGTCTCCGTTGGTGTACCCATTTTACAATGGAAACAGACCAGCTGCAGTTGGAGCACCAGTTGATATTGTTGCGACAGCAGAACCAACAACTACAGCAACACCTTCTGCTTCAGACACAGCAGGCAGCATCGCAACAACCCCTACCGGACTCTGATAATTTTCAGACTGCTACTTTGAAGAACATAACGGACACTTTGTGCAATGTTACTCAGTCCGCACATTTTCAGAACATTGCTTCAATTGTTACACCTTTTTATGGGGACCCCTCGCGGTTTAAGAAGTGATTAGTGGACATAGAGAAGTACGTCTTACTTATCCGTACAGCTACGGATGAAGACCGTAAACGGGTTGCTTTGTTGTCGTCTCAGTCTCTAGTTACAGACTTCCTTCGACGAAGATTCAAAGACTTTCCTAGGAAGACCTTCCCCTACCCGAGGAAAGAGTTAATCCAGCGTTATTCGCCAGTGACCGACTGTCAGCACGCTTGAACTCTTCTCCGGCGCATTCATCAGGAGAAGCATGAACCGGTGCAATGTTATGGTGACCGGCTGCTCAATCTTTCTGAGGATGCTTTCTTGGAAGATTCTATGCCTTCAGCGGATCTAGCCAAATATCTTGTTGGCATCTTCATAGACGGTCTCTCTGCAGACTCGCTAAAACTTCATCTAATTCGTAAAGACCCTCAATCCATCAATGAAGCCATACAGTGGGCAGTAGCCAAAGAAAATTTAAAGAAACGTTTTCAGCAGCGTTTGGGACGTGACCCTCGAGTAGAACCCCAAGAAGAACATGAACCGATGGACGTGAGTCATTATCGCTACAGTTGGCAAGGCCCACCTGCACAACAACGACCTGTTGCTCCTCCGTCAGCAGCCCATTCCAGTTATTACATCGATCGCAACATCATCGTAGTGGACAAGCACCTCTGATACATCAGGTATCTACGATTACCTGCTTCACCTGTGGTCAGCCTAATCACATATCTAGGAACTGTATACACCGACAACAGCATCTTGTATGGCCACAAGCTAACACCCAACCGCAACCACGGAATCGCCAGCACAGTCAGGGACAACCTCACCAACCTTCCTGGCCTCCATTCACAGCCATGCCACCCCGTCAGAGACCTTCACACTCTTTTTCCCGTGGACAGTCCCACCCCAGACCTCTTATGGACCAGGGAAACTACTGGAACACCCATTAGCAAGGACCGTACCGGGTGCATTCGACAATCCCAAACGACCACCTTGCAGGGATAGGTCCCTTTATAGAAGAGAAACAATTGCTTCTCCACACGTTTATTTTTCTTCTCTGTCGTCTTCCTCTCCTGTTTCTTATGTCTCTCCTCCACATGTAATTCCTGATCCTTCCTCATGCCTTATCGCAATAGATAATAAAAGCTACCGTGCGCTCATTGATACTGGAGCCACAGTAAGCCTTATTCGTGAGCAGTTATTTCGACAGCTTCGCAGGCACGTTAGTTTTATTCCCTCTTCTACTCCTCTGGCCTCCGTTACTGGCCAACCTCTTCGTTCTCTTGGCACAGCAGTCATACGCCTTCGGATTGGCTCCCAGTTGGTGGAACATCCATTCATAGTAACAAGTAATTTTATTATCGGTCGTGACTTCCTTCTCAGTCATAATGCCCGAATCTATTTTGATTTAAAGCAGATCCGCATCAATGGTGAATACATCCCTCTCCAGGATGATATTCACATTGCTTCCCTGGTGCGTATTACTGCTCCTGTAACTTTAAAACCTCATGCTCTAACTATCGTTACTGGTCGGGTCAAACGATTCGATTATGTCTCTTCTGGCCACACTATCCATGTAGAACCATTACCTGATACCGACATAAGTGATGACCCTTGCATCAATGTAGTAGATGGTATTGTTCAGGTATCTACGAAGCGTGATTTCCCTTTTATGCTCCTTAATGCCTCTGGAAAACCTACCACTATTCAGAGAGGCACGGTGATTGCACAATTGGCATCACATTCCTTGCCTCAACACTCCTCTATTCCTCCTCCCACTTGCCGTCCCTCTACTGCTCCTTCACTTTTAATGGGCGGAATAAATCTTCCTCTCCGGCTACACCCCCTCATTCTGGCGACAGGAAAGATTATCGCCGTCTACCTCCACCTCAGCCGCTCTTCCCACACCTTTCTCCTCCTCCTGCCTCCTCCTCGTCTATCCCACCTACACGACTTGCTCTGTTGATGGAGCAATTGACAACTGACTCCCCACATGCCACTCACATTCGTCAGTTTGTCAAGAAACATCAAGACATTTTCGCTCTATCAGATATGGAGCTGAAACCAACATCTACTGTAACCATGGACCTGCACACCACGACAGAAGTGCATGTCTCTCTTAAGTCCTACCACACTCCATTACATAATAGGGAGATTGTGGAAAAGTCAATTGCGGATATGCTTGCCGCAGGCATCATAGAGAGATCTCGGTCCTCCTGGTCCACCCCTATTGTAATTGTTACCAAGAAGGATGGATCACATCGCTTCTGTTGTGATTATCGGGCCTTGAATGCCATTACCACGACCATCTCGTACCCTCTTCCTCGAGTTGATGATATCTTGGCTACCATTGGCAAGTCTAAGTGGTTCACTACTCTCGACGCCCGATCTTGGTTTTGGTGTATACCAATGTCCCCAGAAGCGAAAATTAAGTCCTCTTTCTGTACACACATAAGGAGTAATGCCTTGAACGTCATGCCTTTTGGCCTTAAGGGCAGCCCTGCAACGTACATGTCCCTTATGGATGAAGTATTGAAGGGCATGCAATCTTTTGCTTTGGTCTACGTTGACGATATCCTGGTTCACACTCCTGGATCTCTTGAGGACCACTTACTTCATGTAGAAAAAGTGTTTACACGTTTGAGGGCACATAATGTTATGCTCAAACTGAGCAAATGTGCATTCCTCCAGACTGAAGCTAGATATCTTGGCTTTATCATTAATCAAGATGGCGTACGACCGGACGATACCAAGGTTCAAGCCATTCGTGACATGCCTCCTCCTACCTCTGTCCGCCATGTTCGTGGTTTCTTGGGCAGTTGTTCGTATTATCGAAAGCATATTGTCAATTTCTCTAGAGCTGCTGAGCCTCTTATCGCTCTCACAAAAAGTATGCTCGCTTTCGTTGGACAGATGCTTGCCAACAGGCTTTTGACTATCTTAAGTCTGCTCTTACCAGAATTCCTCGTTTGGCCTATCCAGACATCCGACGTCCTATGATTTTGTATACGGACGCTTCCAATCGGGCCGTTGGTGCTTGTCTTGTACAGACCAACGTATCGGATGCTCCTCCGATTATTCCCCAATGTGCCAAATGAGTTACCTATTGCGTTCCTCTCGCACGTACTCAGTCGGTCTCAACAACGATGGACCGTTACTGAAAAAGAAGCCTTTGCAATTCATTACGCATTGCAAAAGTTAGACTTCTATCTTAGGGGTACTAAAGTTCTTATTCGAACGGACCATAAGCCGCTGCTTACCTGGTTGTCCAAAACTTCAGAACAACCCCGCAAGCTCCAGACCTGGGCTCTGAATCTTCAGAGTTATGATGCTTCAATACAGCATATCCCAGGGGAATATAACACCATTGCTGATCTCCTATCACGGGTCCCGTACAATGCTTGTACTTGTCGTAAATTTTTTTTGAGAGAAAGAGTCTTAGAAATAATAGTCCGGTTTAGAGTGTAGAATAATGGTGAAAAATGCTCAGTGATAGAAATGTAGAGATTAAATAGTTGCTTCACAGAATGCTGGTGGAGAGTAAAGACAGACTTATTTACGACATGTTTAGCGCGGGCTTTCGTAAGGTTGGTTGTAGCTAGATCCCATCCTAGCTTTAGTCTTTCCTTGAGCTCAGATACATACTTGCTTGCAGAGACGACTGTCTCGTCAGCCTTTTGGTCTGTTAGGGACCGAAGTAAGGCTTCTAGTAGCCCCTCAATAGGTCTGCCAAATAAAAGTGTAGCTGGCGCGAATCCCGTAGACGCTTGGGGAACCTCTCGGTAGGCGAATAAGGCAGCCGATATATATAGGTCCCAGTCTTCCGGTTTCTCCTGACCCAGCTTACGCAACATGGTGGTGAGGGTGTCGTTAAAACGTTCCACGAGCCCATTTCCTGCCGGATGGTAGGGACTTGTGTGGATATGTTTGGCCCTCAAGATCTTAAAGATCTCCTCCATTAACAGGCTACGAAATTGGGATCCATTGTCCGTCAAAACTTGTTGAGGGAATCCCAACCGTGTAAAGATTTGCACGAGGGCTTCTGCGACATGCTTGGAATTTATGCATGGTAGCGGTACAGCTTCGGCCCACATTGTGCAAGTGTCGACTAAGGTCAGGTTGAACCTGTTCCTTCTTTTGGTCCTTTCCAGGGGTCCAATGATGTCGACAGCAACCCGTTCAAATGGAGTCCCTACTATTGGCATTTGCCCCATGGGTACTGTGGGTGTCAAGTGCTTGGGTGCTACCCGTTGGCACTGGGCGCAGGATTTCACATACCTGATAATGTCAGAGTTCATTCCTGGCCACCAATAGTGGGTTTTTATTCGCTGAATAGTGGCGTTTTGTCCCATATGTCCGCTAAAGGGAAGAGAGTGCCCCATTTCTAAGATCTGGCTTCTGTACTGCTTCGGTACTAGGAGCTGGTTATTCCCCGTGTCCGGGTTGCCCGTTCTACGATACAATACGCCGTCCTTAGAAAAGATGTCTCCGTTGTGTCTGGGGTCCTTAGCCATGGGCAGTTTTCTAAAGCAGGGCTCCAGAGTAGGGTCCTTTTGTTGCGCCTCCTTCAGTTCATTCGGCAATAAAGTTGGCGCAGGCTCCCTCTCGTTCTTAGCTTGCCCTCTTGTGGTTACTGCTGCCATAATCGGCTCCTTTGGTCTCCCAATAAACACATATCTACATCCCAGGATAACTGGGTAGATAGGATCATCCATAATGGCCGCTTTAATAACTCCTCTGACAAAGTCAGAGTGTATTTCTACCAGTGCGATAGGAAGCGTCCTGGGTGCATCACTCCTGAAAACTCCACTATGTTTGACGGTTTCCTCTATCTCCTGACCGGGTTTGACTAGGTGCCTAGCGACGATACAACAAAAGCTTAGTCCAGTGTCAAAGAGACAAGTAGTTGAGGTACCATTCAAAATTACAGTTCCTCGAGTTGAGGGTCGGTCCCCCTCAGGTTGAGAATCACTGACATTGACTCTACCTTTCGAGGCTGTATGCAAACATCCGACGCGGTTTGAACCGGTTTATTTGCCCTGATCAGACGTTCCTGGTGTAGGGGTCTTCCCTTTTCCTTGACCTTGGTGGCCGCGCTGCCACGTAGGCTTGGTGGGTTGATCAGAATTGTTGTTGGGGGGGTATCGGGTTTTGTAGAATTTCGATTTTTCCTGGGGAGGTCTCTGGGTATTATTTTCTCGTTGGTTATAATTCTGAGAGGAATTAGAGGAATAGGATGACTGCTCTAGATTTTGTTTACGAGATGGCTCATCTGTGGGTTTACGTTTAGTGCTGGGAAGTTCGGCCATTGCATTGGTATAGCGTTCTGCCTTATTGAGTATGTCCTCAAGCCTGACTGCGCCCTGTTCAGCCAAAAATCTACGGGTTTCGTTTGACAAAGTTGACTTTATCTGTTCCACAAGAACAATTTCAAGTAGTCCCTCATATGTAAGAGGTAGGTCAGATAATTCAATGCACTTTGTCAAATAGACCGTGAGACGTGAAGAGAACTGTGGGAATGTTTCCGTGCTCTCTTTTCGGCTGTTTCTGAACATTTGCAGAAATTTTCGGGCGGTCATCTCAAACCGTTCTAGCAAAGCTTTCTTCAGCATGTCGTAATCATGTTGGTTGATTCCCAGCTTTGTATATACGTCATAAGCAGTACTTTTTAATGACGTTGAGAGTTTAAGTGCCCAACGGGAACTCTCTAACCCATACAGATTTGCGAGCCTCTCGAATTTTTCTAGATAGCTGTCAATTTTTTCATTGGGGCTAGGAAAAGACTCTAAAGCAAAAGACATCGCAGTTAATTGGGCAGACTGAGTACTGGAGAGATCCATTGACTGAGACTGGGGCGAAGACGACTCTCCGTTATTCGAAGTAGAGGCGCCCCGACTCTCTAAAGCCTTAAGCGCCAGTTCATGCTGTCTTTCCCTCTCTCTCTCTCCTCACGTTGTCTCTCCTTCTCTCTTTCCCTGCGGGCTTCCAACTCTGCCTCAATTTTCTTGTGCTCCAATTGACGTTCTTCCGCTTCTTTCCTATCTGCCCTTTCCTGTGCTTCTCTCCTCTCTGCTCTCTCTTTCTCTTCCTTCCTTTCTGCTTCTGCTCTTTGTTGCTCCGCATCATATATTTCCAGTTCCTGGTTGATAAACCGGTTCGCAACTTCTGCGTCTAGTCTTGCCTCTTTCGCTTCCAGCCTCAGGATGGATCTCATCTTTATCCTCTCTGCCATTGTCAAAGAATAAGAAGTAGTATGACTAGAAAATAGTACGAAAGAACAAGAAAGGAAAAAAAAACTCAAAGCCGCTATGAGAAAAAAAAACAACACAAAGTATAAATTTACTTGTGTTACCTCCTATTGAAATGTGCAAACTTATCGCTGCTATTATTGTCACTTAAGACTCTTAACGCAAGCGACTATGCCACTAAAATGGTAAGTTACACTAGAAAAAAATCTACTCTTACTAACAGTAGAGAAAAATTTATATTAAAACAATTTAAAAGGAAAAAAAAAATTCCCTAAAATGTTTAATTCTCCGTCACAAAACTCGCCCCTGAAGTCAATTTATGAGAAGAGACGATGTTAACTAGACTTAAAAAGTCAGAACAATGCGTCTTTAGCTAAGCTCAACTCTTTTTAACTTCAAAAACCTTTAGTGACTGTAAAACCAATCACGCAATCCCAGCAAATCTTATAAAGAAAAAATTTAATTTACTCCGCCAGAGGATAATTTAGCTACCCGAATTTATGATTATCCGTACTTTCTACTGCTGTGAAAAGAAAAGAACCTGAAAATATGCTGTGTGGACGACCCAAATACTAAAAGGCGTTGCCTAGGGGTGTAATTAATTATTTATTTATTTCCCTAAATCACAAAGACAGATCACTCACACTCTATCTAGTTAGACCCAGACTTAGATCAGACTCAAAATATCTTTATCCCGGCGAGCCAGCCAAATATTGTCGTAAATTTATTTTGAGAGAAAGAGTCTTAGAAATAGTAGTCCGGTTTAGAGTGTAGAATGATGATGAAAATAGCTCAGTGATAGAAATGTAGAGATTAAATAGTTGCTCCACAGAGTGCTGGAGGAGAGTAAAGACAGACTTATTTACGACAAATCGTTTCTCTAAATCTACTCATTCAGGCTCTCCTGGTCAAACAATTATTTGCCAGTTTCCAGACACACACCTGCTCTCACACCGATTTGGTGCTTCAAACACACAGACGACGTGGATACAACTATCTTAAACAAATAGAGGAATTTTTATGGGCTTTGGGTAGTCCAGCACCGTAACGATTAAGTTTATGTTGTTTATTAAAATTTAAAAAAAAACAATCACAACAATAATCATTGGTTTACAGCAAAGAAAATCATAAGTACTGAAAAATGTAAATAACAAGGTAGGGAGGGGGTGAAGAAGATTTGTATCGACTAAGCCTGTCCCGCTTATTACACAAAGATAAACCCAGTCCAAAGATAGATAGTTATCAGGAACATAGGTAAGTTAACCTAACAGTGAAGTTAATTACTCTGAAAGAGGTGTTTCAAAATTAGGTATAGGTGGTAGTAAGAATCCTGTTCTTCCCAATTGTTCTTCCCTTTACTAAGCAAATGAAAAGGAGGAGGTTTTAAACAGAGTTAACAAATTATCAACTATCCCACTTAAAGGAACAATGTAGGGTATACAGAAAATTATAGTACTAGGTAAGCAAGTTAACAAAATGGTTACACAAAAGATTTAATTTCCTGTCATTCATACACGCGCTAGTAAAGGCCTTCACTCATCTTGCTCTCACTTACCGATTGTGAAAAAATCTGGCACTCCATAGAATAACACAACAGCAGTTACACCTCAAACTAAATGTATGAGTGTTTGTTCAAGTTCCAGCCCCAGATTAGCGGGTAGGAGGTCTGCACATAAAAAAGGATCCCGTAATCGCTGAAAAATGAATCTGTATTTGTGTCTCTTTTCTTAATAACAGTTTCTATGGGAGGGCACGGTCTCTGATACCGGGGTGAGGATGGTGTGGTCTATTTGACTTTGCCGCTGATAATAAAAAATTCTTACGCGTGCTGATACACTTTATCCGTTAGGTATGGTTTAAGTCCAGGGAGAAAACTAGTCACATCACTGTTCGGTAAATATGTATTCTCTCTCTGTATCAGTAAACTAACAAAAGCTCGGGCCAGTGTTCTTCTTCCCGTTACGACTTAATTGGCTTGATGGTGTGTTAAATTTGTCTTTGGGTGTGCTTTCTTTGCTAAAAGTTAGATAGCGGAATTCCAAACATAGAATCGCCTTAAAGATTAAAAATTTACACAGTCTCAACAAGTTCCGAGTCAGGGAGACTCTACACACTATTTATGCTTTGCTTTGCTTAGGTTGATTTGCTTTATTGCTTTCTTAATGCTGGGATCGCACAGGTTACGATCACTCTGTATGAAAGAAAAAACGACATGTAATATACCGAAAAACAAATAACCCTCTAAAGCGCGATAAATTTCCCGTTAAGACTATTTTATATACGCTCGCGTATTTAATTATGTATTTAATAAAACACTGCGCGAGTTCTAATGGTTAAAACACACATCTATAAATATAGGACTTAACTAAATTTATTAATTATAAATTCCTTCGCGACTTTAAAAGTTAATTTAAGCATTTAACATCTATTATCTTTTGGAAATAATATAGCAGGTATATCATTACATTTACAACTGGAACTATTGAGATGGTTTAATTTAATAGATTTAAATTAACACAAAATCCAGTGAAATAGAATGAATGAACTAGACACTGATCACTTTACACAATATATATATTACCGCTTTGCACAGAAATAGAATTCACTGCCAATATGTATAAAAATCCATGGGATAATCTAGCAAGATTTCAAATATAGCTAGTGGTTCTGTTAAGTTCTGGCCAGCGAGTGATAAAGTGTATTTCTATGTGGTATGTATATATCTAGAATGAAATGAAAGATGAGTGGGACATGAGAAACTTGACACCTTTTTAGATCTCAGAAGACTTTTGGGGATCTGACCGCCAGACTAAAAGGAGAAGCCGCCCCTGGCCTCTCGTATCTTCGCTCGCTGCTTGCGTCGGCTTTCCCCGTTCGCTCCCACTGCGATCGGTTCCGTGTTTAACACCGAGATGCGAAATCGTTTCAGGGACCACTACTGTCTTTGATCGTGGCGCTAGCTTTCCTGTGATCCCCCCAGTCCGTGTCTTTGATCGTGGTCGCTGCTATCTGTTTGATTCTGGCGCCACCCCCTCTGGGCCAAGTTAATGAAATTACTGCATATGATTGCTCAAGAGATGACCATGGGCGTGATTTAATCTCTCCTTAAATCAATGCGATGACCAGAATGGACGGTAGATAAGCTGTCCACATATTAATCAGCAAACGTGTTGCCAATCTGCGTGGAAAGGTTGCATAGCTAGTGAGTCCAGGTGAAAAGAAAAAATCCCGTTTGACGAAAGGTTACAATATTTCGGGGGCACTGATTTTATCCAAGGGGTCGTTACGAAGAGTCGTATCATATCATTCAGGGTCGGCTGCGTTCGTCTGTCACAGTATTGATATCTGTCCTTCTTCTTTATCGGATCCCAAGGCATCATCAGATCTTGATGATAATGCTAAGGAGATATTGGTTATAAATTCCAATCAAACCCATCCTGTATTTTCTCATCCCGATACTATGGATACTAGCTCTCCAGATGAGCTCCTCTCCTCATCTTTCACGGCGAAAGAACAACTTCAGGATCCTGAACTCCTGAAGGTTAGCACTCAGTTACTACGTGATCCCAGATCGATCCCTAATTACACTATCCTTACTTCTGATGACATTCTCTACTGGATTAATCCCAAACAGCCAGATCGTCTTTTAACTTGTATTCCTCGCCATCTTGTCTCTCGTGTCCTGCATGCGTTCCATGATTCTAATGGCCACATGGGGAGAGATAAGACACGCGATATCGTATCTAGACGTTACTACTGGTCCTCTCTTTATAAGGACATTGCTGAATATGTTGACTCTTGTAGGACATGCAAGCAGCGTAACATGCGTCCTCTGCGCATCCCTATTCAGCAGATGACTCCGACTCATTTCCCTATGGAGTGCGTCAGTGTAGATCTTTCTGGTCCTTACACCCTCTCACAGTCTGGGAATACCCATGTCTTACACTTCGGGGATCAGTACTCTCTCTGGCCCGAGTGTTTTCCGCTCCGTGGTTCTTCCTCCGAGGACGTTACACAGATTTTCCTTACGAAGTTCGTTCCTCACCATGGCTATCCTAAAACTATCCTTACAGATAATGGAAAGCTATTCATTGGTAAGCCTTTCCATTCCACTCTTGTTGACCTGCATATTGACCATAGAACGACCAGTTACTATCGGCCTCAGTCGAATGGTCGTAATGAGAGGATGCATAAGACTCCCCATGACATACTCTCCAAACTTTGACAACACGCAGTATTGGGATTTCTTTCTTCCCCAAGCTTTAGAAGCTTTGCGTGTCAATGTTAACGATACTACAGGTTTCTCGCCCTTTTATCTTTTGTATGGCTGAGAACCACGCCTCCCTTTAGATAATCTCCTTACTCCCCAACGGAGATCATCATCAGTTGCCATCTCCACAACGAAGGTTGGCTGTAATGGATCTCCAACGTCTTCTGTCTCTTGTCTTGGTGGTGCACTCTGATAGACTCTTTCCTGTCCATCTCTTGATGTTATCTTCCCACTTATAGCGCTGTCTTCCCCTTGCACGTTTGCCTTCAACTCTCCCTTCAGTTATGGTCTTCTGCAAGGTGTTATGCCTTTTTATGTGGCCAAAGTATTTTAGCTGCCGAACTTTGACCTCCCTCATTAGTTCTCTTTTCATACCTAGATTTTCTAGGACCTCCTTATTTGTTTTCATCTCTTTCCATGAGATGCGCCCCATTCTTCTATATATCCACATTTCAAGAGCCTCAATTCTTTCTTCCAAATGCTTATTCATCGTCCATGTTTCTGCACCATACAGAAATGCAGAATATATATAACACTTTATGATTCTCAGTTTTAATTTGTGAGATAACTGTTTGGATGTCAATATATGTTTCATGTTGTTGAATGTAGCTTTGGCCATTCCTATTCTCTTCGGAGATATATGGGTGATAATCCCGTAGAGATTATTCTGCGTAATAAACGCGAAGCCCACCAGAGAGTTCACCATAACGCTCTTAAAGCATTTCAGAAGCGACAACGGTTACATGATAAGGGCGCTCACTTGCCATCCTTCACTATTGGTGACCTGGTGTGGTGTCGTAAGCATGTTCGGAACTCCAAACTTGACGACCATTGGGTTCCAGGCTATAAGATTGTCAAGCAAACTTCTCCAGTTACCTTCGTCTTGTGGAACGAAGAGCGTCACCACTCTACCAAGGCTCATGCTACTCAAATTAGAAAAGACGAGCAACGATCTTACATTAATCCTCCTCGTGCTCTTCGCATTAGCCGACCCGTCCGTACGGCTACCCTCCAATATAACCCTTCCTCCTTTTCCTCTTCATCCTTGTCTGCCGACACTCTCTAACCTGCATTCCACCCCGCCTCCTCTGTCCCTCACCCTGCTCCTCCTGTGATTGTTCCACCTAATGATTTAAGTGATTCCTCCTCTTCCAAATCCGACAGTTCTCCTCACGATGTAGTATATCGCCTCCGGTCTAGAGATGTCCGTGGAGTTGCGAAACCTCCTACCTCTTCAGCCCCGCCTTCACCTCCTCCTCACTCCCAGATGGTTAGTCGTCTACGTCGTTATCGCTCCTGTTCCGTATCTGAGGATAATATCTCTCCCCCTGAACTATATGCCCATATCCACTCCCGTCAGGATCGTTTCAACGCGTTTCCCTCCTTTGTCCCACCTCCATCCCATGCTTCAGATACGCATGATACCATAGTTCCTCCTTCCACCGCCGCAGCTACTGTCCAAACCTCTCCTTATTCTGTACACCTTTCCTCTGGGTCCGCTTCTCCTTTTCCCCTACCTACTTCTGACCTTCATCCTGCCCCTGATTCTACCTCCTCTGACATCGAGACTGACGTTCCTCCCCCTCTACTTCGTTATCCTACCAAACGTCGGCATTCCACCTCCTCCGGAGATTCAGCTCCCCTTCCCAAGTATCTTCTCCAGCCCACTGCCCATGTCCGTACTCACATTTCCCTTCTTTCTCGCTCCCGTCAGCTTCCTTGGATACCTCCTCGACCCCCCCCCCCCCCCCTGCCCCACCGATACACCGTAGATCGCGTATTCCCCGCCGTCTTCCTCCGATCTGTCCACGCCTTCCTCTCCAATCCTCCCTTTATGTTCCGTCCCCTCCTACAGTCCTCGCCATTTCTCCCCATCCCCGACAACCCCGCTGTAATTAACGTTTGAACACACGAGCAATCGCATGCATTGATTCATTAAATATCCTCATCAAATCGTTAACCAGTTGACCTTTCTTTTTTTTTCCCCAATCTCATTTCCAGTTATGTCTTATTTGATGATCCGTTTGTCTTTCGAGACCACTCTAGCCATGCTTTACTACTCCTATGATGTTGAGTTTTGGGACACTCCTCATGCCACATGATTAACTCCTCCTTGACCAGCGTTAGCTATATAATTTTTTTGTGTTTAAGAGGGCATTTGTGCTGGCATAACCTTATGATTATTGCCCTTTTCTTAATGGGTTGATATTTTTGTCACGAGCATGGTCATGATTTGTTCGTGATGATTTGTGAATAATGAGATTACCATTAGTTCATTTTTTTTCATCCGCCACTTATATTGGCATCAGTCATGTTTTTTTTTTTATTATTCCGTTTGGTTTCCTCCACGTCGTTTAGACATAGTTCGATTTCCGGATTTTTAATGCCGGTACATTTCTTATGTGAATTAACTCATGCCATTTTATTGCCTGTTCGTTTACTACATACTGATGTTCATGTTTTGTACATCCGCCGTGTTCGGCGTCCGCCATTTTTTTTGGGCACCCACTATTTTTTATTGCTTGTGAGCTCTTCAAATTTAGCGAAGTTACCTCGCTTTGATGCTTTAATGATTTGTTTTTTTAATAATATTTGGGACTTAATGGTCCTTTGTTTATTGATCATCCATGAGTATTGTCATTTTTTTGCCATTGTGTCATTTATGCCTCTCTACATACACTTTTTTTTTTTTTTTCATAACTAGCTAGTTCTTTTAATTTTCCCCCTTCATTTTTTTTTTGTTTTCTTTATTTCATTTTCCATTCCCCATTCCCTTAATTCCCACGCTGTTGTATCCCACTGCTGTATATTACCATCACCTTCCATATCCATGATTGATGTTTTTATGTATATTGACATAATAATCTGGTGGAACTGGTACATACATTTTCCCTTCAGGTTTTTTTTGGGATTAGTTTTCAGTACTTACTCGGAATATGTCTCCCTTCTGGGATACATTTTGGTGGCCCCGACGTATGTGACAGTATGGATTACTACGTCGGATTAGCAGAATGGTGCTGCCACTTATTATAGTTAGTGTAAGAATACTTCAGCAAGATTTTAACACTAAGTATTATAGCGCGACTAGTTAGTTAATAAACACTAGTCCCAAACCTAGGACATCATTTCATGGTGTACATGAAATGACGTCATCAAAGCTTGTGTAGTAGCGATACAAGTTAGAACGGAACTCATTTATTTTTGGAGAGTAGTTTTAGGGCATGCTGTTTTTTTTGTGTCGGGGGGGGGGGGGGGGGGGTGTTCTGGACGAAAAATGCGCTAGCGGAGAGTTCCCGATCTGGTAGAACAACATTCATCTTGACTTTTATTTGTGTTGCTGAATTAGTATACGGCTGATTTTTTTTTTTTTTTTTTTTTTTTTTTTTTTTTTCAGCGGCACTTGGGCTTTCAGCCCTTCGGCCCAATGACATGTCATTGCGAGGCTGGGGAACCTGAGGACTTTCCTTCCAACCCGGTCAGGAGCTTCGCTCCTTCCCATCCACAGAGGGTTTATCACAGGAGCCGTTCAGGCTATTCAGTCAAATTTCCGGCCGTAAACATTTCTTCAAACGCCGACGCCCGGGTTTGAACCATGAACACCTGGTCGCCAGTACAACGCCGAAGCCATTACACCAGCGCGGCTCCCGTATACGGCTGATAATAAGCATCTATGAACCCGCATGTTATTGACCAGAGAATTACACTACTAATAAAGGTATCTTTTTATTTAAAGATGTGATTAGACTTATCATTTGAACTCAACTTAGTGGTACTTGTCTGACGTCAAGTTATCGAGAATAGAGCACCTCATTCCCTACTATCAACCAACCAAAAACATCAACACAGACGAGTCTACAAAAATACCTGGGTTTATTACATCTCTTCTGTAACAACCATCTCTGGCGATAGCCAGTTACAACAGAAGTCCAACATATAATCACACTGTCACATCATTCGTTTGGTCGAACATTGGATTCGAGAACAAGGACTGCCTTCTCCTGCTATCGAATGGTTTTCTCAATGTGTATCTTATCAAATGTCAGCAAATTCTCGTTAAATCTTGTCACATGCCCTTGAATGTTTCGTGTCATCAATTCGACATTCAGCCTTTCGGTCCTTCTCAAACATCCATTTATTAAGGTTTGTATGTTTCCGGCAGTCGATTTTTTTTGTTTTTTTTGTTCTCCAAATATCGTTTTTTTCTCTTTCCTCAAGTATTATTTTTAGTTGTTCTCCTAGATTAGTTTTTATTTGTTTTCTCCTAGTATCGTTTTTGGTTTTTGTCCAAGTATGGTTTTTTCTTATTCTCCAAGAATATGTTTTTTTTAAATTATCTAAGTATAGTTTTTTGTTGTTCTTCAAAAGTAGTTTTTCTTTGTTGTTCTCCAAGTATCGTTTTTTTTTTGGTGTTCTCCAAGTATCGTTTTTTGTTGTTCTCCAAGTATGGTTTTTTCTTATTCTCCAAGAATATTTTTTTTTAATTCTCCAAGTATAGTTTTTTGTTGTTCTTCAAAAGTATTGTTTTTGTTTGTTGTTCTCCAAGTATCGTTTTTGTTTTTGGTGTTCTCCAAGTATTGTTTTTTGTTGTTCTCCAGGTAACGTTTTTTTTTTTTGTTCTCCAAGTATCATTTTTTCTCCAAGTATCGTTTTTGTTTTCTTCTCCAAATATCGTTTTTTTTTTGTGTTCTCCACGTATCTTCTTTTTTTTTTTTTTTTTTGTTCTCCGATTATCGTTTTTTGGTCCAATCGAAATAATATTTTTTTCACTCTTGCCTTATAAGTATCTTTGTCAATATTAGTTTATTCTATGTGTCATTTTTATTTTGGGATCTCCAGTTCTCTTCTACATTGATTTTTTCGTCTACTTCTGCTTCTCTTACCTTGTGAGTTCCAGAACAAAAGACTGCCTTGTAATGCTATCAACAAGTTTCCTCAATGTGAGTCCAATCCATCCCCAGCGTCTTTCTCTCATCTTTATTCCATCTGCACTGGTTCATGTCATTAGTTCCACGCTTGGCGAACCATCTCAATCCTTCTATTCTACGTAAGTAATCATTTAGGTAGTCTGTAACTTCTTAAGTTGTTTTTTTTAGAACGATGCATTAGGAGCGTCCGACCGACAGAGTGGTTAGAGCGCTGATCTCTGCGGCAAAAGTGTCGGGTTCAATTCCCGCTATCGACATGCTCCAGTCTACCCAGCTGTAAATGCGTACCTAACTGTGCTCTTGAGTTAGGGAAGGAAAAGGTAGCGAGGAAGGGGACTGGTCACCGCACCTCTCGATGCTGGATCTAGTATAATGAAGTCTCTAACACTACACTCCCCTTTGGCAGTATCTGTTATGGGACTACCTTTTTTACATTAGAAATGAATGGACAATTGAGGTGAAGATTCGTTTTGTGTTGGATTTCTTTCTTTTTGTGTTGGATTTCTTTCTTTTGATTTCCATTCATTTCCCAATGCAATGAAAACTCCTCTTGTTTTTTGGTATCTCTATCTTGATCTCCCTGTCATTCATCTATATTGCTGTCGAGATATTTGTATTATCCTACATCTTGTTGGGGTATCTCGTGAAGTGCAATAGTTTATCATTTCATGTGTTATGGGAGTTTTATGATCTCTTGTTTTAGCGGCTACGCCACAACCTCGATATTTCGTGCAAGGACAAAGTGAGAAATGTCGAGGTGCTGCCACGTGCTGGCCTTCAAAGCATGTATACACTGCTTAGACAGCGCAGACTACGCTGGCTTGGCCATGCTCGCCGCATGAAAGATGGTCGCATCCCGAAAGATATCTTCTACGGACAACTGGCAGACGGCAAAACAGAAGTTGGGCGACCGCAGCTGAGGCTCAAAGATGTGTGCAAGAGAGACATGAGGGCACTGGTCATAAATCCAGCAACCTCGAAGGATGAAGCTGCCGATCGCACTAAATGGGGATGCTATCTACGGCGCCACCTCAGATCGGGCGAAATGAAGCTCTCACGGCAAGCAGAAGAGGGGAGAAAACGTCGAAAGGAACACCAGAAAAATAAGCAGTTGAATGCTGTCACCTCAAGGGCACATTCCCGTAGTCAGTCATGACTGAAGGGGTTATTATTATTATTATTATTTATTCTCACTATCGTTGTCTTTTATGTGTGTATTTTCAAGTAGTGTGTAGTAAGTAAGCACGCTACTTTCCCCCGCAGTTTTGCCTTGTTTGGTTAATTACGTACGTCATTGAAAATGTACGAGATTGTTACGAGTATGACCATTTTTATTTGTCTTTCACTACAAGGTCAGGTCGGGGGATTGGAAAAACTGGCTTACGGTAGCTCAGAGTGAGATGGTTGATGCAAGCTGTTACAGAAAAGTTAAAAGGGACACTTTCAGTTCCCCACGATATACGCTTTCGGTTTTGATTTGAGTTTGAAGAAGTGTAAGTTATTTATATGAAATGATATAAACGTAGATTAATGTGAAGGAATGATGTTACTCGTATTTATATAAGTTGATGTAATAATAAATGATTGTGAATGATTGATGTTGTTTATATTAATTGATATAAACGTCGATGAATTTGAAGATAGATGTTATTTATATAACTGATACAAACGTAGATGTATGTGAAGGATTGATGGTATTTATATAAATTGATATAAATGTAGATGAATGTGAAGGATTTGGGTTATTTATATACACTGATATAAAGGTGGATGAATGTGTAGGATTATTGTTATTTATAAAGATTTATATAAACGTAGACGAATGTGAAGGATTGAAGTTATCTATATAAACTGATATAAACGTAGATGAATGTGAAGGATTTGGGTTATTTATATAAACTGATATAAACGTAGATGAATGTGATGGAGTTGTGTTATTTCTGTAAACTTATATTAACGTAGATGTATATGAAGCATTTATAGCCCCCTGTGATAAAGTGTTTCTAGGCTTCACCGCCCTGTGTCTTTTTGTTCATCTTTTTATTTTATTTCTCTGCCGTTTTTACTCTTTCATAATTTTTAAAATAATCTTTCTTAAACACGGATTTTACCTAAATGTAACTTGAATCCCACCTTTGCTATTTCCCAAACCTTATATTTTATTTTGAAACACACCTAGCTCGGTAGACATAATTGTTGGAGCGGGAGACGTTCACGTGGGAAATCGTTTGATACTTTAATCTCCTGTTTCAACAAAACAAGTGTCACCACATTAGTACAAAAGCACGCCCTCCAGAGCGATCGGTAACAAAGGACTCGTGACACGCACAGGAATGTTGGTTACAAAATGGTAGTCTACGTTGAGAGTGGCATGTTGTCTACATGATGGGACACTGAAAGAGATTAAAGGAAGCCGCTCCGGCCAGCAAAGTGAATCATGGGGACTTCACTCGAGCCGTAAAATGAGGAAGACTTGGTGACAGGGGGGTAGATAACTTATGTATCGGGTGGCCAATCCAAAACCATGGTTTGCCTCGCAATCGAACAACCAGTACGGAGTGAAGAGATGGTTGCAAAAGACACCCACTTTTAGCGATTGACGTGCACTAAAATGGCCTGCAAGCGTGGATTGGAGGCGGAGCCATAGGACACAGTCCATGATTTCTGACATACTGACATATTGGCATCTCGAAATAAAGCGACAAGCTTGAGTCTAAACACTTTGTGTTTGGTGTCTAATCGGAAAAAAGCGAGCAAAGCGTACGTCCAGATTGCAGAATTCACAAGATAGGACATCATACACTTTCTGAATTACATATAAAGTCTCCACGCCCGCGTTTGTAACGGTTTGTAGCGCAGCATTTATTCACTAGCTTCTCAAGTGCTCACAAGTTGTTGATTCGCCTATACATATATCACGTTCAACTCACTCAGCAGCTTACCGCTTTGGTCAAGTTAAAGCACTCACAAGTTGATTCTTCTATACATTAAGTTCAACTCGCTCAAAAGCTTATTTCCTTAATGTGTAAATTAAGATCACTTAGTCACAAGTTAATTTGCAAAGATATCAAGCTCAAATCACCAAGTTCAGCTACTCATTACGTCAGTGCATGAAGTGAATTCATCTACTCTCATTGTAAATTGCACGCTGTAAATTCACTCAAAGAAGCTTTATTCTACGAAACCCACTTGTTACCAGAAGATCATTTCGTGAAGAGTTCCAGTCTAGTCAGTGCCTTTTCAAGATCAGACAGCTGACATTTTCCCAAGACAACTGTCAACGGTTTGTCGACGCTAGCAAGATTTCCAAACGTTGAGAGACGTTTTTACAAACTCTCGATACATGTACAAAAGTTTTCTTCAATAAATCCTCGTCTTAGAGATAATACACCCTGCTTAACATACTCCGCCTAGGCCGGTCCCAAGCTCGGCTGAAAAAGGAGGAGGGGACCTGCATGGAGGCCATAAGGAGGCAGCCCCTCCACCATGCAAAGGCACAACAGGCCAATCACCTGTTTGCTTTAAAACATGATTACTCGAACTACAGGAGAAAAAACCGGACTGATTCTAAAGGCGACGAACTGGAACGGACTACAACTTATGGAACATGGAACACAAGAAGTATAAATGGGAAAGAAGAGGAGCTGGTGCAAGAGATGAGGAAAGCAAAATTAGAAATCCTAGCTATAACGGAAACAAAGAAAAAGGGACACGGAGTCATGGATCTCGATGGCAACACGTTTCTCTACAGTGGTGTACCCACGTCTGAAAGAGCTAAAGGGGGCGTGGGTTGCATTGTGGCCAAAAACCAGTAAGAGCATCAAGGGATGGAACGTTGTCTCGGAGCGCATTATGGTTGTAAAACTAAAAGAAGAGAAACCATAGTCAACCTGGTCATAGTGTATGTGCCAAATGAGGATGAGAGAGCAGAGGTCAAGGAGGAATTCTTCGAGCTGCTTCAGTGGATGACTGCCTAGATGAAATTATCATGCTCGGAGATTTCAATGCCAGAGTTGGAAATGACCATGCTAGATGGGGTGGAGTTATCGGAAGATATGGAGAAGATACTCTCAATGACAATGGAAAGCGACTCCTTAGAATCTGCAGTGAGCAGAATCTGATCATTACAAACACACAGTTCCCCCATAAGCGCACACAAGCATACGCTAGATGTGAACCAACAAAGAATGCCAAGTCAGTGATCGACTATGCCATTGTTAGGAGGAGCTCATTCAAATATGTCCGGGATGCTAGAGTCTTGAGGGGGCCAGAGATTGGAAGTGATCACTACCTTCTTACAATCAAAAGAACAACTGAAAGAGTTGCTCAGCCTAGGAACTGCCCAACAACACTCAAGAAACCAAGTAAACAAACGGGAGAAATAAGCATTAAGACCTACAAGCTGAGAGAGCCAGAAATTAAGACCAGATATCAGGGGCTTATTGCTACAGCGGTGAGAAACACAGAAGAAGACCCTGATGACTTGGAAACCCTCTGGCTTAAATTCAAGGACATCATAAAGACAGCTGCTGCAAAAGCATGTGGTGAAGTCCGACTTGGGAACAAGAGAAAGAGGACACCTTGGTGGACAGAGTAAGTCAAAGAGAAAATAAGAGAGACAAAAGTGCCATGGAAACAATACTTAGGAGCTAAAAACACAGCATGACAAATAGAGAAATATAGAGAATATGTGATACTCAGAACAGAAGCAAAGAACAAGGTGCTAGCAGCAAAACAGAAGTCCTTGGAAGAATTTGGAGAAAAGCTAGAAAAAGATGCGCAAGAAAACCAGAAATTGTTCTATAAGACCCTAAAGAACACGAGGAACGAAAAACAATGCCCTCTCAAATTTATAAAGGACAAGCAAGGCAAATTGCTCACTGCCCCGAAGGAAGTAATGGAAAGATGGAAAGATATTTCTCAAACTCCTGGATGGTGAGCAAGGTCAAGCATTAGAAATGATAACACTAGCGCAGAAGAGGAAATACATGATGATGAAGATGACATAAAGATGGAAGAACTGAAGGCAGCACTGGAGAAAATCAAGATGGGCAAAGCAGCAGGGCATGATGGTATAACACCAGAAATGGTTAAGTACATGGGAGCATCAGGCGACCTATTACTCTTAAGGGTCCTACAGGCAGCGTGTTGCAACAAGACCATACCAAAGGATTGGGAGATTGCCATCATAACACCAATTTTCAAAAAGGGTGACAATCGACAATGTGGAAACCATAGAGGCATATCACTTCTCAGTGTCCCTGGCAAAATCTACTCTAGAATCCTAGAGCAGAGACTCCGACGCCTAGCTGAGCCACAATTGGATGAGATCCAGTGCGGATTCCGAGCAAACCGAAGTACTCAAGACCTAATCTTCACACTCAGACTGCTGAGTGAAAAGGCTCTTGAGCATAAGAGTGAGATCCATCTTTGTTTCATAGATCTGGAAAAGGCGTTTGACAGGGTCCCCTGCAGCAAACTTTGGGACTGTTTGGCAAGGAAGAACATTCCAGTACCTCTGATTCATGCTATACAGATCTTCTACAAGTCTTGCAGAAATTGTGTGAGGACAGCAAACCATAAGTCAGAATAGTTCAGGACCACCACTGGTGTAAGACAAGGTGATATCCTGTCACCTTATCTTTTCATAGTCCTCGTGGACGATGTTATCAAGGCATGTAAGGAGAGAACAAGAAAGTATTCAGTGGGATACTGGAAGATGAGATAGGTATGTATTTCAGAGCTGGCATTTCCTGATGATGTTGCCCTGATTGCTAAATCAGAGGCACATCACCAATCCAACCTGCAAGCATGGAAGGAACAGCTGGAGAAGAGAGGGATGGTCATAAGCAGCTCTAAAACAAAATCCATGGTGATATCACGAGAAGAAAGAAGACATCATATTAAGCTGGGAGAACTGGTCCTGGAGCAGGTCGACCACTTTAAATATCTCGGAGCTATTATAGACCGAAAGGGAGGCATCAAAGAAGAGTTTGCCACTGTTGCTTGCTTGTTTGCAATCGTGTTCGAAGGGTGTTGATGGGTGTTGTCAAAATGAAGACAAACAAAAGGTCAACTCGACCTACGCAGTGGTGTGTAGACATGGAGTGAGGATACAGTACATGCGAATGATGGCAAACATTCGTTAGAGTTGACAAATAGACCAATCTCACTCACTTATGGCTGGAAGTCATTTACGCCAACTACTGTGTACGTTTCATACAGTTTAATTGGAACGATCACACTTGACAGCACGGGTACAGTGACAAACAGACAGGTTGGCATAAATCATAATAATGTTGATCAATGAAATGCACTATCACATGAGCATTCATGTTGCATAACAGTACCAATGGAATGTCAGTAGACAAGCACTCAGTACTTCCAATATATATCGTCTGACTTCACTGACAGAGCACGTCAGTTCATAAACAAGGTTCAAGATGGTCCCTAGACCTAACCTCGTCTAGCGAAGATTCCTTTAGCTAAGGTTCAGCACATATTTTTTTGATAACAATATTGAACCACTAGTAGTGGGTTCTCTTCTGTAGCAGTGATCTCTGGACTCATCAGGTGATAGTAAGGGGGCATCCCTGTTCTCTCCTCGATGATTGAAAAATATAGAATTCAAAATGGCTTCTCCTCCCAGTGAGTTGTCGCTCACCCAGGATACAAACTATGAAGCGTAATCAAAGCTGATCATTCATTAAATGTCCTCATTGCTTTGTAGATTCTACCATTGATACTATTGACTTCATCACATAATATGGTGCTGCTAGGTATGAATGTCATATTCATCTAGTTAATATTCATCTAAACGTACGACTGCCCATCGAATACAATGCTTCAGGAAAAGTTCATAAGAAATGCGTCTTTACCTTGGTATCAGAAATACACTAGAATATGATTCTGCCATTCCTTGGCAGTAAGAATAAACACTGCGGTGAATAATACATGATATGTCTAAAGAGACTACCTCTTTCCCCATTAATATAGAGATCACTTTTCGGCGACAGGCCGCTACAACAACTCAGCACCCATCAGGGCGGAACCTTCTCACCTCGACTTAGCGACACATCCGCCGAACAACCTTTGACCCCGAGTTCGACACCGAAGATATAGTTCGACTTAGACATACAAAGATATTAAGATATAAGACAGACTCGTCCTACATAGACAAGAAATACACATAGATTCGGGTCATAGATATTCTGAAGCAAGAACAATCTATTTCTAACCAAACAAAGAATAGATCGCTGTAAACCTAGATTCCTACGCTGAGTTCGATATTCAGGAAAGATAACCCATATAATAAAAGTATAAGTTCAACATGGGTGATATCGCTTTGACCACGAAAATATTTCGATACACAAAATAAATATTATAATAAATATATACATTGTCAGACAAACAATTACATTTTACATTTGTATGCGTACCAACAGTAATCTGTGCGCCACACAAAAGAATATGTGCGCAACAGACTACCACACCCCCGGGAAAAAAATGAAAATCATTCTTTTTCATCTGAGAGCAACATACAATAGGCTCACAAATACTGCGCAGATGAGAAATATCTGGAATTTATAAGCCAAATTAAGGCAAAGTCGAAATATAGATCGACTGGTGAGAATACATCTCAACCTCTCAGAGAAAGCATTTCTCTTAAGCATAAATGTTTCCAGGGAGGTGCCACCAACGTACACTACAATGCTGGCAATGACGCAATGCATATAACAATTTCATATTTAAGCATTATAAGTACATGATTGACAAAACAAAGAAAAATCATCAACGAGTATCGGTGAATATATATATCAATGAACGTAGTGATAGTAGTGATACAATCACTATATTACAAATTACAATGTGTATTTATCTTGATATAGAAAAGAAAAACTATTGTAGAGTTGGATGTGTTAAGAAGTCCAAGACCCAACAGTTAGGTGGAATCATATGGGCATCTAGACAAAATGTCTGCCATCACATTATCTGATCCACGGATAGCTCGTACTGAGAAATGAAAAGGTTGAAGAGCAATTGCATATCGAGTAGACCTCGAGCTCTTCAAATTTTTACTCTGTATAGCCGTAAGAGCTTTCTGATCGGTTTCTACTATGAAATGTGCGCCTAGAAGGAATCTTTGTAGTCTGAGTATTGACCAAACCATAGCCAATAGTTCACGGTCTAAAACCGAATAATTCCTTTCTGCAGCATTAAGTTTTCTAGAGATATACATTACTGGATGCAGAGTTCCAGAGTACTCTTGCATTAGTGCCGCTCCAATCCCAGTGGATGAAGCGTCACTACGAAGAACAAATGTCTTATCTGTAGTAGGTAACACTAAAATAGGTGGTGTTGAAAACAAATTTTTAATCTTATCCAAAGAGGATTGGCATTCCTGTGACCAGTGGACCATATTAGGCGACCCTTTCTTTAGTAGTGTAGAAAGAGGTGCCATGATAGAGGATAGATTCGGAATGAATCTTCCATAAAATTGAATAAGACCTAAGAGACTTCGTACTTGCTTTTTTGTCTTAGGAATAGAGATGTTAAGTATCTTAGTGATATTATGGTCCTCTGTCTTTAGGAAACCATGACCCACTCGATGGCCTAGGAAAGAAATTTCGCTAAAACCAATGCAGGCTTTAGAAGGTTTCGCTGTCAGGTTATACTCGCGTAAAGTAGACAGTAATTCAACTAACCCCGAATAGTGATCTTCCCAAGTATCGCTGAAAAGACAACTGTCGTCTAGGTACGCGATGACATCTGACCGATAAGATAGGATTCGACGCATCATCCGTACGAATGTAGCTGGTGCGTTCATAAGGCCGAAAGGCATGAAATTCCATTGAAAAAGGCCTCTAGGTGTAGAAAAAGCAGTAAAAGGTTTGGCGCGTTCAGATAAAGGAACTTGCCAATATCCTTTAGACAAATCAAGTTTAGTGAAAAAATGAGATTTAGAAAGCCTAGTAAGTAGCTCTTCTAGTAAAGGCATAGGTTCAGCATCAAACTTCGTAACTTGATTCAATTTGCGATAGTCAACGCAAAGACGTATGTTATTGTCTTTTTTCCGAACAATAACCATCGGCGAAGAATATGCTGAAGTGGATGGTTCAATTATTTTTATATCTATCATCTCATCCAACTCCTTCTCAACCTGTGCTTGAAAATGTATAGGGATAGGATAAGGTCTGACCCTAATAGGATTATGGTCAGTTAGAATAATGTCATGTTGAATGACATGAGTTTGTCCAGGAATGTCAGTAAGGACATCCTGAAATATTTGTAACATAGCCGAAACTTGTCACTGTTCTCCTAGAGACAAATCCGGAGAAACAGTAACGTTTTTCCATGATTCACTAGAATGAAGTGGAATCATCGGAAGCGGAAGATTAACACCCAAAAAACTTGTTTCCTCATCCTGTATTACGGACAGTGATGAGTAATTACCATGTTGGACTGGTGAATCGTCCGTTGCCTGGAAAATAGGCTGTAAATAATCCGGACGTTCATGGAATTCCGTAAGCATATTGATGTGGAAGGTTTTATGCTTTTCTACAATATCGACAATGTAGTCAACATCGGAAATTTTCGAGATTATATCGTATGGACCTTTCCAAGAAATAAGAAGTCTGTTTTCCCTACAAGGTAGCAAAACAAATGCTTTGTCACCAGGACAAAGTTGTCGTAAGGTTCTTTTCTTAATTGCAAATTGTCTTGCCTTCTGCTTAGCAAATTCAGAAGAAGAAGTTGCCAATTTACATGCTTCGATAATCTTTTGTCTCAGCGCGATGACATATTCGTAAGAAGATTTTGTGTCATCGGTAATATTATCAGCGGTTATGAGATCATGAAGCAAAGACATAGGGCCGCGTGGTCGCGCGCCAAAGACAAGTTCAAAGGGAGAAAATCCTGTATGTTCATTGGGGACCTCTCTGTAAGCGAAGAGGGCCGCGGGTAAAACCCTGTCCCAATCTTGAGGATGATCCTCAGTTATCTTCCCTAGTAAATTTTTGAGTGTTCTATTTAGCCGTTCGACCAACCCATTTGACATAGGATGATAGATACTACTCAAAGATCTCTCTATCTGCAGAGTCGACATCACTTGAGACATGGTATCCGATATTAGTTGGGTGCCATGGTCTGACAATATTTCTCCAGGGAATCCCAGACGAGAAAATATAAGCCAAAGAGCATCTGCAATGTCAGCAGTAGTAATGCTCTTCAGAGGAATAGTCTCTGGCCAACGTGTGCACATGTCCACACACGTTAAGATAAACTGATGTCCTCTAGCAGATTCGATCTTAAATGGACTAATAATGTCTATCGCCATTTTTTGAAATGGTCGAATAGGAATGTCTGCAGCCTGAATAGGTGCAGCATGGCGAGGACCTTTGGATTTGACTTCTTGACATACTATACAAGATCGACAATAAATCCGTAAGTCCTTGTTCACAAAAGGCAAAAGAAAGCCGCAAGAACTCTTGACTTTGTACGTGAAAAACCCATATGTCCAGCACACAGAGAGTCGTGAGCGTGCTGCAAAATTTTAACTCTCAAATTCTTGGGAACAAGAATCTGAGAATGACTTGACTTAGTGGAGTCTTGCACCATACGTACAAGTACGCCATTCTTCATTGTAATCCAAGATTTACGCTTTGTATCTTTATTCGGATCACCTTTTGTTGCAAGAGTGAAGAATTTCTTTAGAGTCGGATCATCTTCTTGCTGTTTTATAAACGAGTCACGAGAAATTACCAAGGGATCATCTTGGTTATGCACTTCATTATCTTCAGTAGATGAAGTTTGAAGCATATTAAGAGCTTGAGCTCTAGTGACTACAGCATTAGCAGTTTGCATATTTTGTTTTTCCCAAACGGAAATCTGTTGTGGAGTGCATTCTTTGACTCCGTGAATACGACCGATGATAAGATCAGCGATCGGATTCGGCAGAAGACATGCGTGTACATCTCCTGTAAAGAAAGGAGTAGCAATCCTAATGATAGCAGTAGAGTATTTCTCTAAGGTGCCGCCAAACGTTACACATTTGACTACTTTTCCAGTGGCACGAGAAGGATCTACAAGCGACTGCCTAACACCTATTGTGGTGCATCCAGAATCAAAAAGAACTGAGACTGGATTGTCATTTACTAAACCTTTATGTAAGACAAGAGAACCTCTTCCATCATGCGCGACTGACGCAGGAAGAGCGGGAAGAGGATGGCCACAACTTAAAGTGGACACCGTAGTTGGTTCAAATAATGTTTTGCATTGGGGGCACTGAGATGCTCTCCCAAAATCAAAAGCGGAACATGCCATATTTTTAGCATCATTATTATCTTTAGTCTGTTTATAGGCTTCATGTGACTCTTGCTGTGCAGAGTTTGTCTGATAATGTGATTTATGTTTTTTTGTATTGTGATCTACCTCGATTATTATTGCCTCTGTAATCATTATTGTTTCCTCTATTGTAACCCCTATTTGGGTTTGAGTCATAGTTCTCATGGTTACCATTATCATATTCATTATAATGAGTATCTCTATAACTATGGTCTTGTTGTCTCCATGATGGATGACTTGGATAGTTTCTATAATGACTTCCTCTGCGGAAATTCCTATAATTATGACCACCCCTGAATCGAGGGCTGTCGGCTCGTCTCCAGTACTTCGCAGAAGAACCCTGAAATGACTGGTTACCTTGGTTTTGATAACTATTATGGTTACCCTTTTTATCAAACCTGTTTTGAGGTCCCTGAAATTTGTGTGAATAATTATGGTTGTATGGTGTTGCTGATGCAACTGGCATACTTTCTTTAACCTTTGCATTGCTAAAAGCTACGTCCGGATGTGCCGTGACGTATTGGGTACAATATTCTTCCATTTCTTTTAGTGTCTTGGGTTTACGCTCATGTAGGAATTCAAGGAATAGTTTATTAACACTTGACATAATCTTGTCTCTGAGCAGCAAGTCCATAAGGGCTTCATATGTCTTTTCTGTTTTGGACAACTCAATCCAACGATTAAATGTAAGACGTGTCCTTGCAATGAATTCTGAGAATTCTACCCTTGATTCAGGTACCATTTTCTTAAACAAAATACGGTAACCTTCCTCTGTTAATTGATATTTTTTCAATAAAGCTGCTCTAATAACATCATAATTATCCTTGTCAGCTTTTTCAACCAAACTTAAACTAGTCAGAGAATCACCTTTCACATTTTCTGATAACTGGTTAGCATATTGTGATTTATCCACATTATGAGCTCGACAAAAACGTTCAAAACGATCCAGCCAGAATGTAATATCGTCACTGGAAGGATTGAACGCTGGTACCTTGACCTTATAAGTAAAGGGTTTACCACTATTACCATTTGACTGATTAACATTACTCATATTTGTCAATTTCAATTTTTCTAACTCAAATGCTAAAAGTTCTTTTTGATGTTCATGTTCTCTCATTGCTTTTCTCTCCTCAGCTTCTCTGTCTAATCTTTTTTGTTCAGCCTCTCTTTCTAATCTTTTTTGTTCAGCCTCTCTTTCTAATCTTTTTTGTTCAGCCTCTCTTTCTAATCTCTTTTCTTCAGCTTCTAATTTTTTTTCTTCTATTTGAAGCTTTCTCTCCTCAGCAGCAGCTTTTTTTCTCCTCAGCAGCAGCTTTTCTCTCCTCAGCTTGCATCTGCAATCTTAAATTCTCAGCATCTATCTTCTTTTGTTCAACTTCTGCTTTCCATTTATTTTCCTCTTTTTGCTTCTTTTCTTCCGACTTTAATACCATGGCAAATTGAACAGTTGCAAACTCCTCTAATTCCTTACCAGACTTATCAAGGGATTTCCCTTGTGCAATAAAGTATTCCAATGTAGACATGATGTCTAATAATGATAGCAATCACTTGAAACAATAATGTAATCTATTTCCAAGTAAACAGGAACAAGTTCTAAATGAACTTGATTAATTAGCTCACAATCCCAATCTCTGTTGGCAACAAGCCTTTAAATAAGGACTTGTATAATCAACTGTGTACCTTTAGTAACAACAATTAGTCATCAGTTGATTATTTCTCATAAGTTCACTACACAGCTAGTAGTGTATGATCAAGTATATTTTATAGTACATGTCAACCAACAACATACATAAAGTACAAATAAGAAAGATAATATGAAAACATTTGCAGAAATCAAATAAATCAAATAAGGAAATCAATTAAAATAATCACAGAATCTGTGATGACAACTGCAAAGGGATAACAACAAAACAAATGACGTCACAGTGTATAAATATAAATGTGTATAGAACTAAGTTTTAGAAAAGGGTAGATCTACAAGTACAAACAAATCAAAACAAAACTGAAGAACAGAAAAAATATTACGAAAACAACGATGAGCACAGTCTTCACAGCTAACACTAATAGCAACAGATGTCGCGTGCAAATTTTCAATTAAGAAAATTGCTCCCTACAGAACGCTATTATATGACCTCTCTACGTGGTATACCATATAATAGTCACCTCACCAACCGCCCACAACATAAACACAACCAGAAATAAATACATGTAATATAAACATAAATACATATCATATAATTAAATGTGTTGCAGGTAGAATGTGTTGCAGATAGAAGGCTCAGTTATAATGGTACTGTATTATGGTACTTTATTAAACAATTAATTCTGGCCTAAATTATTAAAGTTCAACACAAACTATGGCAGTGCAGGAAAATCCACCGTTTACAGTTCCTAAGAATCACAAGTAGGACTTCTCAGTTCATAAGCATTGCATTTCCTGCTAACACGGTCAAATATTCACTTGATTCAACTGTTCTGCGTAATGCTGTCTGTACGGCGAAAAACGTCAACAAGCGCTGACCTAGATACTGCATACGCTTGATAGGTCACGTGACAAAGTGTTGACAAAGAGCAAACTAGTACTGCAGGCGTGTCGTATCAGCCACAGGAAACGGTCTGGTATCAGTAGTCTGTTGACTTCTCAATTTCTGCGAGGTAAAACCCAGAAAGCTGGCCACCAGTGTTGCTTGCTTGGTTGCAATCGTGTTCGAAGGGTGTTGATGGGTGTTGTCAAAATGAAGACAAACAAAAGGTCAACTCGACCTACGCAGTGGTGTGTAGAGACGTGTACGTTTCATACAGTTTAATTGGAACGATCACACTTGACAGCACGGGTACAGTGACAAACAGACAGGTTGGCATAAATCATAATAATGTTGATCAATGAAATGCACTATCACATGAGCATTCATGTTGCATAACAGTACCAATGGAATGTCAGTTGACAAGCACTCAGTACTTCCAATATATATCGTCTGAATTCACTGACAGAGCACGTCAGTTCATAAACAAGGTTCAAGATGGTCCCTAGACCTAACCTCGTCTAGCGAAGATTCCTTTAGCTAAGGTTCAGCACATATTTTTTTGATAACAATATTGAACCACTAGTAGTGGGTTCTCTTCTGTAGCAGTGATCTCTGGACTCATCAGGTGATAGTAAGGGGGCATCCCTGTTCTCTCCTCGATGATTGAAAAATATAGAATTCAAAATGGCTTCTCCTCCCAGTGAGTTGTCGCTCACCCAGGATACAAACTATGAAGCGTAATCAAAGCTGATCATTCATTAAATGTCCTCATTGCTTTGTAGATTCTACCATTGATACTATTGACTTCATCACATAATATGGTGCTGCTAGGTATGAATGTCATCTTCATCTAGTTAATATTCATCTAAACGTACAACCGTACGACTGCCCATCGAATACAATGCCTCAGGAAAAGTTCATAAGAAATGCGTCTTTACCTTGGTATCAGAAATACACTAGAATATGATTCTGCCATTCCTTGGCAGTAAGAATAAACACTGCGGTGAATAATACATGATATGTCTAAAGAGACTACCTCTTTCCCCATTAATATAGAGATCACTTTTCGGCGACAGGCCGCTACAACAACTCAGCACCCATCAGGGCGGAACCTTCTCACCTCGACTTAGCGACACATCCGCCGAACAACCTTTGACCCCGAGTTCGACACCGAAGATATAGTTCGACTTAGACATACAAAGATATTAAGATATAAGACAGACTCGTCCTACATAGACAAGAAATACACATAGATTCGGGTCATAGATATTCTGAAGCAAGAACAATCTATTTCTAACCAAACAAAGAATAGATCGCTGTAAACCTAGATTCCTACGCTGAGTTCGATATTCAGGAAAGATAACCCATATAATAAAAGTATAAGTTCAACATGGGTGATATCGCTTTGACTACGAAAATATTTCGATACACAAAATAAATATTATAATAAATATATACATTGTCAGACAAACAATTACATTTTACATTTGTATGCGTACCAACAGTAATCTGTGCGCCACACAAAAGAATATGTGCGCAACAGCCACTCGAAAAGCTCCAGCTGGAGTTATTTTCAGGCCATAAATCGAGGATTCCTCAGCAAGGGAGAGGTTGGTAAGAAAACGAAGATGGATGTATACCGCTCCACCTATGTACCAGTCTGGACATATGGATGCGACTCATTGGCAATGACTACAACCCACAAAAGCCAGATCCAAACCTCAGAAATAAGGTATCTGAGGAAGGTGGTTGAAGTAACAAGAAGAGACATGGTCCGCAACCAGACAATACGTCAAGGCCTAAAATCCCACCCCCTGCAGACCCAAGTAGAACAGTCCCAACTAAGATGGTTTGGCCATGTCTGCAGAATGGGAGAAGATCGGCTACCACGACAAGCATGGGAAACAAAGAGCCAGGGATCCAGACCCTCAGGACGACCCAGAGTTCGCTGGGAGGACAACATTAGACAATCTTTGAAGGACCGAGGACTAGAATGGAACCAGGCCAGGAGGAAGACAGCCGATAGGATAGTCTGGCGCTCTCTCTTCCAAACCTCTACTCCTCACGGTAGAAGGGGAACGATTAAGTAAGTAAGTAAGCTTAACATACACCTACATTAGACAATCAGTGCATACCATTACTTACTCATGCACTGGAGGATATTTGAAAGGCTCATATGCCGTGTAGATTTGCCATCAGTGTGGTAACACTTAATATATCACATCATCATTTCACTATTTACTTAGGTTCACTGTCATATTTAACTACATTTTACATTTCATCTGTGTGTTCGTTGTCTTTCATCATCATCCTTTTTAATTTCTAACACTAAATGTGTATATATTTAACTAGTAAACCGTATGGCCGATTTGATCATGACCTAATTCGTTAATGTATCACTCATGCTGTCTGTGTTAAGTATTTCAATCAATCAATCAATACCCTTTAGCTCCCCAAGGAGCATATGCCTTCAACAAAAACAGGCCAAGTCTTCCTGTCCTGTGCCATCCGCTCAAGTTCTTTCCATGTTTTCCTCATCATTTTCACCTCTGTTTCCAGTTTTCTTCTCCATGTGTTTTTGGTCTACCTCTGCCTCTCTTTCCCTGTGGATCACAGAACAAGGACTACCTTGTAATGCTATCAACAGGTTTCCTCAATGTGTGTCCTATCCATCGCCAGCGTCTTCTTCTCAACTCTTGTTCCACTGGCACTTGTCTGGTTCTTGTCATCAATTCCACATTTGTGACTTTGTCATACCATTTCAGTCCTTCTATTCTACGCAAGCACCCGTTTGTAGCCTTTTAGTTGTTGTTTTTGTTGTTCTCCATGTCTCAGAGCCATACAATAGGACTGACTTGACATTTGAGTTGAAGATTCTTATTTTCGTGTTGGACTTGATTTCTCTTGTTCTCCATATGTTTCCCAATGCATTGAAAGCTCCTCTTGCTTTTTGTATTCTTATTTTGATATCACTGTCTGTCCCTCCAATTTTGTCTATATTACTTCCAAGATAAGTGTAAGATTCTACATCTTTTAGTTTTGTTTCTTCAAGTTCAACCTTGTTATCATTTCTAGCATTTATTCTCATAATCTTTGTCTTTTCCCTGTGTATTTTTCAGGCCCACTTGTTGTGACCTCTCATCGATAACTTTCATTTTCTCTTGCATCTGATTATGGTTATGGGACAGAAGATCTAAGTCCTCTGCAAAATCCAGATCGTCAAGTTGTTTAGTCAGATTCCACTGGATTCCATTTCTGTTGTGTGATGTCGATGTTTTCATAACCCAATCTATTGCTAGTAAAAAAAAAGAAATGGAGACAAGAGGCATCCCTGTCTCACTCCCGTTCTAATCCTAAACGGTTCTGTAAGTTGTCCTTCATGAAGAACTCTACATGTCATGTCTTCAGAGGTCTTCTTTATTAAGTTAATGCTCTTCATGGGAACTTCATAATGCCTCATAAATTTCCAAAGTGATTCTCTGTCTACACTGTCAAATGTCTTTTCATAGTCCACGAATCCGATGTATAGCGGTGAATTCCATTCCAGACATTGTTCAACTATTATTCTCAATGTGGCTATCTGGTCTGTACAGGATCTATTTAGTCGAAAACCTGCTTGTTCATCTTTCAGTTGCTTGTCTATGTACTCTTTTAATCTCTCATGGATGATTCTGTTTAATACTTTTGCTGGCACTGATGGTAACATTATTCTTCTATAATTTGTGCACTCTTGTAAATTTTCCTTCTTAGGCAACTTGACCAGATAACCTTCCTTTCATTCTGCTGGTATTTCCTCTCTCTCCCAGACTTTGCCAAGTAGTTTGTATAATATCTCTGTAGAGGTATCAATATCTGTTTTGATGGCCCCTGCTGGAATGCAATCTGGACCAGCTGCTTTTCCATCTTTCAGAAGCTTTATGGCTTTCTTTATTTCTTCTCTACTTGGTCGTTCACAGCTGATTTGTAGCTCCTCTTCTGCTGGCTGGATGTCTGGGGGGAATTAGTTGATGGTCTATTGAGAAGTTCCTCAAAATGTTCTGTCCATCTCTTCATTTGTTCTTGTATATTACTAAACAATTTTCCATTCTTATCTTTTATGAGGCCATTTGCTTGCTTATACTCGTATTTCCCTGTTAGCTTCTTTGTGTTGTTGTACAGGTCCCTCATATTTCCTTTTGCTGCAGCTTCCTCTGCTTCCCTTGCCAAATCATCAAAATATTTCATCTTTTTTTTTTTTAATGTTTCTTCTTACTTCTTTGTTTGTTTCTATGTACACTTCATGAGCCTTGGCTTTGGAGCTTCTGGTTTTGCGTCTGTTTAAATCTGCTTTCTTGTTTTTCCTGTCTTCTATCTTACTAATGGTGTCTGTTGTTATCCATGCTTTGTGCTGATGTTCTCTTTTTCTCAGTACTTCTTCACATGCCTCGTTCCATATATTTTGTACTTGTTGCCAGTGGTCTTCCGTATCTGTTTCATCTTCCAGCTGTTCGAGTACTTGGTATTTGTTGGATACTGTGATTGAAAATTTTTCTCTTATTTCCTGATTTCTTAGATATCCCATATTATTCTGTTGTCTATATCTATATGCTGTTGTAATTTTCTTGAGTTTTAATTTTCTTTTAGCCAACAGAAGATGGTGGTCTGATACAACATCTGCTCCTCTACATACTTTCACATCATGCAATGATGACCTAAACCTCTTGCTTATGCGTATATGATCAATCTGATTCTCAGTTCTGTGGTCTGGTGATATCCATGTTGCTTTATGTATTCTTTTATGTGGAAATATGCTTCCTCCTATAGCTAGTTGATTTGAAGCACAGAAGTTTGCTAATAGTTCCCCATTCTCGTTCATCATATCTAATCCCTGCTTTCCCATGATTTCTTCAAAGCCTGTGTTGTCTGTTCCTATTTTCGCATTTAGATCCCCCATCAAAATTGTGATGTCCTTTCTTTTCTTATTGTCCAAGACACTTTGTAGTCTGGTGTAAAAGTCTTCTTTCACAGATTCTTCTTTATCGTTTGTTGGTGCATAACACTGAATGATGTTTATATTTACTTTCTTTTTGGCTGATTTAAACCTTGCTGTTATAATACGGGGTCCCATTTCTTCCCATTGCTTCCGCTTCCCATTCTATAAGTGCCTTCTGTGCTTCCTTGGACAGCATTAGAGCCACCCCTTCACTGTGGTGGGCTATTTCCTCCTCATGTCCTGAGGATAACACCATTTCTCCTGTGATCAATGTCTTCTTCTCAATGCCTTTCCACCGTGTCTCACAGAGACCCAGGATATCAATCCTGTAATTTGACATTTCTGTACAGTTTTACTATTCTTTGCTCCCCTTTCGGGCCCCGGTAACACACGGGTTAAGTATTTACTTATATATTTACTTTCATTTAGAGAAAGTTGGGGAGGGGCGGGGGCGGGGCCCTTTCTTTAACTGACATTTGAGGGCAAAAGTTATTGTCACAGGGAAACAGGAAACTCCCCATAATTTATTAGAAAACACTATCTAGTGGAGATTATTCGCTTTCTCTTCTTTTTATACTTATCTCGAATAGGTCTCCTTCTTTCTTAACGAGTCAATTTCCAGAGACGTTTTTATATTATTGCATAGATGTTGTGAGGCGACCATTAATGTCCCGCCCAGTATATCATATACGGCACAAATATTACCATTTTTAATTTCCATTTTGACATGTGTAATTTGCTTATAGGTGTACAGTGGCACAAAAGCTGCCACCCTCATCATTTCAAATAACTTGACACACGAACCACCACTGCAAGATCTGGTGACGGTTTCGCACGGATTTCTTCACAAGGATCCAATTTGTCTGGCTGTCTTCTTGATGAGTTGAATTTCGCAGTGCGGTAAACTCACAAAGCGCTAAATTATAAGGCACAATTCGGCCCACATTAAGATTGCTACTATATGACAAGGCTCCAATCAGAAATGCTGTATTTTTACAGTTCAAATGCCAAGCCAATACCATACAAAATGCGTTTGATTCTTCTTCTCTCACGTAGAATTCCTGCATAATAAACGTGAAAATAAATATGTTGTTTACAATCGCCATATATGGGATGCCAGCTTCCGTCTATTATCGATCATGTTTACACACACGACTTCAAAATTTATCACAGGTAATTGCTTTCAAGATGGATAATTACTCTTCTGACAAATCTGTCCGGAAAGGATTGTCTCAGTACCCGGTTTAGCCAACAATCAACAAACTAGGCAGACAGAGCTGTTATCAGAGATAATTGACTGTGGTCGTCGCATGGTTGTTTACTCACTAATCCGATCGCTCCCCTGCACTTGTCTGGTAGAAAAATGTGTTACACTTTAGTAAACTACATTTCTCTCTACCGATCCCATGTGTCAATTCGGGTTCAAACAAAAGGGATTGATTATCTTAATCAGCAAAAGATGGTCGCTGAAGTCCAGACTTAACCATAATTGAGGGAAGGGAGTGTGAACAATGAATCGAAAATACCAAATACTGACAGAGGTGAGAAAAATAAAAGTGAAGAGCACAGAATGAGATAGAGATTGCACACGTAAATTTGACGTTCAATGTTATATATATATATATAAAATTATCGCCTTCCACTGTCCAAAAGCATTTTCATCTGACTCACTGGGGTTAAAATAAATGCACTGGAAGGATAAAAAGTCTGAGGAAGATGAAGTGGTGGATGAAAGCTGAGGTTGCCTGATGACTATGTCAGGAGACCCACCCAATAATTAGCAGTGGCATTTGTCTCCTTTCAGCTTGTGGTTCAAGTTGCCAGCAGTCGACGCTAGACACTAACATCAGACGGGTTTTGAAGACGCTTGACAACCTTCGTAGTTACCTCAACCATGATGCGTGAGACGTGCTACAGCCACTAGACTTGACTATTAAAGAGAAGTACAGTCCAAAGCGCCTGTGGAAACAAACAGGAGCTCAAGCAGAGGCTAACCGACCTCATACCGGGATCTAAGTACCATAACAGCGCAACCAAGGAACATTTCAAAATTTTCCATCACAGTTTAAATCATCCGATGATGACAAATATCATCGCTTCTTTTTTATAAACAACTTTATTTATTTTACATTGTTAAACTATAAGTGATTATTAAACTTGTTTATCTGTAACTATAAAGTAATAGTTTGTTGGTTTAATCACTATTGAGTGAAGTGCATATCGGCACCCGTATGACTCATGTTGTTCTAAATACATAACCAGATACAGCTATAAGATTAAAATTTTGGTAAATCGCCTTTAGCTGGGGGCTCAGAAAATACGAGCCAAAATATATTAACTCAAAAAAAAGGCAGGAGAATAATTAGTTCATGACAGCTTAGCAGATTTCATTTGTTATGCTTTCTTTTATTTTTAAATCCTACGAGGCTCCCTTAAATAGAAGCATCATTCTTCTATTTTTATCTCTGCCATGAGTAATCGTGAGCGAATGTTGATACCTATGCAGAACCTCATCCTTATACTCTAAGTTTGGCCATTGTTTGACCACTACTGCAGAGCAGGGGAGACAGTACAGTAACCGTGATGGTGATGATGATGTGTCAGAGCTATGGGATATGACTGACAAAATATTTGACTTGAAGATTCTGATTTTCGTATTAGATATGATTTGTGTTGAGTTCTATATATTGTTAGGAATAAGTTACTTTGAATTCGTGTATATGATATCAGACCATAAGATCTTTTATATTCGGACATGCGCCCTTATCTAACCAACAGCCCATGTATCTAGGTTAAATGCAGTGCGCCTCACCAAACGAGATACTTTTTTTTAAATTTTGAGTTCGTTTGGTTCACAGTAAAATATTACTTTAATTCATTCATTCATAACCCTCCACTCCCAAAGGAGCATAGGCCTTCAACAAACACATGCCAAGTCCCCCTGTCACGTGCCATCATCTCAAGTTCTTTCCATGTTCTCCTCATCATTTTCACCCCTGTTTCCAGCTCTCTTCTCCAAGTGCTTCTTGGTCTACCTCTGCCTCTCTTGCCCTGGGGGTTCCAGAACAAGGACTGCCTTGTAATGCTATCACAGGTTTCCTCAGTGTGTGTCCTATCCATCGCCATCGTTTTCTTCTCATCTCTTGTTCCACTGGCACTTGTCTAGTTCTTGTCATCAGTTCCACGTTGGTAACCTTGTCATACCAATTTAATCCCTCTATTCTACGCAAGCACCCATTTATGAAAGTCTGTAGCTTTTTGGTTGTTGTCTTTGTTGTTCTCCATGTCTCCGAGCCATACAATAGGACTGACTTCACATTTGAGTTGAAGATTCTTATTTTTGTGTTGGATCCTATTTCTCTTGTTCTCCATATATTTCCCAATGCAATGAAAGCTCCTCTTGCCTTTTGTATTCTTATTTTGATATCGCTGTCTGTCCTTCCAACTTTGTCTATATTACTGCCAAGATATGTGTACGATTCTACATCTTGTATTGGTGTTTCTTCAAGTTCAACCCTGTTATCATTACCTGCATTTATTCTCATTATTTTTGTCCTTTCCTTGTGTATTTTCATTTTTTTTTTCCTCGCATGAGGTCGCATACTTTTTCCTCGCATGAGGTCGCATTGGCACCCACCCCAAACCCGGCTCTGGTCAAAACCACATGTCCCAACACAAGAAGACCCAATGACACCATGTGTCATTGTAGTGGTCTGCTGTGTTCTTACACAGAGGGCCTCATGACTTAAATGTCACTACTGGTCTGTGCGTCTAGACACATGATCCTAGCCACAGGCCAGATATTAGGCCGTGGGGCCTTCACAGCATTATTCATGCTGAGTATTTTCAGACTCAATTGCTGTGACCTCTCATCATTACTTTAATTGCTCTGTTATATATATTTAAAATTCATGAGACATACGGGTGCAGTTCACTAAAAATGTCTGAATCAACTATAAAATTGTATTTAATACAGATAAAAAAATATTATAGTCAATTATAGTTAACAAAATTAAATGAATAAGGATGGAGTGTAATATGAATGTTCTTTAAAATTTCAGCATGAGTGATGATCTGGACGTTGGAGTTAGAAAAAATGTTCTAAAGGAAAAGACTTTACTTGTGTCAAGGGTTGCCTCCCCTTGATCCGCAGTGATGGTCCAACAATGCCCAAAACCTAGAGTATCTAATGTGGTTTCTACCTTCGTACAAGATTACACGTGGTAGAGATGCAAATAGAAGAAAGATGATACTTCTACCTTGAGGGAGTCTTCACAAGATATTTAGAAGTCAAGAACAATGCTGAATGTGTCTTAGCAAAGTTAACTTAGTACCTGCCCGCCGTCATTTGTGAAGAGATATATTGGATAATAATAATAATAACTGAATCAACTATGAATTTCTAAAATAACATATACTAAATTTAATGATCACTTTATCATGTAACATTTAAAAATAAATCAGGTTATGGTTAGATGTGATGTACAAACATTTTGTTTTCGTCATCGATAATTGATGACGGAATGTTACTGTTCGTTGCTATGGCCTGTTTAATAAGCACTTTTATGATAATCAATGAGTAGTGCTGCTATTGTTCGTCAATCGTCTATCGGTGACAAGGGTCACGCCCGAGCGAATTTGCATGGGGTAACCTCTGCTTGTGTCAGTGCTGATTATCTTCACAGCCCCTTCAAATGTAGCCGTCTAGTGCCGACAATCAGCTTCTTAATCACAAATGTAGCGTGGAATCGTACCACAAATGGTCTTGTAGACTCGCACTACAAACGTTAGAAAAAATAGAAAGAACAAATGCTCCTGCTAAGTCTTGGTTTTCCTAATATTGATCAGGCGCCTTTCCCGCCGTCTGTCCACCAGTTTTTGTCTCTGACGTTTTATGCTCCCTGAGTATACATCATAACTCAGATAATATGATGAGAAATCACCATTAATTTTTAAGTTAATTTAATGAAAATAATTGTGACTGGACAGCGGTGAGTGCAATGGCTTGTGTCTGAATGAACATGGTTAAGTTTACGTATAACTCACAAAATGATAAAATAAAATCATCACTCACTCCTTGCTCAATTCTGAGTCTGGGGTCACCTCTGCTTTTGGTTCCCTGTGAGAACTAACACGAAGCAATCACCAGCGCTTGCTGTGATGATTTATAAATATGCTATTGTCTACATAAGGTTGCCAGCCACTAGCAAGTACAAACATGTCGCATTCAAATTGTAAAATAAATGTTACAGCTTATCCGAATTTGGAAATACAATCTCCGGGCACAGTTTTAGAATAGACACGGCAACATGCTTAGATGCTGTGACGATGAAACTCAGCTGTTCCTGAATTGTTAGAAGATATGGTAGAACCCTCGTATAACATCAGTACCCCTAAATATTGTTGTAATTTTTCGTCAACGTGGAACTCCACCACCTGGGTTCATTAGTATGCAGCATTTCCACGTGGATTTTCAACACGTTGGATAATTAACGCCTGCTGCAGGCGGTTTGGTAGCAGATCGCTTTGTGTGGATTTTTGGCAAAGGTATAGGCGCCGTACCGTTCAGAAAGCAATGGCAAACTACTGAATGAAAAAATTGCCTAGAAAAATCAAAAACAGCCAATGAAAGCTGGGGTTGATTGCCACGTCCTGTAAAGGATAAGCAACTAACTTTTATCTTCTGTTCATTCTGGAGATCGCATGGCCTTAAGGGGAGGTTAAACCATGCCCACGGCTATCTCTAGAGCAATTGATAGCAGTTAGTTTCCTTCATCTGTGCATCCAGCAGAGCGCATCATCTAAAGGGGAGGAAAAGCCACGCCTTTTGCTTTACCTCAGAGACGGACGAAGCAATTTCACATCTCTGTGTTAACCACAGAACCGCTCGCAAGATAGAGACGAACGGGAAAGACGTAGCGGCCACAGAGTTGGATAACCGAACGGGGACGGGCGGCGTAGAATCTCGAATTGTCCCTGAGTTCTTAAAAGGTGTGAAATTTTAACGTGTCCCCGATCTTTCATTCCATTTCATATAAATAGAGACCATTGAAGAAGGCAAGTTATCATTCGTTTGCCAGAGATTTTAAAATTCACTAGCGTATAGTTGAATCCTGCGAGATTTCAAATAAATTTTTGGCTATATTGGAGTGAATTCTTTTCTGTGCTAAACGGTATAATATATATTAGTTTCTAGTTCTTCTTCTTCTTCTTGCGATCGCATCTTTGATGATTACACCGTCAGACGAGTTCTCATGATGAATTCGACTGTTGTTTGAAGTTCCTCTTTAACTCCATATAGCTTTGAGTTTAGTGTTGAGTCATTCGGCCAGTATATCTTTCTTAACTGGTCATACAGAGGACAGTCCTGTAGAACATGCTCAGCAGTTTGTTCGTTTAATCCACATGTGCACAGTGGTGAAGCAGACAATCGTAGCTTGTGCATGTGTTTTATTCAGTTTGTTATGCCCTGTCCTGAGTCGAAAAATAGTTATCTGTCCCTGCCGGTCGAGAGTGTGATAGTCGTCTTTGGGTTGATTCTGTTCTCTTCTGATAGTCTGGATAGCTCTCTTTTTCTCAAAGTATGTGACTTCATTATCTTCTTGTTCACATTCTCCTCCCTTTTTTGCAAGTTTATCTGCCTTTTCATTTCCGGGTACACCACAATGAGATGGTACCCACTGAAGTATGGTTCTCTTTTTGGCAGCTACCTTGTTTAGTTCATTTCTCAGATGCGGGAGTTTACCACCCTTGAGAGCTTGCAGGACAGACAGTGCATCTGTGAGGATGACTACCTGGTGGCAGTCAGAGTTGGTGTTATAAATCATATTTGCAGCTTGCTCTAGAGCTTGAACCTCAGCTGTATAGTTGGAACAGAATTTACCAGTGGGAATGTGCCTAGTCTCATAGTGGTTGTCAGGATATGAGATAAAGATACCGGCACCTCCATTCCTAACAGCATTAGTTGCTGATCCATCTGTATAGGCATGTATCCATGATTGATCGGGATAGCTTTCTTGGATCATACTCAATGTAGCAGTTCGTTTTTGCAGATCATTATACTCACATCCACTTGTGAGACCACTGACTGATGTATTAATTTGGAGGGCACTGCTGGCCTGCTCCCATGGTACAGGGTATAGGGTGGGCTTCAATGGTGTTGTCTTCATGGATAGGTCTTCTTGATGCTGTCTTATAAGTCTTTTCCCCCGATGCACAAAGCTGCTACGCTTTAGACGTCCCAATGCCAGATCATCTAGTCTTGCCTTCATTGGGTGCATTGGCATACTGTTGTACTTTTCCATCTGGATCATGGTTTTTGTGTCTCTTCTATGGGACAATGTCTGTAATCCAGCAACCTTCTGCATCTCTGTTATTGGTGTAGTTTTCATGGCTCCTGTAATGAGCCTGAGAGCTTGATTTTGCACCTTGTCCAAAGACTGCAGATGTGAGTTAGCAGCTGATGACCATGCTGCTGAGCTAAACTCTAAGTGTGGTCTTATTACTCCATTATAAATCTTCTTTAGATTTCGTTCATTTGCTCCCCAGTTGGTACCTGCTAATTTTCTGAGTATGCCTAGTCGTCTTCGGGCCTTTCCTTCTGCGTTTTCAATATGCTTATTCCATGTAAGCCTTTGGTCAAATGTCACCCCAAGATAGGTGGGGTAGCTTTCTTCTTTGATCACGGTTGTCCCTAGGTGTATGTTAGCTGATTTGTCCTTGGGGGCGAGGGAGAACAGTGTTGTGGAGGTTTTGTCTGTGTTTATTGTGATAAGCCATTTCTCTGCCCATGACACTAGCATGTCTGCTGCCCGCTGCATTCTATAATTTGCTGTGGTGACATTTTCATCAGCGCACCAGAGTACTAGGTCATCTGCATATAAGGCAGCTTTAACTCCTGCAGGGAGATCTTTCACCAGGTCATTGATGTAAACAAGGAAGAGTGTTGGGGAAATTACTCCTCCTTGAGGTACCCCCTGATGGAGCAACACTTTTCTGCTCTGCAGACCGTCAAGAGTGACTCTAGTTCTCCTGTTATGCAAGTATGACTGGATCCATTTCATCATGTTGCCTTGGATTCCACTTCTCCTAAGTTTTGCAATGAGGCCATCTTTCCACACCTTGTCAAAGGCCTGCTTGAAGTCGACCCAGATCGTTAGGACCTTTTTCTTCTCCTGGAAGGCATCTTCTATTGCTTGAGACAAGTAAGTAACTTGGTCTTCTATACTGTAGCATTCTCTAAATCCAGCTTGTTCCGGCACCAGGATCTGCTCAGACTCTAAATACCATTTCAATCTGTGGTTGACTATTCGCTCCATAGTCTTCCCAACACAGCTTGTGAGACTGATTGGCCGGTAACTTGCAGCCTCGGTCTTACATTTCCCTTTCTTTAGTATGGGTATTGTGATGGCTTCTCTCCATACTTGGGGTACCGTTCCTTTCAACCAGCTGTGGTTGAATATCTCAAGCAGTTTTGTCTTTGCTGCTGAGCTCAGATTTACTAGCATTTCGTTGCTGATTTTGTCTGGGCCGGGTGACTTTTGAAACTTAAGCTTGGAAATAGCCTTCTGTAGTTCTCCTAGTGTGATGGGTTCCCTCATTGGGGCAGGAGTATCTGTCTGTCCCATGGTTGCCAGTATTTCTTTTCTTATCTCTCTCTGATGATCTATGTTAATGGGTAAGTTGCTTTCTGAACTGTATCTTCTAGCAAACAAGTCTGCAGCTTGTTTTCCTCTGAAAAGTTTGCCACCTTCATCCAATGTGATAGTCTGCCTAGGTGAGGAACGCTCTTCATTTAGAGACTTGACTAATCTCCAAAGTTTCCTGCCGTCTTTCTCAAGGTTCAGCGATGCCGTTTTAGTTCTCCAGCTTTTCCGTTTTTCTTCTAGCTTTGTTCTCTGAAACTCTGCTACAGCCTTTTTCCATTTGTTGTGAGTTTCAAGTGAAGGCTGAGACTCTGCGTCCTTTCTAGCCCTGTCCATGGCTTCCTGACGTTCTTGGAGTGTGCTGGACCAGTATGGTATGTAGTTACGCCGGCATCCTTTGGGAATGGTTTCTTTTGCAGCTTGTAGTATGCATCTGTTGAAGTCTTTTACCACTTCATTAATGTCTCTGTTCTGTACCTTGAGGGTAGACAGCAGCGTGTTCACCTGATGCCTGAATAAACCCCAGTTGGCTTTTTTGTAGTTCCATCTTGTAATGGCTGGGCCTGTACTGGGAGTTGCACTCTGGACAGTAAGAAAGATTGGGCGATGGTCGCTTCCCCCTAGTTGGTCTCCTACTTCTCTACTAATAGATCCAGCTATATCTGGTGTGGAGAAGGCAAGATCTGGTGTTGAAGTTGTGTGCCATCCTCTGGAGTAGAAGGTAGGAGTATCTGTGGCATTATTGACTAGGATTAGGGAGTGATCATCTTGCCAAGTTTCAACCTCTTCACCTCTGTGATCCAGATGGTTATAGCCCCAGCTCTGGGAGTGGCTATTAAAGTCTCCAACTGCTATAAAGTTGGTGGCTGGTACCTGTATAGAGCTGAGACTCAGGGGTTTGTTGTTCGGACAGTAATAGTTCAGGAGTTCTATTTCCATCTTGTCTACCTTTATCTGCAACAGCTGATATTCTGCTCCATCCATGAAGGTTTTCCTTTCGTGTGCAGGAATGTTATTCCTTACAAGAGTAAGTACTCCTCCTTTTCGTCTATCTTTTCTGTCGGATCTGAAGCATTGATATCCCCTTATTTTAAAGGTTTGATCTGCTTTCAAGTGAGTCTCTTGGATACAGCAAACACTGACTTGCTTCTCATACAAGATGTTTTCCAGCTCTGTCTTTTTTGCTGTATCCAGCCTGCTTGCTGTTCACTCCCTCTGCATTCCAGTGCATCATGACAAGTGGCACTCTGGGTTTCTCTTTTTTCTGTTTTGTTTTGGTCAGTAGTTCTCCTCCGCCGTCTGCTGACTCCACAAGACGGTCTAGAGGGTCCTCCAGTAGCTGAGGGTGGGCTCTGTCGAGGCTCAGAGCCCGGCACTGCACCTGCCTGGTGGAGCTCCACAGGGCGAGCACCAGTACGAGATTTATTTGACGGTGTACTCTCCATAGAAAAAAAAAAAGCGAGTTGCGTGATACTGTGGTTTCCGGTGCGCCTTCTGGCCCAGTATCTATGACTTTAGCACCTGTTCAACGGGAGAGTGGGCTCATCCCTAATCTGTTTATGTTCCCAGTAGTAGACTATTCGCAAGCAGCCTGGGGGTGTCACTGCTCTGCGCGGACCTTGTTTACCGAGGCGGCGTCCGAGCTCGTATGGTGAAAATATGGTTGCATTATCTTCAAAATAGCCCTGTCTTTCCTGCCATCCTGCAACTTTGAGTTAGGGAGTTCTGAGCTCCAGTCTCTTTCCCAGGCATTTTATCCTGGCCTGGCACGCATACAGAGGACCCCACTTCTGGTTCTAAGTTAGCAGTTGGGGACAGGTGGGGTAGCACACTGTGCATTCCCCGTCATCCAGGGGGCTCTCCAACTATGCAGAGCTTGCACAATGCTGTGCTCTGGTTCTGGGCTCACCCAAGGAATCCTCACGTCCTGCACAGAGCCACTTCCAGATACCCACCACCTGCCAACCCCCCATTGTAGAAAATCTCCTGCATGCGGCCATCCAGTCAAGAGCCAGTATTAAGTCTGGTGCCCAAGTGATTCCCCCCAAGCTCAGTGTGCAATTCTGGGTTCTCATCATGCTGCAACACAGGGGGGATTGTGATGCTCAGCCATCTCTCTCAACTCTGCACCGATAAATGACATCGGGGACTTAACTGTGTCTCAGTACTGGGAGGCCCCGTTTCCGGGTACACCACACACAGCCAATTGAGGCAACGGTCGCCGTATATATATATATATATATATATATATATATATATATATATATATATATATATATATATATATATATATATATGCGTGTTTTTAACCATTAGACTCGCGAAGTGTTTTCTTAAATATCTAATTGAATACGCGAGTATATATAATAGTCATAACGGTAAATTAATCGCGCGTTAGAATATTATTGGATTTTTGCAGTATGATTTCATGTTTTTCTATCTTTTTCTATAGAATGATCATACAACCTTTGCGTCCCAGCAATAAATTATATACAGTCGTCCAGACTCAGTTCTTAAACCTCCAGAACCTTTGATGAAACATTTGTAAATTTAATCTTGTGTCGATCTTTGTTTGGGATCCCGCTGCCTGAATTTATCAGAAAGAAAGCAAACCCAAGAACAGTTAAATAATATTCATCAAACAAATTAAAGTCTGTAAAGATTAACTGGAGAAGAACATTGCCAGAGCTATATTTATATTATTATTTCTGTTCTACTGGGAAAGAGAGTATATGTTTTCCTGAACACTGACAGTTGATAATTTTTCTCACTGGATTTTTAAACCCCGAAGAAAAAACTACCTCACTGGTCAGTTGTGTCATCACGCTTAAGAAGTTTTACTATCAGCGGCGAAGTCAAAGAGACCACACCATCCTCACCCCTGTATCTGAGACCGTGCCATCCCATAGAACTTTTTTCTAACAAAACAGAAGTACACTTAGGCTTCACCTTCCAGCGATTCTCGGGAAATTGTTGCTAAGAGCCTAAACCCGTTAAAATCTGGGGCTGGAAAACGAAGAACAGTATTCAGTTATTGAACACTTACTACTGTATGTGTAAATTTTCTATGGAGTGCCAATTCCACGATCGGTAAGTGTGTGTGAGACATTGTGTGTTGGTCATCACGAGCGTGCATGAATGAAGGAGCATTATTAGCAAACATTTTTATTTGCTTTACCTGGTAACTACCTTTTTTACTGTATTCCGTGTATTGTTCCTCAAGGGGGATTTCTTAACTTCGTTTATTTCCCCTCCCTTAAATCTGTTTAGTAAAGGGAAAACATTTTGAGAACAATAGAGTTTTTTTACCACCCATACCTAGTATTGTAACCCTTCTTATCAGAGTAAATTATCTATACTTCTGATAACCACCTGTCTTTTGGACTAGGTTTTTTTTCTTCCTTTGTCTATTACAAGCGGGAAGGGCATATTGGATACTACCAGTCAACCTTCCCCCCCCCCCCCCGGTATATGTATTTTTTTGTACTATGAGTATTGCCTGTAACATAATAACTGTTGTGATTTTGATTTAAATGATAAATAAATATCATAAAACTTTTCTTACTGTGTTGGAAGGCCCAAGCACAAATTACACAATTTTATTAACCATAGTTTGTATTCACGTAGCGTCTGTGTGTTTGAAGCACCAAATTGGTGTGTACATGAGTGTCTGGTAACTGGCAAATAATTGTTTAGCCAGGAGAGTGCTGGAGTCTATCAAAATAAAAATATAGATTGTCGTAAGATATGCAAATCGGAGGAGATTTTTCCCGATTTACTTAGACTGTCCTTACTTTTCCAGCACTTTTGTGAATCTACTACCTATTTCTAAACCCTTCTTTCACAGAGCCTTCACCATCATTTTTCACTCTAACGGGACCACTATTTCTAAGACCTATCCTCAAATAAAAATTTACGACAGATGCCTCGAACACTTGGTCTGGGGTACTTTTAGAATCCCTCTTATGACGAGTGCTCCGATTCCTGGATCTCCAGTCTTTGTATTTATAAAGTCGAGTTTTCTTCTTGAATCTTGAAGATGCCCAAATACTTTGTCCAGGGCAGGGTTGTAATTTGGAATCATGTCTTATTCTCTCAGGCTCGTTGACGTTGCAATGCAGTGTGTTTTAGCCTCCGAATTTGCAAGGTTATATTTCATTTTTCTCTCCAAGCCTCCGCATGGCGTTTCTTACTCAACTTCCAATCAGAACGAAAGTACTTTTCCTGCTCTCATTTGATCCAATCCATGAGCAAGGATGAGTTATCTACCCTTCCAAGATGGAGGTGAAATTCGTTTCTCACCTTAGACGCCGAAAGAAAAACATCAGGAATGTGTATATTTCGATGGATATCACCATGTTATGTTAAATTATAGAATTAGAGATACACCAGAGTATCTAGTGGTGTAGATATTTTCCTATAACTGACCTCGAAACCCTTGAATCGGTCGGTTGGATTGGAGGGTTGATCAGTGAGTTAACAATTCACTATCGTAAAACAAGCTATTGTTACCGAAACAGAACCAGGCTCGACAGTAAACATGACTCACTCTAATATCTTGGGGGCTAAGGAGATTTCTAAAATTGGATACTGGAATGTAAGAACTATGTATCAAGACGGAAAATTGGAAGAAGTAATTAAAGAAATGGATAATTATAAGTTGGACTTATTGGGTGTCAGCGAGTGTAGATGGAAAGATGACTTCTATGAAGCACTTCTAAGTACCATCAACACAATACCCAAGCATGACATAATAGCAGTCATGGGTGATTTTAACGCCAAAGTAGGTGACAACAACGATGGAGTACAAAGATATCTCGGTACTCATGGCATAGGCTGTATGAATCAAAATGGCGAAAGACTTCTAGAACTTTGTGAAATATCAAACCTCGTTGTGGCAGACACCATCTTTCCACATAAGAATATCCACAAGATAACATGGAATTCACCTGATGGCAGAACTAAGAACCAGATAGATCACTTCTGCATAAGCGCTAAATTTCGCTCATCAGTTCAAGACGTCAGAGCATACAGAGGTGCAGAGATCGGAAGCGATCATAACCTCTGCATAGCTAAAATGAGAATTAAACTGAAGAAGTTATACCAACCGAATAAAAGTAGAAGAATAGATGTACACAGACTGCAATCAAATGATATAAAGAAGGAATATAATGTCAAAATGAACAACTATTTCGATGCTTTAGGCAAAATTGACAACGATATCACCACCAAGACAATCGATACTAAATGGGAACAACTGAGAACAGCAATGACAGAAGCAGCTGTAGCGACCACCGGATACCTAGTACATAAAAAGAAAAAATGGATGAGAGAAGATACTTGGGATAAAATACAAGAAAGGAAAACAGCAAAACTTAAACTACTAGCGGCAAGTACACATAATGCAGTTGAATCTTGCAAACTAACTTATAACTTGTTAAATAAAGAAGTGAAGACAAAAACTCGAAGAGATAAAAGACATTTCATCAATGAACTGGCCGTAGAAGCTGAAAATGCTGCAAGAACTGGTAATAGTAGGTGCCTTTATCAAATTACAAAACAACTATGTCACCAGCCTACTGCTATGGAAACACCTGTTAAAGGTAAATTAGGGAATTCAATACCAACAGAAAAAGAACAAATGAAGAGATGGGCTGAGCACTTCATGGAGGTGCTAAACAGACCACCACCAACAGTAACACCTGATTTTAATAATGAAACATCCACAACCACTTTGCCAATAACTTGCGATGAATTCACGCTGGACGAGATCAAACAAGCCGTTAAAAGATTAAAAAATTTTAAAGCTGCTGGAGTTGACGAAATTTCAGGGGAAATGATTAAAGCAGTTAATGACAACAACCTCTTGAGAATTTTAGATATTATAAATGAAGTATGGAGAGAAGAACAACCACCACAACAATGGAAAGACAGTATTATTGTAAAGTTACCGAAGAAAGGTGATCTATCAGACTGTAATAACTGGCGTGGTATATCTCTATTATCAGTACCTGGAAAATTATTATGTTGCATGATGTTAGAAAGACTTAAATTGCATGCTGACGAAAAGATCAGAGAAGAACAAGCGGGTTTCAGGCCGAAACGATCATGTATTGATCAAATATTCACACTAAGAACAATTATAGAAGAATCAGTGGAAAGGCAATCGCCACTTATTATCACCTTCGTCGATTTTCAAAAAGCCTTTGATAGTCTACACCGCCCATCATTGTGGAAGATACTTACAATCTATGGTTTTCCAACAAAATATGTGAATATAATCAAAGCGCTATATGACAATGCAAGATGTTGTGTTAGAACAAATAAAGGGAATACAGAATGGTTTACAGTAGAAACAGGGGTGAAACAAGGCTGTATTATGTCACCACTACTTTTTGGAATAGCTATTGATTGGGTTATGAGAAACTATACCCACAATGAACAATTGGGTATAAAATGGACAAATGGAAAATTCCTGGGGGACCTGGATTTCGCAGATGATGTAGCATTCTTAAGTTCAACACCAAGACAATCCCAAGAAGCAATAAATAATTTGTGTCATCTCTCGGTTAAAATTGGTCTCCAAATAAATGCCTCTAAAACTAAAGCTATGAACTTTTCTAACGAGACCTTTGATATCATCTTGAACGGGGAAAAACTACAGAAAGTTGAAAGTTTCAATTATTTAGGCAGTAAAATGACTCAGGATGGTGACACAACAAGAGAAATCCATACTAGAATTGCTTTGGCAGCTAGCGCCTTCAATAGATTATCTAACATTTGGAAATTACGATCATTGAATATACATACCAAGCTTCGTCTGTTTAATTCAAATGTTATCTCAGTGTTAACATACGGCTGTGAGAGTTGGAAAATAACAAAATCATTGGAGAACAAGCTGAATACATTCGAGAACAAATGTCTTAGAAAACTCATGAACATCAGTTGGAAAGAATTCAAGACTAATCGACAAATAAGAGAAGACTCTAGGCAGAAATATGTCTCCGACTATATAAGGAAAAGACGATGGTCATATATCGGTCATGTCCTACGAATGCAAAACAACAGAATACCACTACAGGCGCTCACTTGGGTTCCTGAGGGTAAGCGGAAAAAAGGAAGACCAAAAGAAAACACTCAGAAGAACAATAATAAGAGAAGGAAGAACGTTGGGCCTAAATAATGTGCAAGGCTAAGAGGAGTGGCGTCACAACGAACAACCTGGAGAGCACTGGTTTCTGCCTTATGCGCCGTGTTTGGCGCTTAAAGAATTTATTATTATTATTTATGAGCAAGGAATGAAGTGGGTCTGGGCTTTAACTATTACCTTCCGCCTCATGTTTTAAATGTCATTTAAAAATTGTAACACATGACCTCCTCTCCATATACTCTTGTGTAACCTTTCAAATCAGACTTGCAAGATAGTGTTCTCGTTAACTTGTCTCCCCAGACGGGTTTCTCTGTAATAATTATTACAAAAATTTCTGGACGGAAGTGCTGTTATTAGCACCCGTACATTGAATTCGTTCACTAGACAGATAATCGCTGACATTCGCTGACCACAGGCGTTTTCACAGACAACAGTTTGGTCTTCCTTTGTAGTCTGATGCAGCATTGTCGCGATGAGCTGTCAAAACCACATGGGTTTAATCTCTATGTGTGGGTGGGCGATAATGGGTTTACGTACAAAGTCAACAAGAATTTTACGGCCATCGTATCTTTACTGGGTTCACTCGCTCGGCGATAAAATTAATCTGCGTGGCGGGGGTTAATTACCCATAAAATGACAGGATTGCAGTCTGGAAACAAGGTACCTAAATCTAAAGAGTGGTAGGGAACAATTTTACGTGCAGGAAAAATGAAGAAATAAATAGATAATGTATGAGGGAACGAAGAGGTGTAAAAGAACGTAACCCATTTCGCCACAACTTGACAGCTTTAAGTGAGTAATAAGCTGCCGGTAAGATGTCGGTTGGTTTCTGCTCCAGCCGATGTTGGTTCTTTGCAAGTTGTAGACTGGTTCACTCTCGTCATGGTCAAGTCTGGTGGCCGCAACACGTTCCTCGTAGTATCGTGGGGTAATTGCGAAGATGGTTCAGCGTCTATTAAGACCCGTCGGTTGTAGGTGTCTAGCTTTGACTGCAGGCCACTTATACCACTTATTTGTTTATAGATAGCACCAACAATTGATAAGACCGACTAGTATCATGAAATAAGAGATACACAAATACCGTCGTGAGTATTGGGTTTCCCGACACGAAAATCAGGTGTGTGTCCCCACCCCCAACCTTTCTTTACCCAATCCCATCTGCCTCAGAACTTTATCCTCTCTGAGCATTAATGTTAATCCCAGTGAGCGGAAACACATATTGCATTTATATTGAACATGATTACATTTATATATGCACTGGTTGAAAAGGTTAATATAATAAGTATGTACATCACTTCTGTCATCACCTACTCCCTGCTGCATATGGAATTTTGGACGACCTCTGCTTATGGTTCTCTATATGAAACCCGCATGAGGAAGTCACCAGCTCTTGCAGTGGTGGTTCATGAAATCATCATTCTATATATATATATAAGGTTGCCAGCCTCGTATGACTTGGACATCCACTAGTAGTTTTCACATGTTAATAATGCAAAATATAGAATTTCAAAATGTACAATTTACCCCAAATATCTTTGGGAATACAGATTTCGGGCTCAGAGGAACAGTTAAGGCAAAATGGATTAAGAATTCTCTTACACGGGGTCTGGGGTATTACTTTACTATAGACTACTACTATGACTTAGTGTTCAGGCTCCTAAGATTCTGGGCTTTTCGTATTAATAAATGTATAGTGGTCCCTGTGTAAATCCGCTTAATGCTCAAACACGCTTTCCGGTCCTTTAAAGTGGAATCCTGTTTCTATTCCTTACTTTGGCATGCTGACTGCCTTCTTGACGAGTTGAATTTCACAGTACCGTAAACTCAACAGGCGCTAGATTATAAGGCAATGTTCGGCCCATTCATGCAGATTGCTACTATGACATGGTTCCAATCAGAAATGTTGGTTTTTAACATCTCAAATGCCAAGCATATAGCATGCAATTTGAGTATATTTTGGTAAAGGTATATTCTCACTCCTCTGTTATTTGATGTTTACAAGTCACTTCCCATATAAGATATGTCATCTTCCGTCTATTATTGATCATGTTTACACTCACTACTTCATAATCTAACCCAGGTAATGTATGCGCTTATGGGGGAACTTTGTGTTTGTAATGTTCAGATTCTGCTCACTGCAGAATCTAAGGAGTCGCTTTCCATTGTCATTGAGAGTATCTTCTCCATATCTTCCGATAACTCCACCCCATCTAGCATGGTCATTTCCAACTCTGGCATTAAAATCTCCGAGCATAATAACTTCATCTAGGCAGTCATCCACTGTCCTTTGAAGCAGCTCGAAGAATTCCTCCTTGACCTCTGCTCTCTCATCCTCATTTGGCCCATACACTATGACCAGGTTGACTATGGTTTCTCCTTCTTTTAGTTTTACAACCATAATGCGCTCCGAGACAAAGTTCCATCCCTTGATACTATCTTTTTGATTTTGGGCCACAATGCAACCCACGCCCCCTTTAGCTCTTTCAGATATGGGTACACCACTGTAGAGCAACGTGTTGCCATCGAGATCCATGACTCCTTGTCCTTTTTTCTTCGTTTCTGTTATAGCCAGGATTTCTAGTTTTGATTTCCTCATCTCTTCCACCAGCTCCTCTTCCTTCCCATTTATACTTCTTGTGTTCCAAGTTCCATAAGTCGTAGTCCGTAGTCCGTTCCAGTTCGTCGCCTTTAGAATCAGTCCGGTTTTCTCTCTTGTAGTTCGCGTAATCATGATTTAAAGCAAACAGGTGATTGGCCTGTTGTGCCTTTGCATGGTGGAGGGGCTGCCTCCTTACGGCCTCCATGCAGGCCGCCCTCCTCCTTTTTCATCCGGGCTTGGGACCGGCATAGGCGGAGTTCCTTCCCAGTCCTGCTCTTATATTGTTTTTACTTGTTCTTCCATTCTTGGCGTTCTGATCTGCCATCTCGTTACCAGCAATACCTATATGTGCTGGAACCCACAAAAGACATGTTTATTATTAGGGTACCCTTCACGATGTCTGAGGTTTATGTCCTAATTTTAATCACTGACTGGTATGACTTGGAATGTTTAGTCCGTTCTAAAGAACACTTATCATGAATGTTGTTGCTGCTGTATGACGTCACAATATCACTGCAAGTTTTCTCCCCCTGACCAAGTTGCTGGAATAGTTCGCAGCAAGTACTGCAAGGTTTCACTACACGACTGCGAGTTTCACCTGCGTTCGTCACCACCAGGGAGCTAGGAGATAGACACAAAGGAACAATCTATTTAGCTCTCTGGTTAGAGGCATTAATTTGTCCTGAGTGTGGTCCATAAATCAGGCTCAGATATCAGTCATATTATTACACAAATGACATGGACCAATGTTGAGCGCCATTGTTCGAGCTGCAAACATATGATATTAATAGGGTAGGGGCATACATATATCATCAACTGTTGTAAAGGCATACAAACACTTGGAAATCCCCGGCTGTTCTGGGTCATTAGCCTCTCAGGTAAATAACAAAGTGACATTGAACTGCAAAATCCCGAGGAAGGTCATTGTCCGATTAGGCATTCAGAAAGACAGAGAGAGAGAGAGAGAAAGAGAGAGAAAGAGAGAGAGAGAGAGAGAGAGAGAGAGAGAGAGAGAGAGAGAGAGAGAGAGAGAGAAGAAAGAAGAGATTGGGCTAAGAATTTCGCGACAATAGTCCCCTGTGAAAGTTTATCGTAAGGTGAACTAGTTTCGACTGACGTCTTCTTCTCGATCCCTCTCCGTGCTAGTTTGATTTCCCTCACCATCCTGGAAGTTTTTAGGGAGGTTAGGATTATTGGGTCGCTGACGACTTGCCTGTTCTTCCCCCCCGCATGGGTGACGGCTGAGAAAGTCTGCTCCGACATTGAGTTTCCCAGGTATATATTATACCTTGAAGTTGTATGGTTGCATTAACATCGACCACCTCGTGAGCCTTGAATTCAGGTTTTTGGAAGCTGCTAAGAACATCAATGGTTGATGGTCGCATTGAACGGTGAAGGGCTTTCCATATAAGTATGGTTGATATTTCTGAATCCCCCATACCAAAGCTAGGCATTCCCGTTCAATAGTGGAGTAATTCCTTTCTGCAGCATTCAACTTTCGGCTTTCGAAAGCTATGGGGAATAATGTAGACGCATTGTCTTGCCCAGGTTGTAGCAAGGTGGCACCATGCCCAATCTGACTAGCATCGGTGCGTAGTATGAATGGTCGGCTTAAGTTCAGTAGGTGCAGAATAGGTTTCACTGTGAGTTTTTCCTTGAGGGTACTATAAGCATTCTCACACTCATCAGGACAGATCACTTTTTCCGGAGTATTCTTTTTCGTAAGGTTCGTCAGTGGGGCGCTTATAGTGTTGAAATCCTTAATGTAGCGTTGGTAAAATCCACATAATGCGACGAACGATCTGACATCCTTTTTAGTAATAGGGCGAGGTGCATTTATTTAGCTTAGTGAACAGCGAGTTTTGATCTGGCAGAGGTTCAGCCTGATACTCCGACACTGCATTCAGTCTCCTATAGTCAATACATAATCTATGCTCTCCGGTAGGCTTCCGAAGGAGCACAACACTAGCACTATAGGGTGATTCGGATGGAGATATAATGCCTGCACTGAGCAATTTCTCTATTTCTTCTCTCAATGCATCCGCCTTGGCATAGGGTATAGGGTAATTTTTCACACGGACTGTCATCGCATCTGTCAACTTCATATCAAACTCTACTAAACTGGTTAGGCCTGGCCTGTCCGTGAGAACTTCTGCATACTTCTCCAACATTGTTTGCACCTGCTCATGCTGTTCCAGGATTAGAGTGTGACTTTTTTGGACATAGGCCTGAGTCTCACTCAAGGACAGAGGGTATTCGACTGCTACACTGAGTTCATCCTCTACTTCACTGGCTACTGCAAGGGCCATCAAATGGGCTGGCTCTACTGATACACGTTCGTTGTACTTTTTCAGCAGATTGATGTGGTAAATTTTCTGTTTACCTTTAATTGCTATCTTGTAGTTGGTGCGGGAGATTTTCTCGACAACAGCATAGGGTCCTCTCCAACCAATCTGAAGTTTATTATGGCTGCTTGGCAAGAGCAATAAAACTTTATCCCCAATGTTCAGTTCTCGTTCCTTAGCTGTCCTGTTATAATATTGCGCATGTTTCTGACGGGCTTTGCGCAAATTTGCAGTGGCCAACTTCCAACCTGTATGGAGGCGTTGCTTCAATTCCTCAACATAATGTGACACGGTAATGACTGTGTCATCCGCTTTATCGTCTGTCCAGTATCTCAGAAGTAATTCTAGAGGACCTTTGATTAGGCGCCCAAACAGCAGTGTTGCTGGTGGAATTCCTGTCGAGTGATGAGGTACCTCTCTGTAGGCGAACAGTGCCGCTGGCAGGTAGGAATCCCATGAACTTTGGTTCTCCTGCTCCAGGTTTCGCAGTATGGAAATGTAAGTTCCATTGAACCGTTCTACTTGGCCGTTGCTCTGGGGGTGATATGGAGAGGTATCAATGTGTCGCGTTTGGAAAATCCGAAACACTTTTTCCATTAATTTCCCCCGAAATTGTGATCCATTATCCGTCAGGATCTGAAGAGGGAACCCCAACCTCGTAAATATAGTAAGGAGGGCTTTCGCTACATGAGTTGAGTCGCACGAAGGCATTGCGACTGCTTCTGCCCACATGGAGCATGTGTCGACCAACGTCAAAATGTAGCTATTCTTTTTCTTTGTCCTAATCAGGGCCCAACAATGTCGACTGCCACCCTTTCGAACGGGGTACCTGTTACAGGCATTTCTCCTAAGGTTACAGGAGCTACCCAGTGCTTAGGAGCCACCTTTTGGCACTGTGCGCATGTCGCTCCTTTGCCTGCTCTGCGGTACAACAGACCATTCTTCTTATAAATCTCTCCCTTGAGAGGCGGGGTATGAGACTTCGGAAGTTTTTTAAAACAAGGCGACAAAGTGCTATCCGCAGTTTGTGCCTTCTTTAACTCTTCTGGGAAGATGTTGGTCGGGGTTCCAGACTCAGGGTTCTGTCTGCATTGATCCCTGGTCTGTACGGCCGCAAGTGACAGAGGCCGGGCTGGTTCTCCTAGGAACACATATCTACAGCCCAAAATCAGGGGGTAGATGGGATCCTTTAGAACAGCGGCTCTGATTTCTCCAGTCACATACCGCGAATGAACCTGAATCTTGCACACTGGTAGAATCATGGGCGCACCAGATTTGGTGGGTCCTTGTATTTCAGTCGTCTCCTCTGTAATTTGGTCAGAATTAACAAGAGAAGCTGCGACGATTGCGTCAAAAGATAATCCAGTGTCATACAAACAGAGAGCTCTCTCCCCATTAACCATAACATATTCAATGACAGCTGGTCGCTTCGGGGAATCTATGTCATCCTTTGGGGGCTCAGGACTGTGAGATCTGGTTGTTATGCAAGCTGCATTCATGGGGAGGGGTCGGCGCTTACAATCACGAGAACTATGTTTAGGCGACCGGCAGAGTTGGCACACATCCCTCTCTGTGTTTGCTGTATAGGAAGTTTTCCTTTCCGTGTTCTTGTGGGTTTGTCCATTGTTGGGTCTGTCATGGTGAGCTTTCATGTAGGGTGGCTTTGAGCTTGTAATACTATTGGAGCTGTTAGGCGCAATCTGCCGAGCCGGGTAGTCTGTATATCTCCGTCTGGAGATCAGAGTCTCAGCCTGTGCATCCTGAAAGCGTTCTGATAAGGTAACTATGGTATTTAACCTTTCTGCCCCGTTTTCTACTAGAAATCGTCACATCTCAGGGCTCATCATTTCTTTCAGTTGCTCCATTAATATTAATTCTTGCAGCCCTTCGTAAGATTTCTCGAATGACGCGAGAGTGAGCCATTTCTGCAAATAAGCTTCCAGGTGAGCAGCATACTGGGCGTACGATTCTCCATTTTCCTTACGGAAATTTCTGAACCGTTTACGGTATGCTTCAGCGTTCAATTCGTACCGAGCTAAGAGGGCTTTCTTCAGACAATCATAGTCATCCTGTTCATGAGGCGCCAGTTTTAGGAATACATCATAGCCAGCACCCCTGAGTCCTTCCGAGAGTTTCAGATTCCACCTCTTTCGGTCCAGCCCGAATGAAGAAGCAAATCTCTCGAACCGGTCCAAAAAGCTGTCCATGGTATCTTTTCCCTCCAAAAATGGCTCCAGGGTAAGGCCATCGGTCCCAGGTGTGGTGCAGAGAGAGCTGATGCACTATCAGATTGAAGGGGCGAGGGCGAAGAAGATGAAGTTTCGGAATTGCTCCCAGCTTCCTTGCTTTTTGAGAGCAGTTCCACATCCAGCTCCTTCATTTTCAGGGCATGTTGTCGTTCCTTCTCCTTCTCGTCTGCCGCCCTGATTTCACGATCCTTCTCCACTTCTGCCGCTCTGATTTCACGGTCCTTCTCTACTTCTGCCGCTCTGATTTCACGATCCTTCTCCGCTTCTGCCGCTCTGATTTCACGATCCTTCTCCGCTTCTGCCTCTCTGGTGCTCTTCATCTCTGAGGATACATAGTCTGCAAGCTGTTTTCCTGCAAGCCCCACCTCTTTTCCACTCTCAATTAACAAAGCTCTTACTTTTGCTGTCTCTGCCATTGCAATATTGGATCAAGTCGACTGAGCTTGAATAAACCTACTCACAAACCAATACAGGTAAAAGTAATACTGTCTAATATTAATAATATAGCGTATTACTGCCACAACAATAAAACAAAATTTAGCAACAACAACAATTTCAACCTGCAGGATAGCTCTTAGTTAAGTAGATCAGTTAAACCTTTGTATTCAAACTTAACTAATAAATTGGACCATACACTAGAAGATCAGTCACCAGTTATATTTTGTGTACTATTCTATCTGTGCCATATGCTGCGTATAAGATCAAACCAGTTACGTGCAAAGTGTACTGGGAAGCTGTATAAGATTACTTGATAACCAAACTATTAACCCAAGTTTGTTACCCAAAAGTAAAATGTATATTAGCAATACATTAATTGTAGTCTAGGGAACATACAGATGCTATGAGTTCATCCCGGACAAGCAGTCCAGTTTGTGGCGACAGGGTAGAAGAAAGGATAGATGAAGAAATAAAAGAGAGTACCAATCTCTTCCACAGTGTCTTTTGGCTCGCTGTAAGTGGTAGTCCGACACTTGTAAGAAGAAATGTTTCAGGAGACTGACATTTAAACTCTTCTCAGTTAAGCAAATAAGCAAATCCCACCAAGGATCCTGAGAGTATGTTAGGTCTTCAGCCACACTTCCCCTGACTCAAGAGACCCCCAGCTGGTAATTAAGATAATGATTAACAAAAACAGTTAACTACCAAGCAATACAGAACATATAGTGAAAAGAAAGAAACAACTGTGAAATTCGTCTCTATGAATGTATATATATTAGACCAAGCTAAATTGGTTACAGATAAATGAAAGAGAAAAAAACCAAATATTTATATATATGGTTATATGTATACAGCACTGGGTAAAGAGAGATAAAAATAGTCTACACAAAAGTCATGTTTATTATTAGGGTACCCTTCACGATGTCTGAGGTTTATGTCCTAATTTTAATCACTGACTGGTATGACTTAAGATCTTTGAATGTTTGGTCCGTTCTAAAGAACACTTATCATGAATGTTGTTGCTGCTGTATGACGTCACAATATCACTGCAAGTTTTCTCCCCCTGGCCAAGTTGCTGGAATAGTTCGCAGCAAGTACTGCAAGGTTTCACTACACGACTGCGAGTTTCACCTGCGTTCGTCACCACCAGGGAGCTAGGAGATACACACAAAGGAACAATCTATTTAGCTCTCTGCTTAGAGGCATTAATTTGTCCTGAGTGTGGTCCATAAACCAGGCTCAGATATCAGTCATATTATTACACAAATGACATGGACCAATGTTGAGCGCCATTGTTCGAGCTGCAAACATATGATATTAATAGGGTAGGGGCATACATATATCATCAACTGTTGTAAAGGCATACAAAGATCATACACCATTAAATACATGAATGCGATAACATATACCCATTAAATAAAAGAAGCGGGCAGGGTAGGGCATATGCCTTCTGGGAAACAACCTAAAAGGACATCAAAGAAATACAAAAAGGCATACAAAAATCATGTAACAGTAAATATAGGGATTCCCTAATCTATACAACCATTACATGAAAGTATGAAATTGACTGAAAAGCAATGCAAACATTAACTAAAGTTAATTGCATATAATGAAATAATAATGGAAAGCAGTTCAAACATTCAATACAAATAATTGCATATAAGAAGATAATGCATTTAGCTCACCCGCTTTGATTCCAATATTGAGTTTGGCTACAAAGACGGCATATACTATATAAGTACTTCTTTGGTCCTCTGGTCTGACAGATTATATGCAAGAAGTTTCCGCCGGGGCTTGCAAAATGTGAGTGAAATATACACGATCTATACTTTCATATATACAGCTAACAGCTGACAATGAACTCATCAACGCTAGGGCAATTCCCCCTACGGATCACGGGTGATTGTCCTCCAACACTGGGAAATCCTGAATATTCTGGGTCACTGTCCGGATGTCACCCGGTCACTTGGAAATCCCCGGCTTATCTGGGTCATTAGCATCTCAGGTAAATAACAAAGCGACATTGAACTGCAAAATCCCGAGGAAGGTCATTGTCCGATTAGGCATTCAGAAAGGCAGACAGAGAGAGAGAGAGAGAGAGAGAGAGAGAGAGAGAGAGAGAGAGAGAGAGAGAGAGAGAGAGAGAAGAGAGAAGAGATTGGGCTAAGAATTTCGCGACAATAGCCCCCTGTGAAAGTTTATCGTAAGGTGAACTAGTTTCGACTGACATCTTCTTCTCGATCCCTCTCCGTCCTAGTTTGATTTCCCTCACCATCCTGGAAGTTTTCATGGAGGTTAGGATTATTGGGTCACTGATGACTTGCCTGTTCTTCCCCACCGCATGGGTGACGGCTGAGAAAGTCTGCTCCGACATTGAGTTTCCCAGGTATATATTATACCTTGAAGTTGTATGGTTGCATTAACATCGACCACCTCGTGAGCCTTGAATTCAGGTTTTTGGAAGCTGCTAAGAACATCAATGGTTGATGGTCGCATTGAACGGTGAGTGGCTTTCCATATAAGTATGGTTGATATTTCTGAATCCCCCATACCAAAGCTAGGCATTCCCGTTCAATAGTGGAGTAATTCCTTTCTGCAGCATTCAACTTTCGGCTCGCGAAAGCTATGGGGAATAATGTAGACGCATTGTCTTCCCCAGGTTGTAGCAAGATGGCACCAATCCCAATCTGACTAGCATCGGTGCGTAGTATGAATGGTCGGCTTAAGTTCGGTAGGTGCAGAATAGGTTTCACTGTGAGTTTTTCCTTGAGGGTACTATAAGCAATCTCACACTCAGTGGTCCAGATCACTTTTTCCGGAGTACTCTTTTTCGTAAGGTTCGTCAGTGGGGCGCTTATAGTGTTGAAATCCTTAATGTAGCGTTGGTAAAAATCCACATAACGCGACGAACGATCTGACATCCTTTTTTAGTAATAGGGCGAGGTGCATTGCGCAGTTTGTCAACATTACGTTTCTCTGGGAACATATACCCTTGTGAAATGGTGTGGCCAAGAAACCCCAGTTGGTCAAAACCTATCTGGCATTTAGTTGAGCGAGCGGTTAAACCTGTCTCCTTAAGCCTTCGGAGTAGCATCTCTATTGCCTTCAGGTGTTCCTCAAAGGTGTCTGTGGCGATGAGGATATCGTCCATGAAGTTTGTAATAGCAGGGTTATGAAGGGGTGCGAGAAGTTTTCGCATCATTCTCGTGAAGGTCGATTTTAGAGAAATAACGAGCTGTATTTAGCTTAGTGAACAGCGAGTTTTGATCTGGCAGAGGTTCAGCCTGATACTCCGACACTGCATTCAGTCTTTTATAGTCAATACATAATCTATGCTCTCCGGTAGGCTTCCGAAGGAGCACAACACTAGCACTATAGGGTGATTCGGATGGAGATATAATGCCTGCACTGAGCAATTTCTCTATTTCTTCTCTCAATGCATCCGCCTTGGCATAGGGTATAGGGTAATTTTTCACACGGACTGTCATCGCATCTGTCAACTTCATATCAAACTCTACTAAACTGGTTAGGCCTGGCCTGTCCGTGAGAACTTCTGCATACTTCTCCAACATTGTTTGCACCTGCTCATGCTGTTCCAGGATTAGAGTGTGACTTTTTTGGACATAGGCCTGAGTCTCACTCAAGGACAGAGGGTATTCGACTGCTACACTGAGTTCATCCTCTACTTCACTGGCTACTGCAAGGGCCATCAAATGGGCTGGCTCTACTGATACACGTTCGTTGTACTTTTTCAGCAGATTGATGTGGTAAATTTTCTGTTTACCTTTAATTGCTATCTTGTAGTTGGTGCGGGAGATTTTCTCGACAACAGCATAGGGTCCTCTCCAACCAATCTGAAGTTTATTATGGCTGCTTGGCAAGAGCAATAAAACTTTATCCCCAATGTTCAGTTCTCGTTCCTTAGCTGTCCTGTTATAATATTGCGCATGTTTCTGACGGGCTTTGCGCAAATTTGCAGTGGCCAACTTCCAACCTGTATGGAGGCGTTGCTTCAATTCCTCAACATAATGTGACACGGTAATGACTGTGTCATCCGCTTTATCGTCTGTCCAGTATCTCAGAAGTAATTCTAGAGGACCTTTGATTAGGCGCCCAAACAGCAGTGTTGCTGGTGGAATTCCTGTCGAGTGATGAGGTACCTCTCTGTAGGCGAACAGTGCCGCTGGCAGGTAGGAATCCCATGAACTTTGGTTCTCCTGCTCCAGGTTTCGCAGTATGGAAATGTAAGTTCCATTGAACCGTTCTACTTGGCCGTTGCTCTGGGGGTGATATGGAGAGGTATCAATGTGTCGCGTTTGGAAAATCCGAAACACTTTTTCCATTAATTTCCCCCGAAATTGTGATCCATTATCCGTCAGGATCTGAAGAGGGAACCCCAACCTCGTAAATATAGTAAGGAGGGCTTTCGCTACATGAGTTGAGTCGCACGAAGGCATTGCGACTGCTTCTGCCCACATGGAGCATGTGTCGACCAACGTCAAAATGTAGCTATTCTTTTTCTTTGTCCTAATCAGGGCCCAACAATGTCGACTGCCACCCTTTCGAACGGGGTACCTGTTACAGGCATTTCTCCTAAGGTTACAGGAGCTACCCAGTGCTTAGGAGCCACCTTTTGGCACTGTGCGCATGACTGAACATACCGTTTGATGTCTGCATTCATCCCGGGCCAATAGTAGTGGCAAGAAATGCGCTGCATGGTTGCTCCTATTCCCATGTGTCCGCTGAAAGGTAAGGCATGGCCCATTTCTAATATTTGGGTCCTATAGGATGCGGGGACAATCAGCTGTGAGTGTTCGCTCGCTCCTTTGCCTGCTCTGCGGTACAACAGACCATTCTACTTATAAATCTCTCCCTTGAGAGGCAGGGTATGAGACTTCGGAAGTTTTTTTAAAACAAGGCGACAAAGTGCTATCCGCTGTTTGTGCCTTCTTCAACTCTTCTGGGAAGATGTTGGTCGGGGTTCCAGACTCAGGGTTCTGCCTGCATTGATCCCTGGTCTGTACGGCCGCAAGTGACAGAGGCCGGGCTGGTTCTCCTAGGAACACATATCTACATCCCAAAATCAGGGGGTAGATGGGATCCTTTAGAACAGCGGCTCTGATTTCTCCAGTCACATACCGCGATTGAACCTGAATCTTGCACACTGGTAGAATCATGGGCGCACCAGATTTGGTGGGTCCTTGTATATTTCAGTCGTCTCCTCTGTAATTTGGTCAGAATTAACAAGAGAAGCTGCCACGATTGCATCAAAAGATAATCCAGTGTCATACAAACAGAGAGCTCTCTCCCCATTAACCATAACATATTCAATGACAGCTGGTCGCTTCGAGGAATCTATGTCATCCTTTGGGGGCTCAGGGCTGTGAGATCTGGTTGTTATGCAAGCTGCATTCATGGGGAGGGGTCGGCGCTTACAATCACGAGAACTATGTTTAGGCGACCGGCAGAGTTGGCATACATCCCTCTCTGTGTTTGCTGTATAGGAAGTTTTCCTTTCCGTGTTCTTGTGGGTTTGTCCATTGTTGGGTCTGTCATGGTGAGTTTTCATGTAGGGTGGCTTTGAGCTTGTAATACTATTGGAGCTGTTAGGCGCAGTCTGCCGAGCCGGGTAGTCTGTATATCTCCGTCTGGAGATCAGAGTCTCAGCCTGTGCATCCTGAAAGCTTTCTGATAAGGTAACTATGGTATTTAACCTTTCTGCCCCGTTTTCTACCAGAAATCGTCTCATCTCAGGGCTCATCATTTCTTTCAGTTGCTCCATTAATATTAATTCTTGCAGCCCTTCGTAAGATTTCTCGAATGACGCGAGAGTGAGCCATTTCTGCACATAAGCTTCCAGGCGAGCAGCATACTGGGCGTACGATTCTCCATTTTCCTTACGGAAATTTCTAAACCGTTTACAGTGCGCTTTAGCGTTCAATTCGTACCGAGCTAAGAGGGCTTTCTTCAGACAATCATAGTCATCCTGTTCATGAGGCGCCAGTTTTACGTAAACATCATAGCCAGCACCCCTGAGTCCTTCCGAGAGTTTCAGATTCCACCTCTTTCGGTCCAGCCCGAATGAAGAAGCAAATCTCTCGAACCGGTCCAAAAAGCTGTCCATGGTATCTTTTCCCTCCAAAAATGGCTCCAGGGGGAAGGCCATCGGTCCCAGGTGTGGTGTAGGAAGAGCTGATGCACTATCAGATTGAAGGGGCGAGGGCGAAGAAGATGAAGTTTTGGAATTGCTCCCAGCTTCCTTGCTTTTTGAGAGTAAATCCACATCCAGTTCCTTCATTTTCAGGGCATGTTGTCGTTCCTTCTCTTTCTCGTCTGCCGCCCTGATTTCACGATCCTTCTCCACTTCTGCCGCTCTGATTTCACGATCCTTCTCCGCTTCTGCCGCTCTGATTTCACCATCCTTCTCCACTTCTGCCTCTCTGGTGCTCTTCATCTCTGAGGATACATAGTCTGCAAGCTGTTTTCCTGCAAGCCCCACATCTTTTCCACTCTCAATTAACAAAGCTCTTACTTTTGCTGTCTCTGCCATTGCAATATTGGATCAAGTCGAATGAGCTTGAATAAACCTACTCACAAACCAATACAGGTAAAAGTAATACTGTCTAATATTAATAATGTAGTGTATTACTGCCACAACAATAAAACAAAATTTAGCAACAATAACAATTTCAACCTGCAGGATAGCTCTTAGTTATGTAGCTCAGTTAAACCTTGTATACAAACTTAACTAATAAATTGGACCATACACTAGAAGATCAGTCACCAGTTATATTTTGTGTACTATTCTATCTGTGCCATATGCTGCATATAAGATCAAACCAGTTACGTGCAAAGTGTACTGGGAAGGTGTATAAGATTACTTGATAACCAAACTATTAACCCAAGTTTGTTACCCAAAAGTAAAATGTATATTAGCAATACATTAATTGTAGTCTAGGGAACATACAGATGCTATGAGTTCATCCCGGACAAGCAGTCCAGTTTTGTAGCGACAGGGTAGAAGAAAGGATAGATGAAGAAATGAAAGAGAGTACCAATCTCTTCCACAGTGTCTTTTGGCTCGCTGTAAGTGGTAGTCCGACACTTGTAAGAAGAAATGTTTCAGGAGACTGACATTTAAACTCTTCTCAGTTAAGCAAATAAGCAAATCCCATCAAGGATCCTGAGAGTATGTTAGGTCTTCAGCCACACTTCCCCTGACTCAAGAGACCCCCAGCTGGTAATTAAGATAATGATTAACAAAAACAGTTAACTACCAAGCAATACAGAACATATAGTGAAAAGAAAGAAACAACTGTGAAATTCGTTTCTATGAATGTATTAATATTAGACCAAGCTAAATTGGTTACAGATAAATGAAAGAGAAAAAAACAAATATTTATATATATGGTTATATATATACAGCACTGAGTAAAGGGAGATAAAAATAGTCTACACAAAAGTCATGTTTATTATTAGGGTACCCTTCACGATGCCTGAGGTTTATGTCCTAATTTTAATCACTGACTTAAGATCTTTGAATGTTTGGTCCGTTCTAAAGAACACTTATCATGAATGTTGTTGCTGCTGTATGACGTCACAATATCACTGCAAGTTTTCTCCCCCTGGCCAAGTTGCTGGAATAGTTCGTAGCAAGTACTGCAAGGTTTCACTACATGACTGCGAGTTTCACTTGCGTTCGTCACCACCAGGGCGCTAGGAGATACACACAAAGGAACAATCTATTTAGCTCTATGCTTAGAGGCATTAATTTGTCCTGAGTGTGGTCCATAAACCAGGCTCAGATATCAGTCATATTATTACACAAATGACATGGACCAATGTTGAGCGCCATTGTTCGAGCTGCAAACATATGATATTAATAGGGTAGGGGCATACATATATCATCAACTGTTGTAAAGGCATACAAAAATCATACACCATTAAGTACATGAATGCGATAACATATACCCATTAAATAAAAGAAGCGGGCAGGGTAGGGCATATGCCTTCTGGGAAACAACCTAAAAGGACATCAAAGAATACAAAAAGGCATGCAAAAAATCATATAACGGTAAATATATGGATTCCCTAATCTATACAACCATTACATGAAAGTATGAAATTGACTGAAAAGCAATGCAAACATTAACTAAAGTTAATTGCATATAATGAAATAATAATGGAAAGCAGTTCAAACATTCAATACAAATAATTGCATATAAGAAGATAATGCATTTCGCTCACCCGCTTTGATTCCAATATTGAGTTTGGCTACAAAGACGGCATATACTATATAAGTACTTCTTTGATCCTCTGGTCTGACAGATTATATGCTAGAAGTGTCCGCCGGGGCTTGCAAAATGTGAGTGAAATATACACGATATATACTTTCATATATACAGCTAACAGCGGACAATGAACTCATCAACGCTAAGGAAATTCCCCCCTACGGATCATGTTTGATTGTCCTCCAACACTGGGAAATCCTGAATATTCTGGGTCACTGGCCGGATGTCACCCGGTCACTTGGAAATCCCCGGCTTATCTGGGTCATTAGCCTCTCAGGTAAATAACAAAGCGACATTGAACTGCAAAATCCCGAGGAAGGTCATTGTCCGATTAGGCATTCAGAAAGACAGAGAGAGATAGAGAGAGAGAGAGAGATAAAAGAGAGAGAGAGAGAGAGAGAGAGAGAGAGAGAGAGAGAGAGAGAGAGAGAGAGAGAGAGAGAGAGAGAGAGAGAGAGAGAGAGAGAGAGAGAGAGAGAGAAGAGATTGGGCTAAGAATTTCGCGACACGAACTGAGAGTACCGACATTTTTTTTTCAAAAAGCGGAGAAAAAGTGTATTCTCTCCCCTTTGTATCCTTGAAGAGTACGGGGTCCCAGCCCGCGGTTACTTGTACCCCCAGGGTGTACGAGAAGCTTGTCAAGGGGATACGGGGAACATTTCCTACAGAACTATAATTATATAATATTCCGAGCTGTTGAGTAATGCAAAGTTGTGGGTGGAGTGGAGAGAGCGTAGAGTAGTTTTTGAGAGAGATGAGAGTTGAGAGAGAAGGAGGAGAGAGAGAGAGAGAGAGAGAGAGAGAGAGAGAGCGGTGAGTCATGTTCTCAATCAAATCCCGAGAAAAAAACAAAGTAGATGCTGAACATATTATGCAGGTATCTATCTATCTACTTCATTGCCTCAAAACCCAGCCCCTGAAGTCCTCAAGTAGAACAGTCCCAGTTACGATTGTTTTGCCATGTCAGCAGAATGGGAGAAGATCGGCTGCCACGACAAATATGGGAAACCAAGAGCCAGGGATCCAGACCTCCAGGACGACCCAGAGCTTGCTGGGAGGACAAAATAAGACAATATTTGAAGGACCCAGGACTAGAATGGAACTTAGACATAAGGAAGACAGCAGATAGGATAGTATGGCGCTGTCTCTGTCAAACCACTACACCTACTTGTTTAGTATTGACTAAACAAGTAAGTTATCTTTATCAAAAACTATATCAAGAATGAAACTGCTGGTTGACAAGAAACAACAATCAAGGGTCTCACTAATTTATTTGAATATGTTCTGATAAATATTTAACAACTTTACGAGACTAAAATGTTTCTTATGAACCAAATAATGTTTTCTTAATGAAATATTAATTGATCTATTTATTTCCTTCTGTGCATATGCACAGTAGATTCTAGAATGTATTTTCTCTCATATTGATTAGAGGATACGGGAAAGTTTACTAAATGGGGGTACTGAGGTTTTACGATTGAAATCGACACATATATTGTGAGTCTTATATTGAGCTAGACAAGACTCTATTTATTATAAATATTAGACAAACATAAGGGTATGTTTTCAGGCACTCTTAAGAAATAAAGAAGTAGAACACTAGACAATAGAAAAACAACAGACGTGAGTGGTTTACCCAGCACTCGAACCCAGGACCTTCCGTGCGACAACCCCGCCTAGCTATGCAAGCTGTGAGAAGTTAATGTGATTGGATTTACAACAGGCCCCCATATGTTTTATCCTTGCATTTATTTACGTTTTCTCAGGGAAGAGTACGGTGGGATTTATAATCTTATGCGGTTTTTTGTTTCTCTTTGTATAATAATCGAGTTTGGACTTTTTGCGTAGATTAAGAATTACGTTTTTCTAGAAGAGATGGTAGTTTTAACTTCTAGACTGGCATTAGTGCGTTTTTTCCTTTTAGTAATTCGTTCAAGTAGGATTTATATTGTAAACATAATGGCAGAGCATTTTTGGTTCTTCCTCAGTGAGGGCACCGTAATTATTAGTAAGGGTGAAATCAGATGGGGGTAAGGGGGTTTTTTATTAAGCGCGTGGAATCAGGAATTTTTCCGCTTGTTTTAGTCTTAAGTTAATGAGGCTAATTTAGATAAAACTTTTGACCGCGGGCGATTCCTGGCACGTTGGTTGGTTCAGAAGATCGACCCGCTTAACAACAAGAGCCAAGCTATCCTCTTCTAGACTATGTTAGCGTGGTCGCCGGCCTCGGGGCTGGTAATAAAAACGCGTGTTTCCCTGGCAGAACTCTCTCAAATTTTTAGAACTTCTACGCCTTGGGAAGAACTGTCTGTATTTTATATACAGAGCCGATTTGCTCTTTCATGAGAAATTCGTGCTGCAGACATTTTCCAGGCGTGGCAGCTAGGGCTACAGTAGTCCTTCAGCTGGCTAGAAGTTCGCCGGTCTTCTCAGGCGAAGAAGAGTCGGCAGAGCCAGAAAAGAAAGTGGAGTGGTGACGCGGTGGTCACCGGTGCAGATGTCGTTTTTTTTTTGGTACCCAAGAGAGAGCAGGGAGCTGGAAGCACAGACTTCTTCAGCAACAACAGATGTTCTTAACAAATTCAGAGCTATTTACGCTCATATTAAGCACACACTGATCCTAGGCGCAGGGCCTAAAAGGTGTCGTGAATTTCGGGCATAATAATCCCGACAGCCCTGAACCCAAGAGAGGGGTATCCGGGCTACTGCAAAGTAATAATTCGTCTATTTGGAAGCAGCAATAGTCCACGTCCCGAGTTTAGTTTACCAAGCAAGTCAGCAGCTACTTCTTCTTCTTGCGATCGCATCTTTGATGTTTACACCGTCAGACGAGTTCTCATAATGAATTCGACTGTTGTTTGAAGTTCCTCTTTAGCTCCATATAGCTTTGAGTTTAGTGTTGAGTCATTGGGCCAGTATATCTTTCTTAACTGGTCATACAGAGGACAATCCTGTAGAACATGCTCTGCAGTTTGTTCGTTTAATCCACATGTGCACAGTGGTGAGGCAGATAATCGTAGCTTGTGCATGTGTTTATTCAGTTTGTTATGCCCTGTCCTGAGGCAAAAAATAGTTATCTGTCCCTGCCGGTCGAGAGTGTGATAGTCGTCTTTGGGTTGGTTCTGTTCTCTTCTGATAGTCTGGATAGCTCTCTTTTTCTCAAAGTATGTGACTTCATTATCTTCTTGTTTACATTCTCCTCCCTTTTTTGCAAGTTTATCTGCCTTTTCATTTCCGGGTACACCACAATGAGATGGTACCCACTGAAGTATGGTTCTCTTTTTGGCAGCTACCTTGTTTAGTTCATTTCTCAGATGCGGGAGTTTACCACCCTTGAGAGCTTGCAGGACATCTGTGAGGATGACTACCTGGTGGCAGTCAGAGTTGGTGTTATAAATCATATGTGCAGCTTGTTCTAGAGCTTGAACCTCAGCTGTATAGTTGGAACAGAATTTACCAGTGGGAATGTGCCTAGTCTCATAGTGGTTGTCAGAATATGAGATAAAGATACCGCCACCTCCATTCCTATCAGCATTAGTTGCTGATCCATCTGTATAGGCATGTATCCATGATTGATCGGGATAGCTTTCTTGGATCATACTCAATGTAGCAGTTCGTTTTTGCAGATCATTATACTCACAGCCACTTGTGAGACCACTGACTCAGCAGCTACAATAGGCGGAGAAGAGGGGAAAGGGTTAAAATCCCTCTTAACTGCACCAGATAGAGAGAGAGAGAAGGAGAGTAGTAGAGGAGTTCTCTCAGTAGAATCTAGGAGTGTCAGACAGACACTGAACAGAAATAGAACTTAGCAATTCATCGTCAAGTTGTGTAGGAGATGATAGAAGAGTTCTTTTCATGGACAGTATGTTAGCCAGAGAAGGTTAATTGGTCCAAAGCGGAGAAGCTGCGTAGACATTTTTTCAGATTTGTGACGTCTACAGACAGACAGTCAGTAGTAGTTAGACAGTGGTAGTTACTTATCAGCTTATTTATAGTAAGGCGGATCTGAATGTTAGAGATCCCACTTAACCAAATGTTGTATTACTTACCTTTCTTCCTTACAGTTTGAGGGGAGGGCGACGGTGGGGTTACCTTACTTAAATCACTGTACTTTATTGTGTGTGCTCTTTCCAGGTGTGTTAATTTTTTTCAAGTGTGTGGACACGCATGTTTATTCTATTCTGTAGTATGGTATATGAATTTTTTTTGTGGTGTAAATAAAATCTATTGTAAATTTCAGGCTGGATCAGTCACTTAATTCAACCTTCATGTGGTCTGTAAGTGGTGTCTGTGGTGTTAAGTAATTAAACTTTATCCCAGTCTTGGTAGTTAGAGGTAGCGAGGTTATCGCAAACATTACGTCACCTAGTGGCAAGGGAGAGTCAATTTCGGTTCTCGACCCTTGACGCCAATAGCCTCATCTCCCACAGTCACTGTCATTTTCTTCTGAAATCTATCTTCTTAGTCTTTCTTTCCTCTAGAGTCTTGTCACTATATGTAGGCAGCCTCTAGTCTTAAATCCACTTCGTGACAAAGTGGGTGGCATTCGTACTTGTGATTATCTTGTTAGGATCAATTCTGTGATCGTTTCGAGATTCATAGATTGTTTTCTATAGGAAGTTCTGGAAAATAGATTTTTCTTTATATCCCCTAGACTAGAGCTATCAAAACTGATCCAGCTATAGGTTTTTTCCACAGGAAGTTTCTCCACAGGGTGCAGTCAGATTGTAGCTGCAGTTAGTTGATGACTAGAGGTAACTGATGGCTAACTGAATTTTTTTCTTAACAGGAAGGTAAATTCAGGTTTTCAGGTAGCTGCCTAACCTAAAATTTTTTCAGGTAGTTCTTCAGATTGGTGCTAATCTGAATTCGCGTTTTGGGGACATTGGTTATACAGGGAGTAGTACTGAGTAGGTACAGTAAATTTTTCTTGTTCTTTTTTGTCATTCCCCCTCTCTGTGAGTTACTGCAGATTTGTCAGGTAAGATGGCTGAATTGGTCAAGTTACTTGCTGCATGGAGGGAGGCAGCTAGAGACTTGGGAATGGATGAAGCCGAGACTAAGGCCTACATAATGAGAGAACAGGACCGGCAGAAGGAGAGAGAGAAAAGAGAGGCAGAGAAAGAAGAGAGGGCCCGACTGGCAGAGATGGACCTGCGAAAAATGGAGGCAGAAAAACGGCAAAGGACAGTCGCCGAAGAGAAAGAGGAAAAGGCTCGGCAGGCAGAGGAGAGGGCAGCAGAGAGGCAGCATGAACTTGCCATGCGGTCTCTGGAACTGCAAAGTAGATCTTCAGAGGGCAGTTCAGCGAATGGAGATTCACCCAGAGCTGGGGCGTCAGACACCCCAGAACAGGGAGGCTCCCATATGGCAGCTATGAATTTTCCAATGGACTCTTTCCCTAACGGGAATGGGAAAATTGACGTATTCCTCGAAAAATTCCAACGGATGGCAAAAGCGTACGGGTTGGATGAGAGTTTGTGGTGCCTCAAATTATTTCAGTCGCTGAAAAACCAGGCCTACGACATCTATAGTAAGATGCTCAGTGACGAACAAAATAACTTTGAGGCCCTTCGTAACGCACTGTTACAACGCTTCCAGTGGACCCCCCGTAAGTGCCAAGATATGTTCAGGGAGAGCAGGCCGGAGAAATGAGAAAGTTTTCCCCATTTCGCAGAAAGGCTGAGGAATTATCTCACTCGTTGGAGAGAATTGTCGGGTCTGGCAAAAACGTTTGAAGGACTCGAAGAGCTTGTCATGTGCGAACAAGTGAAAGCAAACATGTCTCCAGACTTGAGGAGGTATCTGGCGGAGCAGGGCGCCCAGAAACTGGACCAGATCATTCTTTTTGCTGAAAGGTTCCAGACGGCACAGGCCGAAGTACTGGGCCAGAAACGAAAACACCCAGACCTGCCAGCACCGGACAAAGGAGCATCAGCATCGCAGTTGTTTTCTTCTTCTGCTCATCAGCAGCAGGGGCCGTCTCGCAAGGAGCCCCATCCCAGTCATAACATGCGGCTCCAACCGCATAACAGAGCACAGGCGACAACATCTCATGAACCCGCTAGAAACAGGGGAGAAAACGACAGGTACTGTCGCAATTGCCGTACCACTTCGCACTGGACTTCTCGGTGTATAAATAAACCACCCACTCACCATACAGCGTGTTTAAGGGCGGTGAGAGTGAAAAAAGGGAACAATTGGGAACCTTTCAAGTCAGAGAAGTGTTTCTCTAACAGTGGACCAGCAGTAGTGAATGGGACTGCTACCACTTGTTTATTTGACAGCGGGCTTACTTACCCGAGTATAGTCGCCCGACATTTGGTACAACCAGGCCAAATGACTAAGGAAAAGGTTGATATTGGTGGAGTTTTGAGGGGAGAGACCTCACAGCGTCTGCAGATAGCCAATATTAAGGTGGAGTGCAGGTTTGTGCGTGGCACAATCAAAGCTGCTGTAATGGAACAGCCAGCTTATGACTTCATATTGGGGGCCCCATATGTAGTTTTGGGAAACCCCCCAGCCCCGATCCTTGCTAGCGCAAGGGGGCCTACTACAGGCCAGAGAAGTGAAAAGGGAATGTCCCGGATTCACGGAGCCCCACGAGAGCTCAACCAGCCACGCCTTGAGATGGAGAGGTTAAAGATCTCCAAGGACAGTGGAATGGTTTTAGCAGAGGCGTATCCCTCTGACAGCCCTGTTAAGCCGAAGGGCCAAACAGCGGCGACGCCTTTGATTTTGGAACTACCTTCTTTGTTGTCGGGAATTAGGCCCCTGAGAGCGAGGAACATACTGACAAGACTGGTAGAACGTATGTACACGACCAGCGCAATCTTCATAGGGCAGAAGACAGCGAATCGAGCGAACATATGTTTCCAACCAGCCCTGGAGCCCCATCCGACCAGCACTTTACTCAGACGGAGGAGGACAGTGATCTGAGAAACCGTTTGCCTATAAACGGAGATGGGCCCCATCCCGCTGCTAGCTCGCTTACTAAAAGCGGCTCTTGCAAAGAGGCAAGTAGCAAAAACGTACCACCAGATGCGTTCTGCTTAGTAGGGGAAACGGATGTCGCTGAGGTCAGGCGCAACCCAGTGAAAACCCCAGGTGAGAGGGGGGAGACAGGAGCAATCTCTACGCAACCTCTAGGCAAACCAGAGGGGAGTGAAGCGATTGGAGAATCTAGGCTGGAAGCACCAGATAGTTCGCATCTTCATCGCCATATACTTTCGGTCTCAAACCCGCCGAGGCGCAGCAAGGTAGTCGCCATCGTCAGGCAGCCACAAAGCCAGTTGGTCAGGGCAGCCGACCAAGACAGCCTTTCAACGGACATAGCCAAGGAAGGTTCAGACCCACCATTGGATGGCACAGGTCCGAAGAAAGATCAATTCTTCCACCGGAGCATGGGAGTTGGTTCAAGAAGAAGAAGGAGGAGGAAACGAAAAAAAGGAAAGTCGCAGGACAACCATGGGAGTTGTAGTCGCCAGGTGGAAATCACCAGTCATGACCATGATACTTCAGGACTGACCGGCAGATCTGTAGACTTGTATAGGGGCCAGTCTGGAAATACAAGATCACATTAAATTAGATCGTGTACCACGAACTTGAAGAGGGGGGTAATGTGAGAAGTTAATGTGATTGAATTTACAACAGGCCCCCATATGTTTTATCCTTGCATTTATTTACGTTTTTTTCAGGGAAGAGTACGGTGGGATTTTTTATCTTATGCGGTTTTTTGTTTCTCTTTGTATAATAATCGAGTTTGGACTTTTTGCGTAGATTAAGAATTACGTTTTTCTAGAAGAGATGGTAGTTTTAACTTCTAGACTGGCACTAGTGCGTTTTTTCCTTTTAGTAATTCGTTCAAGTAGGATTTATATTGTAAACATAATATCAGAGCATTTTTGGTTCTTCCTCAGTGAGCGCACCGTAATTATTAGTAAGGGTGAAATCAGATGGGGGTAAGGGGGAGATTAAGCGCGTGGAATGGAATTTTTCCGCTTGGTCTTAAGTTCTAATTTAGATAATGACCGCGGGCGATTCCTGGCACGTTGGTTGGTTCAGAGATCGACCCGCTTAAGAACAGAGCCAAGCTATGACTCGTTAGCGTGGTCGCCGGCCTCGGGGCTGGTAATAAAAACGCGTGTTTCCCTGGCAGAACTCTCTCAAATTTTTAGAACTTCTACGCCTTGGGAAGAACTGTCTGTATTTTATATACAGAGCCGATTTGCTCTTTCATGAGAAATTCGTGCTGCAGACATTTTCCAGGCGTGGCAGCTAGGGCTACAGTAGTCCTTCAGCTGGCTAGAAGTTCGCCGGTCTTCTCAGGCGAAGAAGAGTCGGCAGAGCCAGAAAAGAAAGTGGAGTGGTGACGCGGTGGTCACCGGTGCAGAAGTCGTTTTTTTTGTACCCAAGAGAGAGCAGAGAGCTGGAAGCACAGACTTCTTCAGCAAGAACAGATGTTCTTAACAAATTCAGAGCTATTTACGCTCATATTAAGCACACGCTGATCCTAGGCGCAGGGCCTAAAAGGTGTCGTGAATTTCGGGCATAATAATCCCGACAGCCCTGAACCCAAGAGAGGGGTATCCGGGCTACTGCAAAGTAATAATTCGTCTATTTTGAAGCAGCAATAGTCCACGTCCCGAGTTTAGTTTACCAAGCAAGTCAGCAGCTACAACAGGCGGAGAAGAGAGGAAAGGGTTAAAATCCCTCTTAAGGGGTTTCCCTACAGTGAAAACTAACTTTTGTTCTAATAACATTTTCAAACTTTTTATGTGCTCAATAGACACAGTGTATGTCCATGAACCAAATTCTACAGTTTATTTTGTTAAAAAACATGTGGTTACCATGGTAACCAAAAAAAAATCCGCCATATTGGATTTTCACCACTTTTCGAGAGCTAAAAACTTATGTTTCCCATTGACCAAACTTTACCAAATTGCACACACATGTTGTGACTGACAATTAAAACAATTTATCAGGGGCTTTTTTTGATAAGTTAAAAATTCTATTTTTAATGATTTTTAAAAAAAAAATACACTATATTTGTAAGAAAAACAATGAAAAAAAAATAATTAAAAAATATATCAAAGCAAATTACTAAAATATCAAAAATAGCCCCTGTCATTTTAAAGGTATATATGTGTCCTACATGCAGGCCAAATTTCAGACTGATCTATTAGATAGTTTGTAAAAAATAACATTTTTTGTTAATAAAATGTTAGTTTTGAGAAAAATGCATTTTAGTCACCGAATGACTTGTCTTGTCCAATATACTCCATTCTGGGGGGCTGAATGTGTTTAAAATTGTCCAGCACTATATGCTGCCCCTCCTTCAGCTTCCTGCAGCTTCTCCTCTCGCCTTTGTCTTGCCTAATTTTTCTTCTTTCCTTCTACCCTGGTAACCAAAAAAAAAAAACAACCGCTATATTGGGTTTTTCACCAATTTTCAAGAACAAAAATCTTGTTTCCCATTGACCAAACTTTATCAAATTGCACCCACATGTTGTGACTGAAAATTAAAACAATTTTACTCATGATTATTTTAATAAGTTTAAAATTCTATTTTTAATGATTTAAAAAAAAAAAAACTATATTTGTATGAAAAAATATTTTTTTTAATATTTTTTTTTAATTTATAAAAGAAAATTACCAAAATATCAAAAATGCAGATGTGTTACTTTAAAGATATAGATGTGTACTACTCATGATTATTTTTATAAGTTTTAAATTATATTTTTAATGATTTAAAAAAAAAAAACTATATTTGTGTGAAAAAATATTTTTTAAAATATTTTTAAAAAATTTATAAAAGAAAATTATTAAAATATCAAAAATGCAGATGTGTTTTTTTTAAAGATATAGATGTGTACTACATGCATGCCAAATTTGAGACTCCTCTGTTTGATAGTTTTAGTGAGAAATCGTGCATTTTCGGCACAAATTTGAAAATCATAGCATGGGGGTGGTGCCGACAATATGCTTTTTGATACATCAAATGCATTTTTTATGTTATAAAACCTTGCTCAATCGATTCCTCGATGATTATTTAATAAAATAAGCTCAAAAGTAAAAAATCTATATTTTGTACGTAAAATCCAGTTTTCATAGTAGTGGACCTCCTTAACTGCACCAGATAGAGAGAGAAAAGGAGAGTAGTGGAGGAGTTCTCTCAGTAGAATCTAGGAGTGTCAGACAGACACTGAACAGAAATAGAACTTAGCAATTCATCGTCAGGTTGTGTAGGAGATGATAGAAGAGTTCTTTTCATGGACAGTGTGTTAGCCAGAGAAGGTTAATTGGTCCAAAGCGGAGAAGCTGTGTAGACATTTTTTCAGATTTGTGACTTCTACAGACAGACAGTCAGTAGTAGTTAGACAGTGGTAGTTACTTATCAGCTGATTTATAGTAAAGCGGATCTGAATGTTAGAGATCCCACTTAACCAAATGTTGTATTACTTACCTTTCTTCCTTACAGCTTGAGGGGAGGGCGACGGTGGGGTTACCTTACTTAAATCACTGTACTTTATTGTGTGTGTTCTTTCCAGGTGTGTTAATTTTTTTCAGTTGTGTGGACACGCATGTTTATTCTATTCTGTAGTATGTTATATGAATTTTTTTTGTGGTGTAAATAAAATCTATTGTAAATTTCAGGCTGGATTAGTCACTTAATTCAACCTTCATGTTGTCTGTAAGTGGTGTCTGTGGTGTTAATTAATTAAACCTTATCCCAGTCTTGGTAGTTAGAGGTAGTGAGGTTATCGCAAACATTACGTCACCTAGTGGCAAGGGAGAGTCAATTTCGGTTCTCGACCTTTGACGCCAATAGCCTCATCTCCCACAGTCACTGTCATTTTCTTCTGAAATCTATCTTCTTAGTCTTTCTTTCCTCTAGAGTCTTGTCACTATATGTAGGCAGCCTCTAGTCTTAAATCCACTTCGTGACACAAGCGAATCACACTATCCTCCCTGCCATCTAAGCATCACTAAAAAATGATGCTTCGATGACGGGTCATTAGTGCAACCCGCAAGACATAACACAGAAAATTAACCATGGGCAGTCCAGCCTATTAATGACGCAATCACTTCTGTTGTTCTTCCGTATGTGGTATATCTATTTATTATATCTTTTACGAAATTACGCCGTAAAGGGATATGACGTCATACCGATACTGTAAGATAAGCAGACGCCAGTTCTATGCATAAATTATCTGCGCGTCTGCTGGTGGTCTTCTACCATGGTGTTATATGGTGAGTGAACGAGTGTATGTATGCTCCTAACTTTCAGTGTATATCCCTGAGTTATTCTATCACTAATACATCAAAATTTATCTGCATTTACAGGGCGTATAGTTTCTCAGTGTCGAGTGTGAATATATAAAATACTGAGAATGAAGAGGACAGCGTTCCAGACATGAACGGACTGCCTAGAGTTATATCGACGACTTCATATTATATGCCATTGTATATTGGCCTAAACTGTATTGAATTTGGAGCTGCGTTTAAAGTCTTAATAAAAATGTATACCGTCCACTTCGTCCGTTGTGGCTCAGATAATTATGATAATATACTAGAAGTGAACGTAGCCACGGGAACCATCCTGTCACTACAAATAAACATTATCATATAAACAGACACGTAACATGAGGCTGGGAGAGGTTGGGAAATACCAGCCGTAGCGTGTTGATCAAGAAATTCAGCTTCCCATTAAATTGTACATACATATATACCTGCCTGCCTGCCTACCTGCCTACCTACCTACCTGCCTACCTACCTACCTACCTACCTACCTACCTACCTACCTACCTACATACATACATACATACATACATACATACATACATACATACATACATACATACATACATACATACATACATACATACATACATACATACATACATACATACATACATACATACATACATACATACATACATACATACATACATACATACATACATACGAATAAATCTTTATTATCCAAAAAATACATTAACATATGCTTGATATAGTATAAAAACACCATATCATATCGGATAATCATTTAGAATCCGCAAGTGTGCTAAACTCCGCACAGGAAACAATCGCCAAACGTTCATAATCCGTTGAATTCAATTCGTACACAGTTTACAAGCTGACATCAAAAGTCTCCAGCCTTCAGTTACCGTCACCGTCTTTTGGGACATGAGCAAAAACCAAACATTCACGATTCTATTGGACACACAATCTGACACATCTGTCAGCACCGTGGCAAAGTGTCTTTCAGCAGTCACACAATAGTAAGGGTCAGTGGAACTTTCCATTCACGGTGAGGGGTGACAGTATCCAGTCGCCATTGATAACGAAGCTATAGTTTCTTTCCGGTTGCTTCATAAACTAATATATATTTTTTACAAATAAAAATGACCATTTTAAAGACGTGTTTCTTCTTCTTCTTCTTCCTCGTTCGCCCTGAAAAGGACGGTGGTTGCGTTGTGTCTGTTTCCAACGTAGCTGTGATATCTGCACCTTTCGGTCGACACATCCGAGTTCTGCACGGCATTTTTTAGGACCGGGTTTGCCTTCCCATTGCGATCCGTACTCGCTCAGCCAGCCTGCACTGCTGCAGACTGTTTCCAGGACCACCACGTGGAGGTGGAGCACGGTCTTGACCAGCTCTGGTTCGCAGGTCCTGACGCAGGCAGTCAAGCTATGAGTCGCTGACTGCGGTCTCTATTGCTGCGTCTTGAGGTCCCAAGACGTGTTTAATTTTCGTCTTTCACTGATATCCTTAATTTCTGTAGCCATCTTTTCGGATGTTGTTATAGTCGCTGTTAAGAATTTCCACTTACATACGTGAGAGCTTCAAGTTGACACACCTCTCAAAGCTTCTTTTCTGCTACAAACTTTCAGCATTGCACAAAATTAATAAGAGTCAGTGGATCTGTCCATTCACAATGAGGGGTGACAGTATACGTTAGCCATTGCTAACGAAAAGATTGTTTCTTTCCGGTGGGTTCATAAATTAATATATATTCTTTGTACATGAAAAGGTCAGTTTTTGGTAATACGTGACCTTTGCAGGAACGCACCCTATTTTACGTGGGAATATTTTGAAATGGCACACCCTACCTGCATAATTTGAAATGATTGGATCTTTCGGATTAGATTCATAACTTCACTGGACGGAATATAGACTGACAAGTTCACAGTTTTATTTCTCTGTGATTTGCACGCTCGCCAAGACACCAGACCTTTGCCAGAGTGAAGAACTAGATTCATAATTCCTAATTGGTATCCGGACCTTTTATTGGAGAACAAGATAAGACTTATAAAGCACAGGAAATCTCTTTCAAATTGTATTAAGGAAAACCCGGACTAGGAAAATTGAAGAAACACGGAGTCAGAAGGGGCAATCTATTGCAAAATTAAAAGAGATCCCAGACACATGTTGTAAGAGAAAAAATTCGTCTCTATTATTCATCTGTGCGACAAGTCTGTAGCCAGGATTGGCTTATTGTTGGTACCAGCAGAACGTACTATTTCTGGAACAAGACGGGATCTGTGGCCTACGCTTTAAGATGAAGAACACACTGTGTAGACTTTCCTTGAAGATTCTTGGAGACGAGCTACACCCGCTAACCTTGACCAGAGACGATTGATCAGTGTGAAAAGACAGAATCATTATTGGCAGCTAAGTTTAAATACTGTTAAAACTAAAGTGATTATTAAATTTTGTTATTTGTAATGTTACAAATTTAACTTCGATTTGATCATTTTAAAGTTACTGCATGTTTGTCTCAGTAAATTACGACATGTGACGTATAATAGAAAAAGAGCCTACAGTAATCTGACAGCTTCGCAACCTCGCAGCGCTCTTTGACTTGCTAGCTAAACCCTGCACTATACCGCCTGTCTTTAATTACACAAGCTTACTCTCTTGTCCAGCCTCTTTGTCTAAGACGAGCTAACGCAATGTTTACAAAATGCATGACCTGTCAGTCATAACAGGGAAGCAAATCATGTTTGTTTACCTCGTCTTCTCACGCGAGCTTATCTGTCAGTCATACGATACCTGACATACCGCACGTGAAAACCACAGACACTTTAAAGTTCGTACTCAGGGGAAGTCAGAAACCCTTGGGCTCTTTGATCTTCAGAAGCGGACATTCGTACAGAGAAAATTCTCTGAGAACCAGTTAGACGTAAGAATTATTTTGATGCTGGTCGAGAAAACCTCGAAGAAAACCGACCGTACAGCTTTTATTTGGGAATTCTGTTTCTGATTCTTCGTTACACACACTAGCGTGAAAATTAACATCATCTATAGATCAGAGAAATATGATATATAAACTGTGTTTTCTTAAACCTGCTATCGGTTGTCGCTCAGAATTTTTGAATACTCTAAGCACGCAGTTCTAGAACCATTCTGTGGAAATGTGGTAATAGCATTCTTGGGTATTTTTCATTCTGATTTTCTGGTAATAGAAATAGTGCAGATGTGTTTTTAAAAGTGTTAGCTTACCATTATTATTCACTTAGATTTTGTTTTCTCGTTGTTAAAACCTAGTGAAATAAAATAACGCGTGTCTATTTCATACCAGATGTTCAGTTATAATGTTAATTTTCACCACACGCTTTCTCACACAAGAAGAGATGGTTTTAGCTGACTGGTTTATATGGTTTTAAATGCTAGGCGAGACTGATAGTGACAGAAAAGAATTCACGCTATATTTCATTTTGTGTATTTATTATAAGTGACTATTGTTTAATACCATACGATGACTAACAGACGCCGACAATTTAATAGCTATTAACGACAGGCGATATTTTGTGTAAGTGCGCATATGGATAATTAAATAATAATTAACATTCTACGCTGACAGCCGGCTGCGCGAGCAGGGGCGGGGAAAGTTGCATAACTCCTTCCGAACTAAGGCTCAGCGCTGGCGAGGGTTGACCGCGTAGGCGTAAAAGAAAACACCTGTGCCGTTTAACTTTAATCAGGACTGACGGAGTTGATGAGAGATCGTCTTGTCCCCGTCTGTGCGCATATATATATATATATATATATATATATATATAATATATATATATATATAGCTATATAGAATAGTAGCATTTTTCCATAAATGTTTTTCTTATATTCCTAGCACACCTGATCAAGAGCGTCCGGCGGTCTTTTTTTTCTTTTGCTTGTTTTTTGTTCTGTGAAAATTTACTTTGTTTGACCTGTGCCTCAAATTGGTTTGAGCGGTACCGATCTTCATTATAAGCGTGTATTCTACCAAGATACATGAGAACAGTTCTGACACTAAAAGTAATTTTAACTGGACTTACCAAACCCAGCAATGTTTTTCAATTTTTACCAGCCCACTGGGGTGTACAAAAATAACATTTATTCCCGACTTCTGACAGTCGTATTCAAGCGGATTTATCCAGAAAGTTACGCTGTTTCAGAATCGGCGCTCTAGCATAGAGTCAGCTGATAAGATTATCATCATCATCACGTGTAAAAATTTTTTTAGCAACCAGATGTTTCCCAATACTGGAAGTATTTTCATCTTTTAACTGTGAACCCCAAGAGCACGTTCCCGACATCAACTATTGGCGATGACATTTTGTTCATCCAGGAAAAACCCCACCAGATTCGGCGTTCACCTCACTAGTCTTTGTTTGTTAGAGGATGGACTGTGGCCAATGTGGGAAGTGAACCTGACATTTTATATATTCAGGGATAATTGTATTTCCAAGGGATATCACCAAGAGTAGGTAAGAGTGATTGAGTGGCCACTGTATGAAAGAGTGCGTGAGTATTTTTCTTCGTGTCAGGGAATTTACCAACATTGGATTTGCTTTAACTTGTTTACTTTACTGGGTAGCATATAGTAGGAACTTGGTTACTTTACTGTCTACTCTGTAATATAGTGCTAACCTTCGACCTTTGGGTTAATAACTTTTGGGTTCTTTTCTCCATAGGGGGAGGGCACATTTATTCTGCTATTTCATATGTATGTAAATCTGATTTTTTGTATTTGATCTTCCTTAGATATTTAGCAACCAGATGTTTCCCAATACTGGAAGTATTTTCCTCTTTTAACTGTGCTAACCTTCGACCTTTGGGTTATTAACTTTTGGGTTCTTTTCTCCATAGGGGGAGGGCACATTTATTCTGCTATTTCATATGTATGTAAATCTGATTTTTTTGTATTTGATCTTCCTTAGATATTTAGCAACCAGATGTTTCCCAATACTGGAAGTATTTTCCTCTTTTAACTGTGAACCTCAAGAGCACGTTCCTGACATCAACTATTGGCGATGACATTTTGTTCATCCAGGAAAAACCCCACCAGATTCGGCGTTCACCTCACTAGTCTTTGTTTGTTAGAGGATGGACTGTGGCCAATGTGGGAAGTGAACCTGACATTTTATATATTCAGGGATAATTGTATTTCCAAGGGATATCACCAAGAGTAGGTAAGAGTGATTGAGTGGCCACTGTATGAAAGAGTGTGTGAGTATTTTTCTTCGTGTCAGGGAATTTACCAACATTGGATTTGCTTTAACTTGTTTACTTTACTGGGTAGCATATAGTAGGAACTTGGTTACTTTACTGTCTACTCTGTAATATAGTGCTAACCTTCGACCTTTGGGTTAATAACTTTTGGGTTCTTTTCTCCATAGGGGGAGGGCACATTTATTCTGCTATTTCATATGTATGTAAATCTGATTTTTTGTATTTGATCTTCCTTAGATATTTAGCAACCAGATGTTTCCCAATACTGGAAGTATTTTCCTCTTTTAACTGTGCTAACCTTCGACCTTTGGGTTATTAACTTTTGGGTTCTTTTCTCCATAGGGGGAGGGCACATTTATTCTGCTATTTCATATGTATGTAAATCTGATTTTTTGTATTTGATCTTCCTTAGATATTTGGTGTTGTCAAGTTTAAATGACAATAAACAACAAAGAAACTTACCTTTGTGTGTTGGTCAGCCCCATACCCAAGAAACCGTAATTTTTCACGTTTGTGTGTCTTGTTGTCACATAGATGTATGTGTGTGTAGTTAAACTTATATTTATATGTATGAGGAGGGCAAGGTTGTCATGTACTAAATTACAGTCGTATAGGTAGGCTGGAATAGAGAAACTTACTCATTCCAGAGACACATCTTTTTTTCCTTAAACTGTCACCCGTGAAATCTATTTCTCACATCTTTTCCCACGTACTTATCACCATCCACTCTACTCAGACGGGACAAAAATAACTCACAACCTATCTGTACGACACTACACACATTCTAAACAGAGCTTTACTTGAATAATAGAATTCCACTGAGTAAATCCCCCTTAAGGCGACCATTGTCCTCTCAAGGCTGTGTGTGGTCCCAGTTGCCGGGTCCTCCCAGCGCAGTGGAGGCAGCGAATGGGTGCTGTGCCTGTACCAGTTTGCTCTTTTTCGCGGACCTTCGGTCCTGAGAAAATTTTCGCTGGAGACGTCTCGGTAGTGAGGTGGTTTTATAGCGGCAGCACACACGAGGGCAAGTTCGGGGCACAGCGGATTGATCAACCGCTTGCTTGTCACATTGATTACGGAAACAACAATTAATATTCTGTAGTACCAATAAACGCCTTTAGGCGTAACGGAACAACGGATAATTTCTTGTTGCCCTAAGACGCCGCAAGGCGTAATGGCCACTGACTGCTTGGTCGGTCTTTGGCTAAGGACGGAAGAAGAAGAAGACTGAGTAAATTAGGGGTGGGGGCTTAATGAGCTGATAAAATAGTGCTTAATTCTTCACAAAAGTGGTCGGCAGGTTACAGAATTAACGTGCTTAGCGACAGCCAGCCATGTTTTCGCTTACCTGGATTTCTTGTGAAGACTCCCATGTAATAGAAGCTTTACTACTCTTCTATCTACATTTCTGCCAAGAGTAATCTTGTGAACAAATAGACTCCAATGAAGCCTATATTAGATACTCTTGAGTTTTGGCCATTGTTGTACCACTACTGCAAAGCAGGGGAGGCAGTACCGTCACAACTTAATTTAACATTAGATAAAAAAAAGTAGATGACAATGAATGGTTTACACATTTCATTTCGCGCACTATTCTCCCTTGTGACGATTTACTTTTTAGTTCACTTAGAATTGAGTTAAGTTTATGTGATTTAAATCCTGAATAAAAAGCGTTTGCTGACTTGTATGTTAGACTCACATCTTCATCTACGAGTACGTCAAAATGTACAATGTAATGGCCACTGTCATCCACTTTCACACGCGCGCATTTTTCATTCAGTTCTACCCAAAATGATCTTGGCCAATTCACCTTGAATCTTTTAACTACATAGTTCGTTTCGTTTAGCTCGTAACTTGCAAAGTTATTCCTATCTCCGACTACTTGGTCTATTTTACGCTTTTTCATATGTTTATCTAACAAGTTTATTGCTGCAGTGTTTACAACACTATCGTCACAATTTAGCATGCTGATAAGGAATGAAATATGTCGACAGTGGTATAATACGAAGAGGGTTGGTATACCAGGCCACCCTTCGATTTGGGACAAAAGAAATAGCTCCTTGTGGATGATTCATTTAGCGCTAGCCATGTTCTAACGTGTTGTACAATTTCATCTTCAATTTCATTAAGTTGTTTATCTGAGAAGTGTATGTTAGAAAAATAAAACATGAGAGGACCGAAACACATCGGGTTAATTAATGAAATCTTTGCCGACGTTGGTAAAGGGGGGGGGGGAGGGAGGGGAGGGGGTGCCACAGCTTAATTTTGTTAAGTTTGACCTAAATTATATTATCAGGCTGTTTGCTTGGAACTGGTCCGATGTAATATTAATTGTAATGTCATGTCCTACGAATCTGTAGGAACGCCCTCGATCAGAAGAGGGGATTTCATGACCTTGAATATTAATATCAGCCTTACGAGTTTTGGCCCAATTGTTTCCGCTTCGCAGACCGCTGAACACTGCACATTTTTGTGGCTTAACCTCCATCCCGCTGGTCTCCATAAATACTGTTGTCTTCTGTGCCATTGACTGCAGGACGTATAAGTTGGTGGCGAAGAGACGTCGTCCACATACCCTTGAATGGGATTCGGCACCTGATGTATTTGATAACCTTGCTCAATCCACCGCAGCCATTTATCGATGCCTTGTTCAAATACAATGACACTCCATGGGCACCCCTGAATAATACCTTTCTTACGCTCAATCCGGTCTGTGATAGTACTGGCGTTTTTAACTTGGTAGGAGGAGCCACTGTATATATCTTTGGTAATGTTGACAAAGACGTCAGGGTAGCCTGATTCGCTTAGCTCCCTTATTATAAATTCGGGGTCAATGCTGCCAAATGCATCTTTAATATCAATAAAGCACAGATAAGCCTTTCCTGATGAATGTAGAAAGTCACTAACTGCTGTTTTCAGGGTAAAGACATGTTCTTGAAGACCATTTCTTGGCAATGATCCTTTTTGCCGAGGTGACAGTCGCTGGGTGTCAACAATCCACTGCATGTGCCGAGATTGAATTAATTTCATGAACAACTTGTATGATGATAGCAGGAGAGAGATAGGTCTCCAGTCTTCGATGGTGCTTAAATTTCCATTTTTAGGCACAAGGGAATTACACCGTGCTTCCAGTCTGGTGGCACCCGTTGGTTGAATAAGCATGTGTTACATATAACCGTTAGGATTGGGGCGAGCTTGTTTGCCTGCTGCTTGATAGTATTTATTAATTTATTTGTATTAATTTATTTTTTTTCTCTTTTTTTATTTTTTTTAACATACTTAAATTTGATTATGACTGGACGTTACAAATGTATGTTATTATTTTACGTTGACAATGTTGTATGCTTAAATAATGCTCAAAATACATGTGGGATTGAAAGGATACGGTATGTAAGATGACAGAGAGAAGAAGGGCAGAATGTAAGACGGGCCTGCGTACCCAATTCTTAACCCTTTGAAAATAAAGTTCGTTCGTTCGTTCGTTCGTATCATACGTCACACCGTCAGCCCCAGGCGATTTCCTACTCGGTAGTTTCTTGATACACGATAATACTTCGCCTACGGTAAATGGGTCAGTTGCAGGGGTGTGCTTCGGCTCTTGAATGACGACTTCTGCTTTTTATAGGGGGTCGCTTGCAAGTGTATTAAGTCTGCGCTGGCTGTGTTCCTTAAAATGTGTTTCTATGCCTTGTATGTCTATGTTACAGGTGGTGGTCGATAACTTGTTGCTGTGGTGTATAACATTGATGGCTTTACTTTGATCTGTTTCTAATAAGTAAAGTAGTTCCTCTCGTGTCACGCTTCCAGCGTCGTGTGTGTTACCATTTTCTTTGTTTCGTTTTAAACTTGGGCTGATGTTATGCCTAATAAAAAATAGGGTCGCTTCAATAAAGTCATTCAATTTTTGTCTGTCACTCACATCTTCAGTTCTAGTTGTTGGTTCCGGCGCAGTAATATGAAACTTTAGCAAAATAATGTTTGATAAACTTTAGAAACTCAATGCTGAAGGGTTGGCCGTCAGATCGTGTTGATTTGAAATTATTTTTCGCTGTCATAAAATAAACTACACAGTGTTGAAATAATTCGTTTCCATCACATCGGATTTGAATGTTTATAAAATGGCTTTACTTTAATAGGCCGCGTTGATATGGCCTTTCTAAAGCTGGCTTCAGCAATTACAAAATCTTGCCATGTATATGCGTTGGTACTAAACGTGTTCCAATAGTCGATGTTCAATGGGTCGCCATCTTGGTTAGGCTCTGCGAATGTGAACACAGTACTCTTCTCACAACAGAACTTGATTTTACCACTTTTTATAGCTTCCTTCTTGAAAATTTTTAACATAGAAACAAGTCCAACACTTTGTAAATCCATAACAACGTTATCGGTGGTCGTAACAATGGATATATCTTCCAATAAGACGAAATGAGCAGGACAGCACAAAAGTGCTGCTTGTCACGACGCCATCTTGGATATATATACATACATACATACATTCACACTACATTTATTGATACATATATTCATTAAATCCCTCATTTATTCATTCATTGATTTATTCAAAGATACATTCATTCATACATTTATTCATATATTCATTCATTCATGTCGGCGTCTGTGGCCTAATGGATATGAACGCATTTTCATAATCCAGATATACCAGGTTCGAAACCTGCTGCAGGCGGTTTGGTAGCAGATCGCTTTGTGTGGATTTTTAACAATGGTATAAGCGCCGTACCGTTCAGAAAGCAATGGCAAACTACTGAACGTAAAAATTGCCTAGAAAAATCACAAACAGCCAATAAAAGCTGGGGTTGATTGCCACGTCCTGTAAAGGATAAGCAACTAACTTTAACATTCATTCATAATTCATACATCTCATCTCAACCCGTAACCCGTCATGGGTCGTAGAGGTGCCATGTTGGAAGCATCATCAGACAGGGTCCTCCACTGCTCTCTGTCCTCAGCAATGCGTACAAGTGTGGGAAAACCGTGTCCTGCCCATTCTTTGATGTTATCAGCCCAGGATTTTCTTTGCTTTCCTCTTCTCCGTTTACCTTCGACTGTTCCCTGGAGGATCGTTTTCGAAAGGGAGTCATGACGAGTTACATGCCCAAACCAGGCGAGCTTTCGACGTTTCACTACTGACAAAAGTGGTTCTTGGTGGCCTGCATAGGTGTTTATTTTCTCTCTAACATAGACATTTGTTTTGTGCTCTTTATAGCAAATGCGCAAAATTCTTCTATAACATGTATAATCGAAAGCCTGAATCCTTCGCTCCGTATCTGCAGTGAGTGTCCAGCCCTCACACCCATACAAGAGAATAGATAATACAAGTGATTGTATAATCTGATCTTCACAGGAAAACTGATGTTACTTTTCCAGATCACATTCAGTCTTGTCATGGCAGCTGAGGCCATCTCAAGTCTTGTCTTGATTTCTTTACTTGATCTTCCATCACTACATATTCTTCTTCTTCTTCCGTCCTTAGCCACCGACCGTCAAAGCAGTCAGTGGCCATTACGCCTAGTGGCGTCTTAGGGCAACAGCAGATAGGTTTTCTTTGCCATTATTTCCCATCACGCCTAATGGCGTCTTTAGGGCAACGGCAAATCAACCCATTTGCTGTTGTTTCCGTAATCGAAGTGACTGGCAAACGGGTGATCAGCCCGTTGGAATCACTACATATAGTGGACCCCATATATTTAAAGGTGTTAACTTCTTCTAACGTTTGCCCATTTAACGTAATGTTGGTCGGAACATGTTTCTTATGGCTATTCACCAATATCTTGCTTTTTTCTATATTAATTTCCATCCCATACGTTACTTTCTCCAGTCTAGAGGTAAGGTCTTGAAGTTCTGATTCTGTTCCAGCTATAAGATCGATATCATCAGCAAAACGTAGATTGCAAAGAGGTCGGCCTCCAATCGATATGGTTGTTTTATAATCGTAGAGAGCCTCCTGCATAATATGTTATATATATATATATATATATATATATATATATATATATATATATATATATATATATATATATATATATATATATATATATATATATATATATATATATATATATATATATATATATATATATATATATATATATATATATATATATATATATATATATATATTAAAGAGCACTGGGGACAGGATACATGCCTGACGAACTCTTACAGTTGTGTTGAAAAATTCTTCAATGTCATTGCTTGCAAAAACAGCACTGCTTGCGTCCTTGTATGGTGCTTCAATGATATCTATGATGTTGGTATCAAAATTGAATTTTCTCATTATTTGCCACAAGCCTTCATGTCAGACTCGATCGAAGGCTTTTGTGAAATCGATGAAGTTATGGTATAAATCGCGTTGATGTTGGAGATGTTTTTCGGTCAGTAATCTAATATTGAAGATTTGTTCTGAGGTACTTCTCTTTGGTCTAAAGCCAGCCTGTTCCTCGGACAAGATTTCTTCTGATTTCTGTTTTATTCTGTTCAAAAGTATCCTTAACGTCACTTTACTTGGATGACTAATAAGGCTAAAGGTTCTGTAATTCTTGCACATTTTTAGATTTCCTTTCTTTGGAAGCGGTATTACTAATGACTGCGTCCACTCTTTTGGCCATTTTTTGGTACTCCATATCTTCTGGCAAATTGTTGTCATGATTTTTACTATATCTGGTTGTCGTGGAATATTCTAATCCACATATATAAATTATCAAGTAAATATAAAGCCTAATAAATACATATAATAAATAAAGGAAGAAGAATGGTAAAGAACAGTGCTGTCACAATGACTGTACTCGAAATCCCCTTTGTTTTATGCTTCGTCTGCAAATTGTAACGCTTTCACGCTGATGGTAAAAGCTTACTGTATTATACCCGCTTTCTTCAATGAAACGTGTGCTGTATTTCTTGGAAAAACATTGAGAGGCAGACTGCGTAATGACCTAAATTAATCCTAACATTAATTATACTGCGTTACCAAAACGAACGAACAGATGGACAAAAGGATAGCGAGAAGGGAGAGGCAGAAAGCCGAACACTAAACACGCTTCGCGCGATACACAAATGCTGCCATCACGCGTGTAAGACTACATGCACTAACTTTTTTTCAGACGGACAGTGATAAAATACATTACCCATCCCAGAGTTAGGTTTATAAATCCTGAAAAACTCTTATTAGAAAAGATAACAATAGATGGGTTTACGTTTGAAAACATAACAGTACCCAGACAGCACATCTTCGAAACAGGAGGTAGAAAATACATATTTTGAACGCAGCCACGTAGCTCTTTTAAATTTGGATATTTGGGTTCCTTAGGGCTTGCTGACAAAGAATATGTAGAACGTTACGCAAATAGTCCAGGAATTAATAAATTATAACCAAAATAAAATAGTGGGGATGCCTGACAACATGGAATCATTTCTGCTCATAAAATTTTTTTATAACGTGTTTGAAAAAAACCTTACGTTACATAAATAGCCTACCATGTAAACTCCAAATTGATTGGAGCGCAACAAATGAAAGCCTAACCACGATTGGTCGGACTATAAATACTATCTTCGTTGTTAGGGTTAGGTTAGGGAGACGTAGGAAGGTAACATTTTTTTCAAACACTTGTCGAAACGGGGCCTCATTGGCTAGACTCGACAAAACAAAACCAGTATTACCTCTTATTACTACTACACAACTGACACACATAGGATACTTTTAATAATATATGTCACTACAATATTCATATTGATAAATTCTGTACATATAACTTGTAATTAAAATTGATTGTGATTCCTGGTTCCATTTGTATTTGAATCAGGACACATATTCATTCATGACAGCAATGAATACATATTGTTATTTGAAAAGTTATCAGTGACTCCTTTAAGATATCCTTGTAGAGTGTTTTATGTATGTGAGTGTCACAGTGTTGTCAAGAGTAGTGGATTAAATTAAATTGTTTATCTGTCTGTTGTTGTGACTTACACTTCATCATACACATACCCTAGACACATAAACGTAGTCATCACACTATTCCAGAATAATTCTGACTGAGATATATAGATATGTGGTAGCAAGTAAGGTTATCTATAATACACTACTCTTAATAGATATAGATACCTTCACAGCTGATCTCAGTCAGTAAACTAAGTCCCCTATAAATATTTATAACATCCCACTTCACCACATATATTGGGGTCTCGCTCTTGTGATTTTGAATCTTTCCCTATTAAAAATATTGGGGGTAATTCACTTCAGGGAATATAAGAATTAAAAGGTATCCTTGGGTGGAATTAAATAAGGTTGAGCTCACGGTGCCTGTGTTGTCCATTAGATATATTTAAGAGATTAAATTGTTGGTTTAGACATTGTAGAAATTTACCTGATAGACAATGGCGGACCTGGCCAAGTTTCGATCTGCTGCTGTACAGACTGCAAAAGAGTTAGGATTAGATGGGCAAGTTATGGTTGCCTATGTCACTACGGAATGTGACAAATTTATTGAACGCGAAGAAAGAAGATTAGAAAAAGAGGCCAAAAGAAAGTTAGAGGCTGAGACTAAGAGGTTGCAAGCTGAGGCTGAGACTAAGAGGTTGCAGATTGAGGCTGACAAAGAGGCTAAAGCATTGGAAGCCGAAGAAAGAAGACAGGCTGCAGAAAGGGAAGAGAAGAAATTAGCTGCAGAAAGGGAAGAGAAGAAATTAGCTGCAGAAAGGGAAGAGAAGAAATTAGCTGCAGAAAGGGAAGAGAGGAAATTAGCTGCAGAAAGGGAAGCAGAAGATAAAAGATTACAAAGGGAACATGAGTTACGACTAAGGGAGTTTGAGTTTCAAGGCCATGCTCCTGAAAATGGTGCCAGCCCCTTTGCCTCTGATGCTACGGTTACTCAGGGAGCCTCAACCTCAGCTATGAACTTTCATTTAGATCATTTTGTTGAGAAAGACGATGATATTGAGAGCTATATAAATAGGTATGAACTATTAGCTACCACGTATGGGTTAGAGAGAGAAAGGTGGAGCTTAAAGTTATCTCAGGGACTTCGTGGGGCAGCTTATGAAGTTTTTGCAAAAATGAGCAGAGGTGATCAGGAAAATTATGACATGCTAAAGCAGGCTCTTTTGTTAAGATATGAAAAGAATGCAGAATCTATAGGAAAAAATTTAGGAATGCTAAACTACTGTCAGGTGAAACCTATCACCAGTTCTCTGCACGAATAGAGACATACTTGGAGAAATGGACTTCTCTGGGGAAAACCCAAGATCTTAAGGAAATGGTCCTTATAGAGCAATTAAGAGAGTCCATGGCTCCAGACCTGAGAAAGTTTCTCATGGAACAAGGTGCAGAGAGGCTGGGTGAATTGCTAAATGTTGCTGAAAGGTATCAAGCAGCTCAAGCAGAGGTAACAGGTAATAAAAAGAAACAAGTGGATAACTTTAGGGCACCACAGAACTTTAATAAATTTGATCTTAAGGATCAAAATAAAGGTAAGCACCAATTTGATAGGCCACGGTATGAAAATAAAAATAAATTCCCACAATTCGATGAAAGGAAATATGATGAAAGAAAATCTTTCAACCAAGGAAAAAGGTGGTGTAAAAATTGTAAGATGACAATCATGACACTGACCATTGTAGAAGGAAACCTCCTCATTTTGCTGCTATGACATCGGGGAAAAAGGAAAAGAAGGGCAAACCTGAAGAATTACAGGAACCATACCACCCCCCAGTGTGTGAAGATGTCATCTGTAATGGTGTCACTATAAGATGTTTATATGATACCGGATTAGATTACGATTCCGTTGTGAGTTCTCACCTGGTGCAGGCCGATCAATACACCACAGAAACAGTGGAGATTCAAACTGCAACCAAGGATGTAGCTACATGACACTTCCCGTCGCCCGAATAAAAGTGAAAACGCGATATGTGGAAGGAATCATAAAAGCAGCAGTGATAAATGAGCCAATCTACCCTCTAATATTGGGGTGTAGATATGTCTTCTTGGGGAATCCCAAGAGACCTGTGATATTGGCAACAGTGCAGACCAGATCACAGACAAAGAAGGAGGAGGATAATCCCATAAATACTCACCCAGATGAGATGAGGAAGGCACAGGCTGAGGACAAAACACTCAAGCCATGTTTCAAGAAGTTGCCCAAATCTCATACACCTCCAGGCAAGGGAGAGTTTTATATGAAGAACAAACTGATATATAGGAAGGCTGGATCTGAATCCAATGGTCACGGACAGCTGGTCCTTCCACTTCATATAGGACTAAAGTGTTGGAACTAGGGCATGCGATTCCCTTCAGTGGTCATATGGGAATCAGCGCAACAGGACAGCGAATAGCTTGTCACTATTTCTGGCCAGGAATAACTGAAGATATCAAACGATATGTAAAATCCTGTCCAGAGTGCCAACGAGTAGCACCTAAACATTGGACTGCACCAGCAACTCTGGGGGAAATGCCCATAGTGGGAACACCCTTTGAGAGAGTTGCCGTGGATCTTGTGGGACCTCTCACCCGAACCAAGAGAAGGAACAGCTACATTCTGACTCTGGTGGACACTTGTTCTATGTGGGGAGAGGCAGTAGCCCTGTCATCGATTGATTCAAAACATGTGGCAGAGGCATTGCTCACAATTTTCACAAGGTTAGGCTTTCCCAATCAAATCTTGACTGATAATGGCTCTCAGTTCAAGGGGAAACTAACTGAAGAAGTTTTCAGGATCTTTCAGGCCAAACACTTCCATTGTAGTGTGTATCATCCCCAAGGGAACGGCCAAGTGGAAAGATTTAACGGCACATTGATGTCGATCCTGAGAAAGTTGGCACACGAAAAACCAGATACATGGGACCAGTACCTGCACGCCGCCCTCTTTGCTTATCGGGAGGTACCCCATAGTTCAACCGGTATGGCCCCGGCAACATTATTGTTTGGAAGGCCAATAAAAGGTCCACTCGAAGCTATGTTAAGAACGTGGACTGATGAAAAGGCAGAGGAAAACATTACATCTTCATACCAATATGTGAATGAGCTGACCACTCGGTTAAAAACTGGCTGGAAAACTTGCCAATGAAAATTTGAAACAAGCCAGGAAGAAACATGCTGCCTATTATAACAGGAAGGCGAAAGACAGAGATTTGGCTGTGGGAGAGAAGGTACTGCTTCTTTTGCCCGGGAGTCAGAATAAGTTACAAATTGGATGGCAGGGTCCATATACAGTTCTAGAGAAGGTGTCTAGAACAAATTATAAGATAGATAAGAAGGGGAAAGAAAAAATCTATCATGTGAATCTCCTGAAGAAATATTTGGAAAGAGAACATCAGGAAGAGACACACTTGTTGACCTTGTCCATCGCCATGGAGATGAAAAAGGAACCACTTTCATCATTTGAATATCCATTACACCCCTGTGAGACAGCCGCACAGGTGAAAATCAGTACACATTTAACGAAAACTCAGAAAGAGAGAGTGCAACAGGTTCTAAATAATCATGCAGAGGTGTTAACAGACCGACCAGGGCATACAAACCTATTGGAATATGATATGAAACTGATAGACCCCACACCTGTCTGTATGAAACCATATTCGATTCCGTTTGCTAAGGAGAAAGCTTTGAAGGAAGAGATAGACTATCTGTTGAAGGAAGGAATTATTTCGCACAGTGAATCCTCATATAGTTCCGGTGTTGTACTCTTAAGGAAGCCCTCTGGAGAACATAGACTCTGTATAGATTACAGTAGACTGAATGCTATTACAGAAGGACAGGTGGATCCATTGCCGGATACAAATCAGCTGTTTGCCAGACTAAATAAAGCTAAATATTTCTCAAAAGTGGATCTGAGTAAAGGATACTATCAGATTCCAGTAAAGCCTGAGGTTAGACCATACCTAGCTTTTAGTACCTCAGAAGGACACTATGAGTTTAATAGATTGCCATTTGGATTGAAGAATGCGCCTAGTGTCTTCTCTAGAATGATGAGAAAATTATTGGATCCTCTGAATAATCCCTGTATAACAAATTTTATGGATGATATCCTTATAGCAACAGAAACATTTGAGGAACACATTGACTCTCAATGTGAAATGACGTACCAAGAATTTAAGGAAAAGCTCACAAGTAAACCCATTTTGAAATTACCTGACTTAAGTCAAGAATTCATAGTAAGGACGGATGCAAGTAATATTGGGTTAGGTGCAACTCTACTACAGAAATCAGATGCATTGGATGGGGAATTAAGCCCAGTGGCATATGCTAGCAGAAAGTTGAATAAAGCTGAAATCAACTACTCAACTAGTGAAAAAGAATGTCTTGCAGTAATATGGGCGATAAAGAAATTCAATATTTATCTATATGGGAAGGCATTTAAGTTGCAAACAGACCACAAACCTTTATCGTTTCTAGCACAGGCTAGGCATGAGAACTCCAGGTTACTCCGATGGTCTTTACTTTTGGCTCCATATAATTTTAGCATTGAGTATATATCTGGAAAAACCAATTTGGGAGCGGATTTTTTAAGCCGCCATCCGTGTGATGAGAATCACCGTAAACCCCAGAAATAATAATAAATTTCTCTATGTGAATATAGAATAAAGGACTGACATATAATGTCTGTTTTAAGAGGGGAGGTGTCGTGGAATATTCTAATCCACATATATAAATTATCAAGTAAATATAAAGCCTAATAAATACATATAATAAATAAAGGAAGAAGAATGGTAAAGAACAGTGCTGTCACAATGACTGTACTCGAAATCCCCTTTGTTTTATGCTTCGTCTTCAAATTGTAACGCTTTCACGCTGATGGTAAAAGCTTACTGTATTATACCCGCTTTCTTCAATGAAACGTGTGCTGTATTTCTTGGAAAAACATTGAGAGGCAGACTGCGTAATGACCTAAATTAATCCTAACATTAATTATACTGCGTTACCAAAACGAACGAACAAATGGACAAAAGGATAGCGAGAAGGGAGAGGCAGAAAGCCGAACACTAAACACGCTTCGCGCGATACACAAATGCTGCCATCACGCGTGTAAGACTACATGCACTAACTTTTTTTCAGACGGACAGTGATAAAATACATTACCCATCCCAGAGTTAGGTTTATAAATCCTGAAAAACTCTTATTAGAAAAGATAACAATAGATGGGTTTACGTTTGAAAACATAACAGTACCCAGACAGCACATCTTCGAAACAGGAGGTAGAAAATACATATTTTGAACGCAGCCACGTAGCTCTTTTAAATTTGGATATTTGGGTTCCTTAGGGCTTGCTGACAAAGAATATGTAGAACGTTACGCAAATAGTCCAGGAATTAATAAATTATAACCAAAATAAAATAGTGGGGATGCCTGACAACATGGAATCATTTCTGCTCATAAAATTTTTTTATAACGTGTTTGAAAAAAACCTTACGTTACATAAATAGCCTACCATGTAAACTCCAAATTGATTGGAGCGCAACAAATGAAAGCCTAACCACGATTGGTCGGACTATAAATACTATCTTTCGTTGTTAGGGAGACGTAGGAAGGTAACATTTTTTCAAACACTTGTCGAAACGGGGCCTCATTGGCTAGACTCGCTGATATACTCACTTAGGAGCGTTAGTTCGAGACCACTAGTGCAAATAATCTTGATAAAGCAACAGTGCGTTGAAGCCAGCTCATATTTGTGTTAAATAAAAGCCTGGAACATAAGCAGATGGGAATTTGTGCCAGTAATTGTGCCAGAATTCATTGCTAATCAACGTATCTGTGTTTATTTCCATGAAATTGTGGGACCGTGGTCTTGATGGTACTGAGCAGCACCTGGTCAGAGCTTTGCTGAATCCAGAGTCGGACAGCATACTCCTTGGTCCATTTAGCTATCAGTGAGGTGTCTCCACAGCACAGGGGAGAGATCGAGCAGAGGAGCCCTTTCCTGCCGCCATCACGCAAGATAAGCTGATTTGGCCAGCTGAGCTCAACATTATGTCCCCTCATCTTGAAATGACTTTGTAAAAATAACATTCAGAGGGGAATTTAATTGTCTTAATATCAGGAACTGAGAACATCTCCAATACTAGTCCCAAAAGACAAACTATTGAAGTCATGATGACAAATACCAACAGAGCTTGAACAAAACAAAACCAGTATTACCTCTTATTACTACTACACAACTGACACACATAGGATACTTTTAATAATATATGTCATTACAATATTCATATTGATAAATTCTGTACATATAACTTGTAAGTAAAATTGATTGTGATTCCTGGTTCCATTTGTATTTGAATCAGGACATGTTCATTCATAATAACAATGAATACATATTGTTATTTGAAAAGTTATCAGTGACTCCTTAAGATATTCTCATAGAGTGTTATATGTATGTGAGTGTCACAGTGTTGTCAAGAGTAGTGGATTAAATTAAATTGTTTATCTGTCTGTTGTTGTGACTTACACTTCATCATACACATACCCTAGACACATAACGTAGTCATCACACTATTCCAGAATAATTCTGACTGAGATATATAGATATGTGGTAGCAAGTAAGGTTATCTATAATACACTACTCTTAATAGATATAGATACCTTCACAGCTGATCTCAGTCAGTACACTAAGTCCCCTATAAATATTTATAACATCCCACTTCACCACACTGGTCCTCATATTTCAAGAGCTCTGCTGGGATATTATCCACACATTCATATATACGAGCCCCGTACATTCATTCACACATTTCATTCGCACATTTTATTCACACATTCATTCATAATTCATAACTACATTCATTTATTCATTCATACAATAATTCATGCATTCATTCATACACACGCACATTCGTTCTTCATAAATTCATTCATTCAATCTTTCATTCATTTGTTTAAACATTGATTCATCCATTTATTCATTCATTCATTTATAAAAAAATGTATTCATACATACATTTATTCATTCATTCACACATACATTCATTCATTCACACATTCATTCATTCATATATACATTCATTCGTACATACATTAATTCATACACACACTAATGCATCATAAATTCATTCATTGAATCATTCATTCGTTCGTTCATTCATCCACTTGAACTGTTTGAGCATGGTCGCTGCTGGTAAAGCTGAGTATTCGAAGATAGGGAAGCTCGCCTGGTTCATGGAAATGGCTCCACTTGAACTGTTGGAGAGCTTCCCGCCGAGGCGCATTCTGAACACACATCTTTGGTTTGAATATCTTCCCATTCAGGTTTTCTCCCTTCTATTTCTCGGTTACTTCCCTTTTTATCTTATGGCATCATTCTAATATAACTCATTAATAACTTTTTTCATATCCAACCCCATCGTCTTCTTTTCATCAATTTTTCCGCTGGCATTTTTCTGGTTCTTGTCACCATTTTCCACATTGGTGATCTTGTCATACTCTTCTTCCCTATCCTCTCTTATTTATTTTATGTAATAAAAAAAACAATAAATATATTTTCTCTATTAGTAAAACTATAAATAAAATTGTTAAATTTACATACAAACTATAAGGATTTTAAACAAATATTTACATTATCAGTATCTTCACAAGGTTGATGTAGTGAGGATCAGCAAGTCCCGGCGATCTCTGACGAGACAAAGAATGAATATGTTCTGTCTATCATGATGAATAAGCTTCCTTTGCGCATTGGCCTCTTTCAGTAAATCCTCATTACTCTTTTTGGTCGTCCATGAATATGGGTTCTCTCCCAAGTGTGTAAGACGGTATTTATTTTATAGGTGACGGGCACAGTCGTGAGATACCATCGCGTGAGAAGGCCATCAGTCTGACTTGCTTCTGTGTTCACAGAAAAGACTTAACTACTCATGTAGACGCTCGACCTCCCACATGTCACATTCATACATGTCAGTTTCCTTTGCGCATTGACCTCTTTCAGCAAATCCTCATTACTCTTTTTTGGTCGTCCATGAGGGTGTCATTAGAGGCGGCTAATGTGAGCTTGTGCGCGGGACTGGTAACCCCAACATGTAAAAAAATTTCTGCAGGGACCACTGTTGCAAGATTAAGTCAACGCTTTTGTGCAGGCTTCCAACATGGGGATTAACTACATTTAGTGGCTCTATACACCATAAGGAGCGCACAGGGAAAAGAAGTAGGTTAATAGAAGCATTTAGGGAACACGCTACTTTTAAATTGGCTAAATAAACATTCATAATAAATATAGAATAAAAAGTGTTGTCCATTCTGTCAGTCATTCTTCCACTTTTTTCTCAATCGCAGGCTCTCATTGGACTTGGGAGGTGCTGAGCATGATCGTTGCTGGCAAAGCTGAGTATTCGAAGACAGCGAAGCTCGGCTGTTTCATGGAACTGGCTCCACTTGAACAGTTGGAGAGCTTCCCGCCGAGACGCATTCTGAACACACATCTTTGGTTTGAATATCTTCCCAAACAGGTTTTATCTCATTTATTTCTCGGTTACTTCCCTTTTTATCTTTCGGCATCATCCTAAGAAAACACACTAATAAGTAAAATAATGAACAGTTAAAATAACATACAAAAATAACAAATAACACTAAAAGGTAAAGGATCCCATTGAGGCATATTGGGAGTATGGTGTTAGGCAAATATTTTCTTCACCATCAGCACACTAGGGATGATGAAGTCAGCATTACGCCAGCCGCCTTAACCTTCCCAGAGTTTCTCTGGTACGGTACCCAATTCATGAGGCTGGGTCGACACCGGAGCCGTTTGCGGTCTAAAAAATCCCACCTCAACTGGGGATCGAACCATGGACCACTAAGCTAGGAAGCCAGTGCATAAATAACAGTGCATAAGGTATAAATAGAAAAACATAGTGAGATGTAAGCGAGTTGGTAGGTAGATTTGAGGACAAGCGTTGAGTCCAACATGATATAGCCAAGTAGTGAAAGACGTGACTATGTGCATTATGTAACTGATACAGTGCATCCTAAGTGCCTTGATGAACTTAACAATCTAACAACATTTGTTGGAAGTAACATCAATGATGAAGGATTCATGGAGGTATGGAACATGAGAAACGAACCAATTTTTGTGAGTGGTTAAATTATCAAAAAATGTTGAATTTCATTCTAAACTACTAATGATTGTATAAATTTGTTTTGTGGCGCAATGCATACGTGGAATGCTTTTTTTCATTCAGTCATTAATGCATATATTCATGATCCTCTACGTCCCGAAGGAAGCACGGAGCTACCATTGCAGTTGGTCCTTGACATGAAGCCTGCTAGAATCATTCACATAACCTTTGAAAATGTGGTTTCTGTGGCGACTGGTGTTGCATGATGAGATTGCCAGCCCCATGCACAATCTCGTATTAGTCGCCTTGTTCCACAGGGAGCAGTAGTGATATTCTTTCTTTGTCTCTTCAGAGACCCCCCCCCCCCCCCCCCCCCCCCGGAACAACACAGAGTACTTTTTTCATTGATGAAAAGTCAGTGAACAAAAGACCGAAGAAGGTTCACTTTAGATTCCATCAAAGGAATTGTGACAAAAAGTCTGAACATGCTCATTTGTGTGATCTCTCACACCTCAAGCCCTACGGCAGTATCGTTTCTTCTTTTTCATTTTTCTCTCCGATCGCTTTTATTTGGCATTTCAAATTTCCCTTGCATGCATGTTACTCTTTATGTTGGACATAGCATGGGGAAAGTCTCTAACACGCCACTCCCCTATGGCAGTATTTGCTACGGCAGTAATTCTTATCTTATTGTGTCGCATTCACGCTTCCGAAAACGTGTTAAGTTACGCCAGGTTATTAGACGGTCAGCGACAGTATTTTATCACAATATCTTTCTGACCATCTTTTCAAGCGACGGGGCTCGGTTATCCAAGGAATGTTGAATAGAATCAGATTTGTTTGTCTGGCGAAACACATGATAACCCGTGCACGAGGCGGAACTTATGACATAAGCGCTTCTAGGTCATCCTTGATATACCAACATTACTGTCTGTGTGACACATGTGGGAAGACAAATGTGATGTAATCGCTCCCGTCACTTGGTTTAAAGTTATCATGGATTTATTACATTTTAGACAAAATGAGTCTACAAATGTGTTGGTGAGAGTGTATGCAAGACATCATATTACCATATATGGGAGACGTGACCTTATGAAAAATTTTTCCGTGTAGAAAATATTTGGAAAGTGCCGCACCCCACCTGTTTGACATTATTGGAACTTTCTGATTAGATTCGTAACAACATTGATAGGAATATAGCCTGACCATTTCGCAGTTTTATTTCTCTGTGATTTGCACGCTCGCCAAGACAACATCAGACCTTCGCCAGAGTGCAGAACTAGATTCATAATTCCTATCTGTTAACTGGACCTTTTATTGGAGAACCAGATAAGACTTGCAAAAGCACAGGAAATCTTTATTTTCATAAGGAACACCGGGACTGCGAAACTGAAGAAACACGGAGTCAGAAGGGGCTATCTATTGTGAAATTAAAAGAAATCCCAGACACTTGTAAGAGAACGATTCGTCTCTTTTATTCATCCGTGCGACACGTCTGTAGCCAGGATTGGTTTATTGGTGGTACCAGCAGAAAGGACCATTTCTGGCACAAGCAGGAACACGCGATTTACGCATTGAGACGACAGACCAGCTTTGAAGACTCTCCTAGACTTTCCTGGGAAACGAGCTACGAGATACCCCCTACAAACCTTGACCAGAGACGAGTGACAACAAATTACAGAAAACCTACCCATTAGGAGGAGGATTAGAATCATCATTGGCAGTTAAGTTAACCTATATGCTGCCACATGAACTTTTTATAACCCAACACTACCATCAACAACGTGATGAGTAATTTTTCTTGATTCATAACTATTCAAATAATTTCTTACTGTTAAAACTTAAAGTGATTATTAAATGTTGTTATTAGTGATGTAACAAATTTAACTTCGATTTAATCATTTAAACGTACTACATGTTTGTCTCAGTCAAATTTACTACAAACACCCTAAAAAGAGCTATATTATAATAATAATTCCACTGATTAACTCAGGGGTGGGGGCTTAACGAGCTAGAATAAACCATTGCTGAAATTCTTCATAAAAGTGGTCGGCAGATTATAAAATTAACGTGCTTAGAGTCAGCCAGCATTGTTTTCGCTTATCTGAATTTCTAGTGAATACTCCCGTGTGATTGAAGCTTTACTACTCTTCTGTCTACATTTCTGCCAAGAGTAATTTTGTGTATAGATAGACTCTATTGAAGCCTATAATAGATACTCTTGAGTTTTGGCCCCTTTTGGACTACTACTGCAAAGCAGGGGAGGCAATACCCTCACAGGAATTTTGCTTTTAAAACATATTAAGACTCAAGAAAGTTCACTTTAGATTCCATCAAAGGAACCTTCGCTTCAAAACGTATCAAGACCGAAGAAGGTTCACTTTAGATTCAGTCAGAGGCATTTTGTTTTTAAAACATTTTAAGACCGATGAAGGTTCACTTTAGATTCAACCAGAGAATTCTAGCTTTTAAAACATATTAAGACCGATGAAGGTTAACTTTAGATTCAATCAGAGAATTCTAGCTTTTAAAACATATTAAGACCGAAGAAGGTTCACTTTAGATTCAATCAGAGAATTCTAGCTTTTAAAACATACTAAGACCGATGAAGGTTCACTTTAGATTTAATCAGAGGAATTTTGTTTTTAAAACATATTTTCTGAGGAGTGTCAGCCTCTCAATTCCGTGATTATTTAAAAAGAAAAAAAAAATCCTGAACTGTTGGAGAAGGTAAAGTACACCTAAAAGTATATTATGAACTCTGATTAATATATGAAAAGTTAAATTTTCATATTAACATGATCTAAAATCATACATTTAAAAAATCATTTTGAATATACTTTTTGTCGAAAATATTTTTTATTAAACTAGCGCTAGGCATTGAAATTTGTGTTCAATTGACAGAGTGGACAGGGAGCTGATCTCTCTTGACAAATGTGACCAGTTCGACATGCTCAAGACTACCCAGCTGTAAATGGATACATGACTTTGCTCTTGAGTTAGGTACAGAAAAGATAGCAAAGAAGGGAACGTGTCACCCCCACCTCTCAATGCTGGACTTGGGATTGTGAAGTCTCTAACACTTCAACCCCTTATGACATATGACATTATCTGCTAAGGGACTTTTTTTTAGTTATTAAAATAATGCACTACTAAATTATCGGGTACTTTTGTTTTCCTTCTACATATATATTTTTTTTTGGCCCTCTTTTTTATGCCAGAAAATGTGTTCTTTTTAGGGAAAACAAGAAATGATCAACTTGGTCGAATTCTCACCCAACTGCAAAAATGGGCTCCTGACTCTGTTGTGACTTAGAAAAGGCAAAAGTAATGAGGAAGAGAACCAGTTATCCCTTCCCGTAAAGCTGAAACTTAATTTATGTCAAGTCTCTAACACCCCTATGACAGAATCCGCTATGGGTCTACCTTATTTCTATATCACTTGCCAGTAAGTAAAAAAAGCTCTCTGAAAAAACTACCCACCTCTAAAATCACGAATTATAACACAATTTCCAAAAAATCTGGAATCAAAACGAAAGACAATTGTACTACCAGGTTAACAATTTTAGTAAACTAGACGAGCCGAACTACATAACCTGCAAACATTTATATACAGTTGTTTAGAAAGGTTCTCAAAATTAAATGACAAAATATACAAATGAAAACTACAAAACCAAAACAAAAAGGTTTTAAATTTTCAAATTAATTAAAGAAACTGAACATGGGCTGGTCAGGTGTAATTGACAGACATGAAGCCGATTAGCAAGAAGAGAACAGGAATTTCTATGATTTGAGTAAAGAGAAAGATCAGGCAGAAGTGAAAATCGATAAAAAAGAGAATAGAAGAATAAAACATAATAGTACAACTATGTAGATACGAGTAAGTCACCCGCCAAAACATTTATCTTGATCACTTTCTACTGCATGCCTTGATGACAACACTAAATTCTCCTGCAGTCATTTCCTTCAATTCCATTTTGCTTTAGAGGTGCGTCAACATTGGCACGAAAGCATTGAAACTTCATCTATGATGAGCACTTCGTTGACTTAATGTATAAACATGATGGAGCCACTTCCTCATACTTACCAGAAATACTTAATGTAAACGGGAAAAATCCCATAAATTTTGTCACCGAAAATCAACAGAGGAAGGAATATATATAATTTTTTTATTTTCACGCACACTACAGTATTTGGAAGAAATGTCCTCAAATTATGTACGGATGTTACGGTATCGCTTTCTTTGGGCTTGTAATTCTTCTTATATATATTATATTATTTGATTATTTCACAATACATCAGACACTGTTTCAGAGCAAGTGCCGATAGGGGTATGTCCTTTTCAGTCCCCACCCAAAGCTGTAATCTTCAACATAATTGATACTCCAAAGGCCAGGTTGGACTATTCAAATACACATTTATTATACATCTCGAAGCTCCAAAAAAATCATAGATGATATGCTCATTAGGTTATGGCATTAACTAGACAGTCTCTAGCGTCGCTGTACAGTCTCGTAACTGGAACAATGTCGAGGGCATCTCCATACAATTTTATTCTAAATCAACTCACGTTCATCAGGTCAAACATAATTCCACTTACATAATAACTGGCATTATCGCACTGAGGTGTATGGATAATCCAGAGATGGAATGTATAGGAATATGACCACGAAATCTTCAAACACTAAGGAGCTGAGAACACATACGTCCAACACCTTGAAAAGACACACAGCGAATCTTTAAAGGCACGCTTTACTCTGCCACTAAGCCAACAAAAGTAATGACGTCACATCCTGTAACCATGCTCAACGGACGTAAACAAGGAAACTACATGTCGAACTGAATTAATATCGACATACATGTTATGAACTTTACTCATCACATTTACTTCCCCCCCCCCCCCCGGTCAAATAATGGAAACGAAGTTTTCATTATTTACGTGGTGTGAGTTCAAAACATCACTGGAGTGAAAAGATGGTATCATCAAATTTCACTGTTAGTATGAAATAGTATAGCACCCAGGTTTGTGCTCCAGAGTAGGCAAACAAACACTCAAGGTGTGGAAATTAGTAATAAAATTACTAACACCATCGACCACAAAGGATACAAATCATTTGACAACAATGTGAGGTAACCATAGAAAAATCAGCTAGCATGTAAAAATGACATGATTATATCAGTCCAGGCACTATCATACTGCACACCGTCCAGAACACCTAACTGTCCCGTCAGGTAACATTAGTCACTTAGTCTCAAAATGCAAAGCATTAAAATTAATTAAATTATGTAATAGAGACAACAGATGACATGAGGCAGACAATAAAACAATAAATTAAGTGAATGCCATATTTTTGTGAATTAATCAAAAATTTGTGTGCTTCAACATTATATGTCCTTAATATAACATGTTAATGGCAAGCGAAGCAAGTTAATCTTGTATATGACGCTTGTGTGAGTGATAGATAAGACTATGCTTATGGTTGAACCAATCGATAATAGTGTGGCGTATTAGCCCATTAATGTTGCAAAGTCTAGTATGAGGGTGACATAGACTTGTGTCACAGACTCAACACTCTGTAGTGAATTCAAATTAATCACTTCTTAATATTACACACAATAGTTAAAGCCAATAAGGAAATGTCATTCCGTTAATTAATAACTGTTTATACACTGTCATTAGGCATATGTTGCAATCCATCGTTGACCATGTCCATGATTGTTCTCCATGCGATATTATGTCAGGACGAATCCAATGGCATCACAAATTAGTTCCATATGAAATACAGTTGTTACTTCCCCTTGATATTTCGAGTCAGTCATTTCAGAGTTACGTCCCTTTAACTGGAGACCATAGTTTATTGACAACACATGTCCGTATCAAAAATGTCTGGAAATGACACCATTTTGAACATTATATATAAGGTGTGTTGGAAAGTCTGTAACTTGACTATAAGCACTGTCTTTAAGGCACGACCTTTATACGAAGTGCGCTGAGTTCAACAAGATATTACATGATTTTGAGTATAATAGAACCCATCATCATCCAGTTGCTGTGCGAACCGCTTTCTTATATCAGCAATTTTTTTTCTTTAAACATGCAACCATGTAGATAAGTTTTCAGCATAGCCAGCGTACACAATGTCAGAGAATTTTTTCAATCATTGTAGTTGCTGTTTTCTTGATCAGGACATCATGAAGTATGTATGTAGATTAGCTGCAATTCTGCGAGTCACCTGTATTCGTACAGTTGATAGGTGATATAGGGTGTTTATACACATAGATAAAACGTCAGCCAAGACATTTTGGCTTCCTTTAATTGCCTTTATCTCGTAGTCGTAGGGTTGAAGAGCGAGCGAGGCTCTAGCGGCTCTTGCGTTCTTGAATCTTGCTGTTTTGAGATATGAAAGTGCTTTTTGGTCGGTCTCCAAGGTGAATTGGGCTCCCATCAGGTAGCGTTGCAATTTTGAAAAGCAGAAAACGATCGCTAAAAGTTCCTTTTCGACAATAGGATACCGCTGCTCTGTGGGGGACAATTTCCGGCTTACATACATAGTTGGGTGCATGTAGCCTTCAAATTCTTGCATCAATGTCCCACCAATTGCTGAATTAGACGCGTCCACTCTGAGGGTAAATAGAAAACGAGCGTCAGATAATCTGAAAATTGGCAATTTAGAGAACTAACATTTAAGAATATTTAAGGATACATTACAAGCATGCGTCCAAATGAACTTTTCTGGCGAGTTTTTCTTTACCAACGAGAACAGAACTGAGGTAATATCTAAAAAACTAGGTAAGAACTTTCCATAGAAGTTCACCAAGCCTAACAAACTACGAATCTGTTTCTTTGTTTGAGGAATTTCAAGATTCAGGATTTTCGAGATAGCAGAATCCTCAGGTTTAATAAACCCACCTCCTACTTTATGACCAAGAAAAGAAATTTCAGTAAATCCTATTCTGGTTTTAGAAGGTCTAGCAGTAAGGTTATGAAAACGTAAGGTATTCAACAAAGAATGAATTTCGATAACATGTTCCTCCAAAGTATGGTTAAATAGACAAATTTCATCAATATAAGTGATTAAATCCTCACGGTCAGAGAGCAGTCTACGCATCATGCGAACAAAGGAAGCAGGAGCGTTAACAAGACCGAACGACATAAAATTGAACTGAAACAAACCTAGAGGTGTAGCAAAAGTTATATAAGGCTTAGCTTTGTCTGATAGTGGCACTTGCCAATAGCCTTTTGTCAGGTCAAATTTTGTAAAGAACGTAGCTGTAGACAATCTATCAAGGAGAGATTCTAACAAGGGTAATAGTTCAGCATCTTGAATCGTGACAGCATTTAAACGCATGAAATCTATGCAAATACGAATAGATTTGTCTTTTTTCCTGATCAACACCATAGGAAAACTGTATGGTGTATTAGATGGTCCAGTATTATTTAACTTGATCATTTCTTTTATTTCTTCCTGTACCTGTGATTGTAAATGAATAGGTATAGGGTATGGTTTCAGTTTGATAGATCTGAAATCTGTTAGCACGATATCATGTTAAATGATATCTGTATGCCCAGGAACATTCGCGAGCACATCAGAAAAAGATTGCAGTAATTGAGAAATCTGCTCTTTCTGATTGGAAGCTGGAGTAGGCGCAATAGAGACATCTTTCCAGCTTTCAGTGGCTAAAAGATGTACAATAGGTAACGATAAGAGTGGTTCAGTACCATCAGATAAATCAGAATTCTCTTCCTGAATAACTGCTAAAGAATAGTGACGATCAACAAATTCGTCGATAGCTTCAAAGACAGGTTTCAGATGTGGAGAGCGAGTATAAAATTGTTGTAACATGTTAATATGAAATATTTTCTCCTTTCACTTAATAGACAAAACATAGTCAACATCTGACAATTTATCCATAACCGTATAAGGTCCCCTCCATGACACAAGTAATTTATTGTCCTTTTGTTTGGTAGTAATACGTAGGCCTCATCACCTGGCCATAATTGGCGTAGTTTTCTGTTTTGATTGACAAACAATCGAGCCTTTAATTTTGCTTTTTCTGACGCCTCCACTGCTATTTAACATGCGTCAATAATCTGTTGTCTTAAATTGACAACATATTGGTAAGAGGTTTGAACATCCTCATCCATGTTAGCTCCAACCAATAGTTGTTTTAAAATGGATATAGGTCCTCTAGGCTTAGCACCAAAGACCGACTCAAATGGCACAAACCCGTAATGTTCTTTGGGAATTTCTCTATAAGCAAAGATGACGATGATGATGAAGATGATGATGATGATTATAATGATGATATAATCCCTTTAGCTGTGAGCAGGTAGCTGTTGACAGCCCATTGCCTATCTGACAAAGGTGCAAGTCTTCCTCGGTTGTTGTGGTGATGTGTAGAGTGTATTGAGGATGGTTGGGTGCGATGGTGTTAAGGACTTGGTTTCTCCGACATTAGAAGTTAAGTCCTCGGGTTCCTTTTTCCATATATTAATGTAGCGGGTCGCTATTTGAATGCGTTAAACTGTCTTGGATTTGAACAATTAATTTAGATTTCGTTCTTCATTACACTCGTATCGATATTGTCAATTATAACCCCGCTTGATATGTTGGTGCTTGAACACACTTCATATTATAAGTCTATATACTTGACCGACCTGTTTTATACTCTTGCATTCTTGATATTAGCAGTGTGAGACAACGTGTTTATGTATTGAAAGTCACTGGTCACTATTTCTAAATAAACAGTATATAACTGAACTCTGAATATGTCACTGAATAAGACCAGGATTCGACGACTCAGTCATTTAATTAATATTCTCTCTTTCCATGAGGAATCACAAATACGTTAATTACATGGTTCACAATAATAGTTGTGTACATATCGCAAGAGGTCATTTTCTTTACCAATCTATAGTTCTGCTTAACTATCAGTTCAATTTCCAGCCAACATTCTTTGGCATAATTGATATGCTAACTAGACTTACTCCAACTGCTAGTTCCATTATATCCACGAATATACATTCTCGTATTTATACTAGACTTACTCCTGCTGCTAGTTTCATAATATCCATTTATACTAGACTTACTCCAACCGCTAGTTTCATAATATTCATTTATACTAGACTTACTCCAACTGCTAGTTTCATAATATTCATTTGGCACACAAAGCCAGGCTAATCTGCCATATATACTTAAACTGCGTTAGTATCAGCACGACTTACGTTTTCCAAGAATTCACTGCTATTTTGGCTTACAAGCCACACATCGACTCTTAGGTCGTTATACACATATCCAGTGACTAGGCCTTATTTTCCATGAACACTGCCATAGTGGTTATACCACACATTCCAGTGGCTATGCCACACTTTTAAACACACTGCCGTAAGGGTCAAAACCCACAAGTCGAATGACGTTTCTAAGTCAAACGCGTCATGCATAGAGATATGCAGACTATGTCGTTAATATATACATATTTATTTGAGGTGTTCCATGGTGCAATCATTTGAGTCGGATCCAAGCCCAAATGTTTGCAAACATGTAACAATCCTCAACATCATCCCCCTCGCTTCCAAACGTGACACTCGTGGCACGACTGAGAGTGGGGGAAAAGATGTATGCGTATTCAATCTATTACCATTATTTAATATATAACAATTATAATTATATTAAGTTCACAAATATTATAATGAGTCATAGAATACTAAATATTCTAACTATAGAAATGGTATGCATAAAGTTAATTCACATTATGTCCAGCAAAATTTTTTGATAATAAGTCTGCTAAGTTGTTGTGAGGAATGTCGAAGTTCGAACATACGAACAAATTCAACATCTCCGACACGTTGAAAAAATTTTTCTAAGTGTATACCAAGTAACACTAGAAGGTAAATTACGCACCACGACAATGCGATTTGATGGAATATGATCTCGGCCAGGACGAAACTGAGCACGAGAATCATTGACCTTATTATGTGTCGTGCGGGTCAAGCGCACGGAACTATTATTATGCCCCTGGCATGTCACATTGATGTGACAATCGTTGTTACACTTGCGATTATCGGAGCGAGTATTTTAACAATCCTCAACAGATGGGAGTAGCTGGTGTCGCAGGTCAGTTAGTCTTGGGCACTGTAACAGTAGGTGTGCAACGGATTCCTCATGGTGGTGGCAGTGCCTACAGCTTGGTTCACGTAGTGGGTCTATTCTATTTAAATGTTTATTGACGGGTGCATGGCCTGTTCTCAGCTGGAAAATTAGACTCTGATCTCTTCTTTTCAGTTGTTTAACTGGATCTTGAGGGTTTGGTTTAGCTTGATGTATGAAGAATGGACGCCCTGTCTGGGAGGAAGCCCACTGGTTTAGCCATTCTTGCCTATAATTGGTTCTCAGGATCTGTTGGCAGGTTTGCAGTGTTGTACTTGATGGAACTAGGGCAGTGCTGCTCCTCTTTTGGATAGTTTATCGGCTTTTTCATTTCCTGGGACTCCGACATGCCCAGGGATCAGTCCCCGCCCAAAGCCGTAATCTTCAACATAATTGATACTCCAAAGGCCAGGTTGGACGATTCAAATATACATTTATTATACATCTCGAAGCTCCAAATAAATCATAGATGATATGCTCATTAGGTTATGGCATTAACTAGACAGTCTCTAGCGTCGCTGTACAATCTTGTAACTGGAACAATGTCGAGGACATCTCCATACAATTTTATTCTAATTCAACTCACATTCATCAGGTCAAACATCATTCCTCTTACATAATAACTGGCATTATCGCACTGAGGTGTATGGATAATCCAGAGATGGAATACGTAGGAATATGACCACGAAATCTTCAAACACTTAGGAGCTGAGAACACATACGTCCAACACCTTGAAAAGACACACAGCGAATCTTTAAAGGCACGCTTTACTCAGCAGACGGCAAAAACTGGCGTCTGCCACTACGGCCAACAAACGTAATGACGTCACATCCTGTAACCATGGTCAACTTACGTAAACAAAGAAACTACATGTTGAACTGAATTGATATCGACATACATGTTATGAACTTTACTCATAACAACGGACAATATTATACTTTTACAAAACAAAAGATATAATTAATAAATTAGAATGCCCCAAATGTCCGTGTACAGTTTTAAGTTATTAAAGTTTAAAACTGCACAAGGACTCCTGTGACACCTTTTAAATCAAGCGGTCAATCTAAAATCTCCTAGCACTCTACCAGCGTAATTGCGACTGACGTATTGTCCACCGTGAGCTACATTTTACAGTAAATTGTACGTTTTGTTACTGGCTTACTTGAAATCAAGTTATCGTTACTATTGTCAACAGAGCGTTGCCTCACCTTCGCTTTATTCTATCTCCCCTTTTGGTCAAAATTAACCTGAGGTCAAATCGACATCTTCTAGTTTCATATTACACAGTATTTTACAGTTAACAGTTTTGATCATCATGCATAACTTCATTTTAATGTGATAGATTCTTCTTGTCATACTAGTAACCCAAAAACATTAAACGCGTTTTTCTCAAAACAAGCTGAAGTGAAGATGTACTAAGGCGACGACTGAGGCAAACATATATAAAACTGACATGTTGTATTTGTATTCCTCACCTAGATCACAGAGAAGAAACCGAAAATGGTATTCACTGTCAGGAATCCAAAAGATACAGCTGTCTCTTATTACAACCATCACATTTCGATGTACGCCTATACGGGCTATAATGGGACATTCAAGAACTGGTTCCCTCTTTACATGAACGGCCAAGGTTGTTTAGTTAATGTTCTGTACTTGTTATGTGTCCTGCAGTTTAAGTTTGGTTGTTAAAAAAAATTGTTAAAGCTTTTTTTCTTTAAAAATACGTCCGCATATGACGCCATGCAATTTTCTGACTTTTTAACCCTACTTTACTTATCACATTTAGTTACAAAAACCCAGAACTCCTCTCATTTGACGTTACAAATTTCTTACCTTCCACCCCATTCCCCAATTTTGTTGTTAATACTGAAATTAACAAATGTAATCGAATGTAAATTAGTTTGGTTTGGTTTGGTTTGGTTTTAAGGACCATCTTCATTGGACACGGACAACTCCATCAGTGCTCCGATCTCCTCCCTTAGATCACAGTATGGTCTCAGCACAGTGCACGAACTCCGTAGCACCAGCGAGGATCTCAATGTGTGTATACAGAAATCACACATTCTATAATAAGTTTTGTAGTGAGCAGGTTTCCTAATTCTTAAATTTTACCATGGCAGCGGTAGCATGGCCTACTTTTTACGATTTCACATGAGACCTTCTAATTTTCGCCCTTATCCCAGAAGGCTAGGCATCCGATCTCACTACTCAGGCGATCAGGGAAGGTGTGGGGGGGGGGAAGGGGGAGTACGACATCATTAGGAACCACTTGTTCTGACACAAAAAAAATCCATCAATTATATTCCCTGTACTGACAGCGAACCCGGTACCATTAGACTTAGGGGCGGAGGCAATGCCTTTGAGCCACTCCTACCCCACAAGTAAATTGCAACCAAAAAATGAAAAAGTTAGTTAGTTAACTAGTGTAGACATAATAACAATCGTTTAAGTAAAACAGTAAAAACAGTGTTTAATAAATCAGGTTTTTACAAAAGACAGTTCTGCTGGTTAAAAGTTTCTAAAAGTTACGTCATACGTGGATGACCCTAGTCGTGACTCCCTTTTTTCCGTTACCTGTTAATCTGTCGAGTTTTGACCGGCAACATTTTGACCAACATTGACCCAATTATATAATAATTAAGAAAATGTTCATTTTAGAGTTTTAAAGTAAGGGAAATAATGAAAGTTGAATATACATTTAGTTTCCTATTTAAAGAGGCAGGTGTCGGGTGGTGAGTGTTAATGTGCCGGTTAAATCAAAGTTTTTCCCCTCTAAAAACTACGTCTTTTATTTTAAAATCAGCTCTAGTAATGACCAAATTTTATATGAGCTTTACTGTAGGTGTTTAATCTTTTCAAAGTATAAACATTATTATTATTATTATTATTATTATTATTATTATTATTATTATTATTATTATTATTATTATTATTATTATTATTGGTTTTACATTTAGTCTACGCAAAATTAATAATAAAATCAGTTCTGACTGACTTCATAAAACAACTATATTCTTACTTTCATAATAACCCTAGCTTGGATCAATGGATAATACCAGAGGTAGTAAATTGGTAAACTTGAACTTAAAGGAAAGCCACTACTAGATGTAGAATCATATAATATCGTGGCAGCAACATAGACAAAGTTTAGTGTGAAAAACAATGCCATTACATTAAGAAAACAAAAAGCAATAGGAGCTTCCATTGCATTTGGGAAACACATGGTGATCAGTCCTATTGTGTGGCCCTCAAACATGGAGAATAACAAAAACAACAACCAATAAATGGATGCTTGCGTAGAATAGAAAGACTGAAATGGTATGACAAGGTCACTGTAGTGGTTTTTTATGTTATTGTATGGTTGCTATGTTACCTAGTGTACTGGATGAGGTCAGCTGTGAAGGCTTCTGAAGATAAAAGTTTAGGTGAGTTACAGAATGCCTTTCCGCTACCACTTACGACCTCAACCAGACCTATTCTGCTATTATGTATGTTAGCTACGTTAAATGTCTAGGGTAATGAAAAGTGATGTGTAGGTAATTGAATACACTGACACACACATGTAAACAATAATTCTAATACTAATAATAAGCTCTATGATCAAATTAACGAACACTGGCTTTTAGAATTTAAGTTTACAATTTTTTGAATTTATTTAGTCCTGAACCAAATGTTTCTTCTGGTCAGGACATATAGAACAATATGTTTTTATCAATAAAAGCGCATATAGATATATTGAATAATCACAATGAAATTTTGGTACATAAATATATTATTACATTGGTTAATATTAATACTAAATATAGTGTCTTTGGAAAACTAGCACTGGATGTGTAGTTGGGGTGGTGTCATGACGCCCAATCTGTTTATAATGTTCATTGTCTTTGTAATACGGACTGAGTTATAGTGTTTATTCAACAAAATTTTATTTCTTTGGTATTTGTGGAAAATGTTGATGAATCAGCAGCAGGCCAGGTTTCACTTATCTGGCCTGTGACGATGCAGTACAGAATATCAATGGCCCACTCCTCTTCAGTAGCTGGAGTAAAATGTTAGGCTGCTCAGGCATCTACTCGTGTACTTCTACACAAGCATCTGGCACTAGCATAGTGCCAGATCAGAAACTATGAAACCAAAATTTGTGCCACGTGTCACACACTGCTTACTGCACCAATTTTATACACATAACAACGAAACACATTACAAAGATTGGGTCAGATCTCTCTGACCAACTCAACACATCTCACCCAGTTGTTATCCAATAGTACCAGTTTCCCAAGACTGCATTGCATCCTAAATATGTTCAATAGTTTCCTCTTCCATCCAATAAGGTGGGTGATATGTTCCCACTGATCTCAAATATAGATCTGTCTTCCATAGTCTTCGATAGGTTTTCCTATATTATTTGTTTGTCTCTAGGCCCTGGACTGCTGCTGGGGACCTAGAGTAAGCACTTACTTGTCGTAATCATTTTTCATGACATGGCAGTATCAATCACTCAAAATATTAAAATAAACAAGATAAGTGCTTTTTCCCTTACCACAATTCAGAATTGAGATCACAGTTACGTAGTCTAGCAAAACTCAGCTGAGCTGCTAGCTATATTAAGGCGTCCCACTGCGAACATATAATATTTCCTGGGAATTCACACCTCTATCATAAACGTACTGTGTCACTGGACAGTCTTATTCAAAATGGCAATTGCCTCTACTGTTTTTTCGACAATATAAAAGTTTCTGTCCAATCAGCGGACTTCCCCTATATTTTTTTCAAATATTCAAACTACAAATGTCCAATTTCAGTCCAGTCTCAGTCTAGTGTGTAGTATTTTCTGTTGGTCTGTCCGTCCCAACTTGGCTTTTCCCAAAATTACACTTGTTTTTGGACGAAACTACAAGAAAAACTACACAAAATTTTGTCTCCCCCCCCTACTTCTAAGATCCTATGTTAAGTTATTTTTAGCTACCATCCTCCGACTTTGCCCCTAGTTCATCTGCAGTTTGATTTTATGCGTTTTGCTCAAGGACGCGTCAAAATGTAACTTTAGTGAAAATATGCACACAAAAAACTGTCCGCTAGTCTGTATCGAACAATACAATCTTTCGTCAATATCTTCCGTGTTATCTGTCCGTCTGTGTAATTAAAAGCATATTATTTCTCAGATTAAGATAGGCTATCAAACTAGCTAAGGTTATTTTTGAAATTTGTTTTTGAACCTTCGTGTATGGCGGTTGCCGCTATATTCAAACTAAAACCGACTAATTACCGTAAACCGTCCAAAATATGTCTGTTTCTAACAAGAGCTAAACTCGTTTTTGTCCATTTCCTTACAATGTGTCAACTAGTGGCGTAATTTTTTTCTTTAAAAACTACAAATTGCGTCTTTTGGACTTTAGATTCAAACACGTGTTCAGACCGTCATATTTTTTTCTTTTATCTCCGTTTCTACCCCATCTAAAAGGATAAACCGTTTGTCTGCATGTTCTAACTAGTTACTGTTCAATGACCCTAGAAAACACTGGCGTAGGCGAGAATGTATCATCATACCTTACCAACATTTTTATCCCTACATGTTATTTTACCTGTTATCTTTATAAATGGAGGAATTTTAAAGTTGTATCACTGTAATCTCACCACACATCTCCCCACCTGAGAACATGCACCAATGCAAGTTCCAAAACCAGTGATACACATAGATAAAATTAACTCCTCCCGCCTGCCAACTATTCTAATTTTGATCACAGGGGTGCCTACTGAGGAAATCTGCACCGACATTCTGTGACCCCGGGATAAATTCAATATTAAACTGATATGGTTGCAACAATAACGACCATCTTAACAATCTTGCATTTTCATGCTTGGCCTGAGTTAAGAACACGAGAGGCTGGTGATCTGTCTGGACCACAAAAGTCCTACCATACAGATAGATTTGGAACTTTTTTATTGCCCAGATTAACGCTAAACACTCTTTTTCGCTTGTGGAATACCCTTGTTCCGCTTTGTTCAACTTGCGGCTTGCATAAGCGACTGGGTTCAGTTCCCCATTTGGTGAAGAGGACCTTTGCAACAGAGCAGCCCCCAGGCCTACATTGCTTGCATCTGTTTTCACCACAAAGTCCTGAGTCAAATCAGGCAATTTGAGAATAGGCTTGCTAGTGAGTTTTTCCTTTAACTCTTGAAATGCCAATTCACATTGCGCTGACCAAACAATTTTATCTGGATTTCCCTTGCGAGTCAGATCAGTCACAGGAGCACATATAGAGTTAAAATTTTTGATATATTTTTCGTAAAACCCACATAACGACACGAATGATCGCACGTCTTTTTTGTGTGGTCTAGGTGCTCTCTGCAGTTTTTCTAAGTTCTTGGGGTCAGGGGTCATGTTACCCTGATATACAGTATGTCCCAAGAATTCCAACTCTTTGCATCCAATACAACATTTTGTTGGTCTAGCAGTTAAGTTCGCTTCTCTGAGCCTATCAAATAACATATTCAGAGAGTTAATGTGTTCTTCAAATGTTTCTGTGGCGACGAGAATATCATCCATGAAATTTGTGATACATGGATTATTCAGGGGATCCAACAATTTGCGCATCATCCTTGAAAATACACTCGGAGCATTTCTCAATCCGAATGGTAGCATGTTGAATTCATAATGTCCTTCCGAGGTGCTAAAAGCTAAATAAGGTCTAACTTCAGGCTTCACTGGAATCTGGTAATAGCCTTTGCTAAGATCCACCTTCGAAAAGTATTTTGCCTTGTTCAATCTGGCAAATAACTGTTTTGTGTCCGGTAATGGATCCACCTGACCTTCTGTGATAGCATTCAGTTTCCTGTAGTCTATGCACAGTCTATGTTCCCCAGACGGTTTCCTCAACAAAACTACACTGGAGCTAAAAGAAGATTCACTGTGTGAAATAATCCCTTCTTTCAACAAATAATCTATTTCCTCCTTCAATGCTTTCTCCTTAGCGAACGGAACAGAATAGGCTCTCATACAGATTGGGTTTGAGTCTACCAGCTTCATGTCATACTGTAGCAAATTTGTATGTCCTGGTTTATCTGTTAATACATCTGTATGTTCCTCCAGAACTTGTTGAACTTTCTCCCTCTGATTTTTAGTCAGGTGCTTACTGACTTTTACCTTTGCGGCTGTCTCACAAGGATGTAATGGGTATTCATGTGAGGTGAGTGGTTCCTTTTTCATTTTAGTTGCGATAGCCAAGGTCAGTAAGGGGGGGCTTTCCTGGATTGGTCTGTCCAGATACTTCTTTAAAAGGTTTACATGATATATCTTTTCCTTCCCCTTTTTGTCAATTTTATAGTTTGTTCTAGACACCTTCTCTAGAACCGTATATGGACCTTGCCATCCAATTTGCAACTTATTCTGGCTGCCGGGTAGTAGAAGAAGCACTTTCTCTCCCACAGCTAATTCTCTGTCCTTAGCTTTTCTATTAAAATATGCTGCATGTTTCTTCCTGGCTTGTCTTAAATTATCATTTGCCAGTTTCCATCCAGCTTTCAGACGAGTGGTCAGCTCGTTCACATATTGATATGATGAGGTAACAGTCTCTTCTGCCTTCTCATCTGTCCAGGTCCTTAATAATCTACATATGGACTTGTAAATTTTCAGACTTATTTTTCATGGCACCCGTCGGGCCCTTTCCATTGGAAGCATTATAGTGAGGACTTTTCTTCCTAGAATCATCATTCACAAATCGACCACTACCAATTTTTTTCTTGGGTTTGTCTTCCCACTTTAGATTACTTGTGAGAGATCTTCGCTCTCTTTTAATTTCCTCCAGTTTATATAATTTTGACCGAGGGATTGTCAGCTTATTCTGGCGTAAAACATCTCTTTGTACTCGCTGCATCGTGGCCATAGTAAAACATCCGAGTGAAGACTGTCCGTGAAAAGGGGGCTCCCATTCCACTTTGTCCACTTTATTAAATTTTTTTTTCTTTTCAGTGTCAGGCCTAAGTTTGCCCCGTGGCGTGTCTAGGTCCTGATCACTGTTCCCACTTGTTGGTGTTCCCTCATGTGATATGCCAAATCTTTCTACAAAATTCTCAATGTCCCACCTTGCCTTGGGCCAATAATAATTTTGAGCTACCTTTTGGATGATGGTACCTATTTTCTCATGGTCCCCATCTTTTCTCACATGGAAGCTCCTTATTAACTCTGCCCTATACTTTTTTGGAAGTACCAGCTGTCCCTGACCATTGGATCTAGTTTCGGCCTTCCTGTAAATCAACTTGTTCTTCATATAGAAGTCTCCTTTCCCTGGAGGTGTATGACAATTTGCCAATTTCTTAAAACAAGGCTTGAGGGTCTTATCCCCAGCCTGCGTCTTCCTCATCTCATATGGAGTGGTATCTATCAGTATATCCTCCTCCTTTCTAGAGGTCGACCTGACCTGAAGGGTGGCCATATACACAGGATTCCTTCTACAACGGTCAGTATCATGATTGTCCATCCGACAATTTTTACACCACCTCCTTCCTTGGTTGAAAGATTTTCTTTCATTATATTTTTGGTCATTGAACTGTGAGTTTCTATCACGATAGTCATTTCTTGGCCTATCAAAATTGGTCCTACCTTTATTACCTTGTTCTCTGTTATCAAATTTACTAAATTGCTGTGGAGCTTTAAAAATTTCTATATGCTTCTTTTTAGTGCCACTTACCTCTGCCTGGGCTGCCTGATACCTCTCAGCGACATTCAAAACCTCCCCCAACCTCTCTGCACCTTGTTCCATGAGAAAATTTCTCAGGTCTGGAGCCATGGACTCTCTTAATTGCTCTATCATGATCATTTCTTTGAGATCTTGGGTCTTCCCCAGAGCAGTCCATTTCTCCAAATAGGTTTCCAGTCTGGCAGAGAATTGGTGGTATGTCTCCCCAGACAAAAGTTTGGCATTTCTAAACTTCTTACGATAAAATTCACCATTCTTTTCATATCTCAATAACAAAGCCTGCTTTAGCATGTCATAATTGTCTTGGTCGTCTCTATTCATCTTAGCGAAAACTTCATAAGAAGTACCTCTAAGCCCCTGGGATAACTTAAGACTCCACCTCTCTCTCTCTCTCTAACCCATACGTAGTAGCCAATAGTTCAAATCTACTGAGGTACCCCTCTATGTCATCGTCTTTCTCAACAAAATGGTCTAAATGAAACCCCATAGCTGAGGTTGAGGCTCCCTGACTAGGCGTAGCATCTGAGGCAAAAGGGCTGGCACCATTTTCAGGAGCATGGCCTTGTAATTCCAGCTCCCTTAGTCGTAATTCGTGCTCCCTTTGTAATCTCTTCTCCTCCTTTTCTGCTTCCCTTTCTGCAGCCTGTCTCCTTTTTTCTGCTTCTCTTTCTGCAGCTAATCTCTTTTCTTCTGCTTCCCTTTCTGCCTTTTTCTCTTCTAATTGGAGCATTTTAATCTCCCTATCTGCCTCCAATGCTTTAGCCTCTTTGTCAGCCTCAATCTGCAGCCTCTTAAGTTCTTTATCAGCCTCAATTTGTAACCTCTTCTCTTCAGCTAACCTCCTATCTTCCCTTTCAATATACTTGTCACATTCTGAAGTTACATACTGGATTAAAACCTGACCCTCCATGTTCATTTCCTTCGCCGTCAGCACAGCAGCAGATCTAAATTTTGCCAGATCTGCCATACTAGATCACACAATTTAACACTGACTAAGGTAAATAACAAAGGTAATATACTAAGGTAATATACAAATTAATTAATTACCACTGGCTGTGAAGATTCATCAACTTTTACTTTCCACTTTTAATTTTAGGGACACTGTTAAATTTATACAACTTATGCCCCCCAATAGTTTAATTCCCAGACCAGAAGACCCTAATATCTGTGGTGGGAGAGGGTTCAAATCCCGGACGAGCCCCCAATAATGTAGTGGTTTTTTATGTTATTGTATGGTTGCTATGTTACCTAGTGTACTGGATGAGGTCAGCTGTGAAGGCTTCTGAAGATAAAAGTTTAGGTGAGTTACAGAATACCTTTCCGCTACCACTTACGACCTCAACCAGACCTATTCTGCTATTATGTATGTTAGCTACGTTAAATGTCTAGGGTAATGAAAAGTGATGTGTAGGTAATTGAATACACTGACACACACATGTAAACAATAATTCTAATAATAATAATAATAATAATAATAATAAGCTCTATGATCAAATTAACGAACACTGGCTTTTAGAATTTAAGTTTACAATTTTTTGAATTTATTTAGTCCTGAACCAAATGTTTCTTCTGGTCAGGACATATAGAACAATATGTTTTTATCAATAAAAGTGCATATAGATATATTGAATAATCACAATGAAATTTTGGTACATAAATATATTATTACATTGGTTAATATTAATACTAAATATAGTGTCTTTGGAAAACTAGCACTGGATGTGTAGTTGGGGTGGTGTCATCACGCCCAATCTGTTTATAATGTTCATTGTCTTTGTAATATGGACTGAGTTATAGTGTTTATTCAACAAAATTTTATTTCTTTGGTATTTGTGGAAAATGTTGATGAATCAGCAGCAGGCCAGGTTTCACTTATCTGGCCTGTGACGATGCAGTACAGAATATCAATGGCCCACTCCTCCTCAGTAGCTGGAGTAAAATGTTAGGCTGCTCAGGCATCTACTCGTGTACTTCTACACAAGCATCTGGCACTAGCGTAGTGCCAGATCAGAAACTCTGAAACCAAAATTTGTGCCATGTGTCACACACTGCTTACTGCACCAATTTTATACACATAACAACGAAACACATTACAAAGATTGGGTCAGATCTCTCTGACCAACTCAACACATCTCACCCAGTTGTTATCCAATAGTACCAGTTTCCCAAGACTGCATTGCATCCTAAATATGTTCAATAGTTTCCTCTTCCATCCAATAAGGTGGGTGATATGTTCCCACTGATCTCAAATATAGATCTGTCTTCCATAGTCTTCGATAGGTTTTCCTATATTATTTGTTTGTCTCTAGGCCCTGGACTGCTGCTGGGGACCTAGAGTAAGCACTTACTTGTCGTAATCATTTTTCATGACATGGCAGTATCAATCACTCAAAATATTAAAATAAACAAGATAAATGCTTTTTCCCTTACCACAATTCAGAATTGAGATCACAGTTACGTAGTCTAGCAAAACTCAGCTGAGCTGCTAGCTATATTAAAGCGTCCCACTGCGAACATATAATATTTCCTGGGAATTCACACCTCTATCATTAACGTACTGTGTCACTGGACAGTCTTATTCAAAATGGCAATTGCCTCTACTGTTTTTTCGACAATATAAAAGTTTCTGTCCAATCAGCGGACTTCCCCTATATTTTTTTCAAATATTCAAACTACAAATGTCCAATTTCAGTCCAGTCTCAGTCTAGTGTGTAGTATTTTCTGTTGGTCTGTCCGTCCCAACTTGGCTTTTCCCAAAATTACACTTGTTTTTGGACGAAACTACAAGAAAAACTACACAAAATTTTGTCTCCCCCCCCCCCCTACTTCTAAGATCCTATGCTAAGTTATTTTTAGCTACCATCCTCCGACTTTGCCCCTAGTTCATCTGCAGTTTGATTTTATGCGTTTTGCTCAAGGACGCGTCAAAATGTAACTTTAGTGAAAATATGCACACAAAAAACTGTCCGCTAGTCTGTATCGAACAATACAATCTTTCGTCAATATCTTCCGTGTTATCTGTCCGTCTGTGTAATTAAAAGCATATTATTTCTCAGATTAAGATAGGCTATCAAACTAGCTAGTTTTTATTTTCCTAAACTTATTATTAAGAAAAAACCTACTTTTTCAAGGTCATTTTTGAAATTTGTTTTTGAACCTTCGTGTATGGCGGTTGCCGCTATATTCAAACTAAAACCGACTAATTACCGTAAACCGTCCAAAATATGTCTGTTTCTAACAAGAGCTAAGGTCGTTTTTGTCCATTTCCTTACAATGTGTCAACTAGTGGAGTAATTTTTTTCTTTAAAAACTACAAATTGCGTCTTTTGGACTTTAGATTCAAACACGTGTTCAGACCGTCATATTTTTTCTTTTATCTCCGTTTCTACCCCGTCTAAAAGGATAAACCGTTTGTCTGCATGTTCTAACTAGTTACTGTTCAATGACCCTAGAAAACACTGGCGTAGGCGAGAATGTATCATCATACCTTACCAACATTTTTATCCCTACATGTTATTTTACCTGTTATCTTTATAAATGGAGGAATTTTAACGTTGTATCACTGTAATCTCACCACAGTCACCAACGTGAACGGACAAGTGACAATGGAACAAGAGATGAGAAGAACGCTGGCGATGGATAGGCCATACGTTGAGAAAACCTAATGATAACATTACAAGACAGTCCTTGTTCTGGAACCACCAGGGTAGTAGAGGCAGAGGTAAACCAACAAACACAAGGAGAAGAAAACTCGAGACAGAAGGAAAATGATGAGGAAGTCGTAGAAAGGATTGAGCTGATGGCGCGTGACAGGAGGACGACATATGTTTGTTGAAGGCCTATGCTCCTTGGTGAGCTAAAGGGTAGTGATTGACTGAATGAAATAGCTAATCTGTAACTAAGGTGGAGGGCATTTGTTTTCCACTGCAGCCAAAAACAAAACATCTACAGAAGGATGATGCTTACGAGCCATAGGGGACGACTTCTGATGATCAGAATGCTTTATGGTGTAATACTCTGAACGAAAATTTATATCATTCGTAATTATCAACATATTGCCGTGCTCAGGCATTTCATTGTTGGTTCATGTATTTATGTCAATGGAACATTATTTCACGGGAAATACTTTATTACTCTGCACATTGCTATTTCAGTGTAGGTTCGTATATTTATGTCAATGGAACATTATTTCACAGGGACTGCTTTATTATACTGCACATTGTTATTTTAAAGTATGTCCATAAATTTATGTCAAAGCAACATTAGTTCACGGGGACTACTTTATTACACTGCACATTGTTATTTCAGTGGAATACGGATCATACTGCCACTACCATCAGCACTGGGATGATGTCATCAAGAACAACCCTGATCATCAAATAATGATTGTGTCATATGAGGACATGAAGGAGGTTCGTTCATTCTTCAGCGTGCGTCTCATTTACATTTGCTAAACTCGTGATAACGTCCAGGAAGAATAAAACAACTTAACTGGTACATTTGGCACTGCTGTCTCAATAATTAATAGGTTTTATTTCAGTCTAAAACATTATTGCTTCTGTTTTAGTCACAAACATTGGTCAGTGATATGTCAGTTTCAAACATTGGTCAGTTATGTTTCAATCTCAAACATTGGTCAGCTATGTTGTGACAAATCGGCTCGTTTGCTTTTTCGTCATTTCCTCTCATCACCTTTATTATCTATTATTTCGGCATATTTAACGCACATAATTTCGTGCCTATCCTCTACTCAGAATTGTTACCCTTTTTTCCTACTATCATTGTTCACGTTTCACGCTTTGATGCATGACAGGGCCAGACAATAGCCCATCCCTGAGAGATTAATTGAATTACTAAACGTGAGAATACCAGATTGACTCCAGGTAGATGCGAGCATGAAGTGTTTGCTTAAGATTGCATAATCACTTCCGACTCGACAGCAGAATGGGCTTGCAATAAGGGTTTAATTGCATAAACCACGATGTGTCTAGACAGGCAGTCGGGTTTGCGACAAGTCCTGTGATACAAGAGATTGCCAGAGTCTAATAAACTAAGTAATCAGATTTCCGAATTACTTGGGATAGGTGATCATAGGTAATCGCAATCTTGGAAGACAATTTGATGAGGGAGAAGGAAGTGTGATATAAGTAAACTTTGACTACATTTTACGGATATCACAACTCCATATATGGATATATATATATATATATATATATATATATATATATATATATATATATATATATATATATATATATATATATATATATATATATATATATATAAATTTTGTACCCGTGGCTGAGCGTCCTTTCATGATGTACTGTCACAGCAAGCCGATGGCGCCGTTTGGTTGGTCCTAGGTTTGATTCCCGGTAATCCTATCACTTATATTTTCTTTTCTGTTGTCTAGTGTCATCCTTTATGCCCAACGAGTACCTCTTAATTACCTTTATTTATTTATTTACTAATTTATTTACTGTTCACAGGACTCAAGGTTTCCTCCAATATTTAGTTAACCCTACATATTTTAAAATGTTAAATATTCTTTGAATTCCACACACGAATACACAATTAGAACTGCAACTGGAGTTTGCACAATATAAATCAACAGCAATTTATAAAATACCAGTACACTTTAATACTTAAAATAGATGTCTAGTAAAAGTTTCAGGTAAGTATTGACAAAATCACAAGCTGGAATTAATTAATTGTCAATGTCTCTTAAAATCTTATCGGCCATTGGTGACTTTTGGATTCGCTTCGTCAATGAAACAATACTATCTCCTTCATTTTCTTTCGCTACAGACACTTATGCCATTGATCAGGTGTACACTTTTCAAGAGAGTTAATTCACCTGAACAGATAGACAAGATACTACTACAAAGCGATGCTGAAGTGGTCCTTTACTCACACACTGCAGTCTGTTATGCTCTGCAGCAGAAGCTACGTTGCCACTCTTTTTTTGACAGGAACCTGCAAACATTTTTATAACATTATAGTATTAAGACGTTCCTTCAATAATGACGGGCCACTATTGATAGGAATCCTCATTTTAACAACATAGCAGTAAGGCCGTTGTCATGTTAATCAAAGAAGTACGTCATGCAGCCAATATATTTGAAGACTTTGGATATCATTTTAAAATGTTTCTGAATTCCGTTTTAATTAATTCCCTTTGGTTTTTGGTTATGCCAAAGTGGTCTCCCTTTAATACAGTCTAAGAAATTACATCGAACGATATGAAACGAATTCAAATAAGAGGAAGTAGAAGAAGAAAGGTTCCAAAGGTTGTTATTGCCGGGAGTTGTAGTGAGGATAAGCTCTCACTGCAGATAAAATACTTCTATGGCACGCGCCTCAAACAGCCTCTGACAACCAAGTCCAGCTCCCGGCCTTCACGTGTGGCTCAATTTGAGCCCGGCGGAACTGTTTCCACTGACGGGAGAAGGGGCAAAGGCGAGCGACTGGCGCCTTAAAACCAGCAGCTTCGGGCAGATAGGGCTCGTGATCCTTGGTTGGTAGCTTATCTAAGAGAAGGAACTCTGAATTCAAACCACCGTTGCCTTGCGGGAATATCCATTTGTGGAATTGGCTTCGGGAGTAAACCCTGAGGATAAATCCGGAGTCGGAGTCTCTAAAGCAGTCTAATGTTGATTCGACATTATTCTGGCAACTCCTGCGACATGGCTGGTACCAAACTGTATCGGCTACTGCCGTTCCTTTGGATCTACCGGCTGTGTGGAGAGGGGGAACATGCTGCATGGGCAACAGCTTGATCTCCATATAACTGTGCCCAAGCTCGCGCCCTGGAGAGGACACTCCAGCTTCACCCTATAGGTGTCGGCAAAACACGGGAAGTAGCAGTTACCGGTTATAAGCCTTTTGCCCAATTGGCGTAGGGCATGGTGCCAGGGGCTACTTCCGACAGTGGGAGAGGTTCTAGGATCTCACTGGACAGCTACCGCCCGCTTCAAACTGGGCAGCCCCCAGTCAATAAGGTGTTGTCCCGCCACTGTCTGCTTTCCCCATTGGGTGCATGGGGATTAGGGTCAAACCCGAACTGCGGACAGAAAATGTTGCACCAAGCAATTATCGAAAAAATAGAAATAAGCAAACTCTCAGATTGGGATGCTGGAACGTCCGGACTATGTTGACTGGACTATCTGAAAACCTACAGGATGTAAACGATGTAAGGAAGACAGCCATAATTAATGATGAGCTTAAACGACTTCAGGTGGATATAGCTGCACTTCAGGAAACGCGCCTGGCGGGCTCTGGAACGGTGAGCGAGAAGGACTACACATTTTATTGGCAAGGGAAAGATCTTAATAAAGCTAGAGAACACGGAGTAGGTTTTGCGGTCAAAAAATCGCTAACTAACATGGTTGAACCAGGCGAGAATGGATCAGAACGCCTGTTAACGCTCCGCCTGCAAACTAGCACAGGTCCCATCACCCTTGTCAGTGTGTATGCTCCTACTCTGTACTCTGCCTCAGAAGCTAAAGATGAGTTCTACGAGAATCTAGCAGCAGTAATCAAAAGCATACCTAGGCAAGAACAGCTTGTTCTCCTTGGTGACTTTAACGCTAGAGTGGGTGCCGATAATGTTTCATGGCCTTCATGTCTGGGCAGGTTTGGTATTGGCAAGATGAATGAAAATGGACAACGGCTCTTAGAGTTGTGCGTCCACCATGATCTCTGCGTGACCAACACCTACTTTGAGACAAAACCCCAGCATAAGGTGTCATGGAGACACCCACGATCCAAGCAATGGCACCAACTTGACCTGATTCTCGTCAGAAGGCCACTCCTCAGGTCTGTGCTCTCCACGCGCTCGTACCATAGTGCAGACTGTGACACAGATCACTCCTTGGTTTGCTGCAAAATCAGAGCACAACCAAGAAAACTCTATCGTGTCAGACATGAAGGGAAACCACGCATTGATACCAGCAAGATGTCAGACCCTTTCATGATCGCTCAATTCACTGCGACCTTCAAGAAAGTGCTCAGTAGCCCTCAGCATGGTGATACTATTACAGAGAACTGGGAGCATCTACGGAACACCATTCAAAGTACTGCACTTGCCACCTTTGGTAAGAAAACAGCAAAGTCAAATGACTGGTTTGACGCTTCATCAGATGTGATGGCACCTGTTATTGAAGCTAAGCGCAGTGCTATGAATGAATACAAACGTTCACCGAGTGCCAGAACCCTACAGATCCTGAGGGCTACGAGAAGCAAAGTTCAACAAACTGCTCGACGCTGTGCAAATGACTATTGGCTCCAGCTCAGTGAGAGCATCCAGATCGCAGCGCAAACAGGCAACATTAGACAAATGTATGACGGTATAAAGAAAGCACTTGGCCCCCATAAAAGTAAGACGGCACCGCTAAAAACCATCAGCGGAGAGAAGCTAACCGATAAGGGTAAGCAGATGGAGAGGTGGGTCGAGCACTACTCTGAGCTTTACGCTAGAGACAATACCGTTACGCCTGCAGCCCTTGATGCTGTCAATAGTCTGCCAACTATGGAGGAGCTGGATGCCGAACCAACATTAGAGGAACTCAGTAAGGCCATTGATAGCTTGGCCTCTGGCAAAGCACCAGGCAGTGATGGGATTCCTCCTGATTTAATCAAATGCTGTAAGAGCACGCTATTACATCCCCTGCATAGGATGCTGTGCCAGTGCTGGGAAGAGACAACTATTCCTCAAGACATGCGAGATGCCAAGATTGTAACACTGTAAAAAAATAAAGGAGACAGAAGTGATTGCAATAACTACAGAGGCATCTCTCTTCTTAGTATTGTTGGTAAGGTTTTTGCCAAAGTCATCTTAATGCGACTACACAAGTTAGCTGAGCGCATATATCCAGAGGCACAGTGTGGATTCCGAGCTGGCAGATCAACAACAGACATGATCTTCTCTCTCCGCCAGCTTCAGGAAAAATCAAGAGAGCAGAAAAGACCATTATATATCGCCTTTATAGACCTCACAAAAGCATTCGACCTGGTTAGTAGGGATGGACTCTTTAAAATCCTCCTGAAAATAGGCTGCCCTTCTAAAATGCTGGAAATGATAAAGTCATTCCATGACGACATGAAGGGAACAGTCCAATATGCTGGAAGCACGTCACAACCCTTTGATATACGAAGTGGCGTTAAACAAGGCTGTGTTCTGGCTCCGACCCTCTTCGGAATCTTCTTTGCCTTACTCTTGAAACATGCATTCAGAGATGCAACTGAAGGAATATGCCTTCACACTAGGTCAGATGGCCGTCTGTTTAATCTTTCAAGGCTGAAGGCAAAAACAAAAATCAGAAGGGTCACTATAAGAGACTTGTTGTTCGCTGATGATGCTGCAGTCGTCACTCAAAGCCAACAGGAGCTTCAGAGCTTGATGAATCGCTTCACCAAAGCATGCAAGGACTTTGGCCTCACAATAAGTCTAAAGAAAACGAATCTGCTGAGTCAGGATGTGGGTGCTGTACGAGTTATCACTATCGATAACTATGAATTGGCAGTGGTGCACCACTTCACATACCTAGGGTCTACCATCAATGACAAACTCTCACTGGATACAGAAATCGACAGCCGCATTGGCAAAGCTGCAGCTACCTTTGCCCGCCTCACATCACGTGTTTGGGGAAACTCTAAACTCACAATGAAGACCAAAGCTGCGGTATATAATGCCTGCGTCACCAGCACACTCCTATATGGCAGCGAGACCTGGACGACCTATGCTAAGCAAGAAAGAAGGCTCAATACCTTCCATTTGCGGTGTCTACGCCGCATCCTCGGCATCTCGTGGAAAGATAAAGTGACAAATGTCGAGGTGTTGTCACGTGCTGGCCTTCAAAGTATGTATACGCTGCTTAGACAGCGCAGACTTCGCTGGCTTGGCCATGTTCGCCGCATGGAAGATGATCGCATCCCAAAAGATATCTTCTACGGACAATTAGCAGATGGCAAGAGAACAGTTGGGCGACCACAGCTGAGGTTCAAAGATGTGTGCAAGAGAGATATGAGGGCACTGGACATGGATCCAGCAACATGGGAGGATGAAGCTGCCGATCGCACAAAGTGGCGATGCTATTTACGGCACCACCTCAGATCGGGCGAAGAGAGGCTCACACAAGAAGCAGAGGTGAGGAGAAAACGTCGAAAGGAGCACCAGGAAAATAAGCAGTTGAGGGCTGTCACCTCAGGGGCGCATTCCCATAGTCAGTTATGACTGAAGGGGCTATTATTAGAAGAAGAAGGAAAGGAATAAGAAGATTATGATGACGAACTCTTGTGCACACATCATTAAAACTAGCCCTAAAAGGGACTGACAGTTTTTAGAGCTAGTATTAAGTATAGTCCTGACAAGGACTCTAGCTGAGTCAATGCTGTTCAGGAATGTTCAGGTTATATTCAGCTGGAGACCAACTTCAGTTGTCAGACTAGTTTTAGGAGTACCAAGATAAGATATAAGCATGTAAATCAATCATAACATCAATGTTAAATATTACATCATGACCTCCGAAAATTGTAAGGACTCCGAAAATCTTCTATTGTATCGGAGATGGTGCATTCTAGGGAAGTCATTTTCTTTGAGATTATTATTACTTGCATTTTTGGGGGGCTTTTTTGGTATTAATCATCATCATCATCCCTCTTCAGCACGCCAAAACAAACAAACAAACAAAAACATACGCCATCAACTAACTTATGCTTCCATGCCCAACCTTCCTTAGTTCGATCTTGCTTAATTAACTTTAATTTATATTTCCTGTCTTACATTTTCATATTTCCTTATCTTTATATTCTCTCGTCCCCTGACTCTAATCTATTCTCTGTCGCTCTTACACTTTCCCGTCACACAAAAGCGCTCCAGGGTAACATGTAGATCTAATATGTTCACTTATGCATCACCTTTCAGCTAATCAGAGAATATAGGCCTTCAGCAAACTTAAGTCAAGTCTTCCTGTCACGTGCCATCAGCTCAAGGTCTTACCACGTCTACTTCATCCCCTTCATTGTAATCACCAGTTCTCTTCTCCGTGTGTTCTTTTTGGTCTTCCTGTACGTCTCTTACCCTGGGGATTCCAGAGTAAGAACTGTCTATCAACATATTTCCTCAATGTGTGACCTATTCATCTCCAGAGTCGTATTCTCATATCTTGTTCTACTAGCGCTTATCTGGTTCTTGTCATCAGTTCCATATTAGTGATCTTATCATACTAAGTCAGTCCTTCTAGTCTATGCAAGCACCCATTTATGAAAGTCTGTAGCTTTTTGGTTGTGGTTTTTGTTGAATGTTTCAGAGCCATACAATAAAACTGAATTTATTTGAATCGAAATTAGTATTTGTTCACATATGTTTCACTCTAATCTCCTATATTCTATAGGTGCACTACTTCTACGCATAAACACAAACAGGTGCTTGAATAGAAAGGATCTAATGTTGCTTTTACAGACTGTGCTTATACTGCTTTATCCAGATAACATGTGTCCTCTCAATGACTTAACAGGATCTTCCCCGGGAAATTCGAAAGCTGTCAACATTTCTTGAAGTGTCTCTCAGCGACCAGCAGATAAAAGAGATTGCAAAGGCTGCTGGATTTGACAAAATGAAGGATGCTTATGATGAAACCAATCAATGGCGTTTTCTCCTAAGAAAAGGTAAATATTACGAGCTTGCACCATGGTTGCATGATGACAATTGTGGGGACCCCCCTCTTTCTCCCACCCCCCCCCCCCCCCCCCCGCCCCCCCCAATAAATTGTGGGGACCCCCCCACCAAATTTTAAATTAGATTACCTTTCACACCCCCCCCCCCCACCCCCCCCCCCCCCACCCACCCCCCCCCCCACCCCCCCCCCCACCCCACCACCAACCCCCCCCCCAGAAGTTATAGTTGTTTTAAATTTTTGACCCCCCCCCCCCAGTGCCCCACCCCCCCCCTTCCCCCCCCCCCCCCCCCCCTTTTCCCCCAACCAAAAAAAAAAAAACCCATTTTTAAACAAAAACCTTAAAAAGGCCAAACTATTTAAATAGATTATTCATACTCATATCACAAAAACGAGCTCCAGATCGAGGTCATCCAGGACATCCTCGCTGGAACTTTCGCCCTATGCTTTGTCAGAAGTATAGTGTTTTAACATTTTTGACGGTTTGACGGTGCAGTGAAGTGCAACATTTATTCGAAAACTACGGTTAGGCTGTGATTCTTACAGTAGCATCAAGCAGATGCAGCTGCATTCTGTTTCTTACTTGTATCTTAACTGATGGTACTACCTCCGAAATCGGCGAGTATCTGCCTGAATGGCGAGGGACACCTGTCTCTGTACAAGAAAAAAGGGATACTCACGTAAAATCAATGTCAGGTTAGACATTAATAATAACCTGAGATTTCGCCTCGAGTATTAGCGGGCGTACGGGAAAAAAAAAAAAAAAAAAAAAAAAAAAAAAAAAAAAAAAAACTGATGGTACAAGAGAGAATATCCTCTCAACAACATCATTACTCACTGGGGTTATTAGACACGTAACGGCACATGCGGCGAGCTCTTCAAAAGCCTTATTCTGGAGTACACCAAGTTCACTTTCTGTGGGGAGTCCATCTTTCTTAAATTATCGTTCTTCTCTCCAATCAGTAGTATTTATGTTTCTGTATTGCTCTTCTAATGTGATGATGTTGTTTTCTGCAGTGTGTATTAAAGGTAACTCTGAAAATTGGGCCTTGAAGCCTTGGTCAAAATTATCACAGGGATCAGTTTTGATAGAACTTGAAAAGTATCTCTAGTTGAGGGAAGTCTATGTCTAGCTTGACTGAGAGATTGTTCTTGCATATATAAAGATCTTGCCTTGATATTTTTTGTTTCCTGATGATCCTTAACGCTTTGTTTTGATGAAAAAGAACATTCATTCGTTATGTATTGTATTTCTTTGATATAATTAAATAGACGCTAATTCTGTCGGTACATGCAGTAATAGCCTGTAAAAAATAAAAAGCCAAAAAAAGGCAAAACAAAATTTGTTGACGTCATCCAATTGTTTTAAAAAGCCCAAAAAACGCCAAAAAGCCAAGCGAATTTTTCGACGCCAACCAATGTTTTAAAAAAGCCAGAAAGATGTCAAAAAGCCAAACGAATTTTTTTTACCCTAAGCAATTAGAAAACAAAGCTAGATTTGTGGAATTCGGCGCCAAAAAGGCCAAATTGGCAACCCTGCCAATGCAGTAATACACTGAAATAATATCAGTAGGATAACGCAGTAAGGTAGAACGGTCTAAACCGTGACAGAACAACTAGTTGTTTTATCGCAACTTCTTCTTTACCCTAATGTAATTGGGAATGAGTTCCAGGACTAACTTCCAAACCAAGACGACTTCCCCAACTCAGCGGTCTCAACGTTGGTAGTGTTTGTTAAACATACCAGACCCACTAATTGGCGGGTGATACAATGCTCTCCCAGCTGCTGCTCTTCGGGTAGCCAACTTTTTATTTGATGCCTCCCTTACGGGTCTATGACAGCTCAAAGGTGTTTAAAGTGATTGACCTGTTCGAGGACCTGTTCTCCAAGTATAAATTTGCTCGCCCGTGATCACAAAGCCAGGTGCCGCTGTAAGTTTACCTAACGTTACGTCTAATAACCGACCGTCTTTGTGCTCTAGCCACGCGAATAAGTAAACTATAATAGACCACGCAACAACGCGGGTAGGTGTTACCCCCACCCCGAAGAGAAAGGAGTAGTGGTGGTGTTCCTGCAGTTATTAGAGCTATAAAGAAGAACCAAAAAATGTTTTCAAAACAGAAACCCCTGAACGAATATAATAAAAAGGAAACAACAAAAATAATGAAAAGGAACGGGGGCGAGTTGAAATTAAAAATAACAGTCAAATCGTCACACTCAGGGAGTTTCACAACATATTCAGAAAGCGAGAACAGTGCTGCATGAGTCTGAGGAAATGTTAACTCTAGTATCTGCCGTCAACTTTTGTGAAGGATAGGGTTATATTATAATTCGTTAGCTCGTTCAAGCTCACAGCTGAGTTAATTCAGCGAAATTTCTCTTATTATTATATAGCTCTGTTTAAGTGTATTTAAGAAATAGTCTGAGACATACGGATGTAATACATTCAAAATGATTAAATCAACTTTAGATTTGTCTTTATACAAGTAACAAATTTAATAATCAATTATGTTTTAACAGTTTAAAAAATGAATAATTCTTTAACAAACAACAAACATCATCGATTGATGTTATGGCGATAAAAATTGCATAGTTCACTTGGCAGCATTAAAGTTTCTACTTAGCTGCCAATGAGTTTGTCTGTTCTGCTCCAGCTGATGTTTGGTTCTTTGTAGATAGATCACTGGATCACACTCGTCACTGGTCAAGTTTGAAAGTTGTAGCACATTCCTAGAAGTGTCATGGAATAACTACCAAGCTGGTCCCGCGTCTCCAAGACCCGTCTGATAATGGTGTCTAGCGTCGACTTCAGGCCACTTATACCCTCACTTGTTCCAGAGATAGCACCCTCAACTGGTAGCCCCAACTAGAGTTACAAAGGAAGAGAAACAATTACCCTCTGAGTATTGAGTTTCCCGACACATACTTATGCGCCCTCTTTTCATTTCACATCCCATCTACTTCAGAACTTTTACACTCGCTGAGAATTAATATTAATCCCATTGAACTAAAAAACACTTTTTACTTGTAGGTTGAATAGATATATATTTACCTCTACACTGGTTGAAAATGTTAATAAAATAGATTATGTACATCATTTTTTTCATCATTCACTCCCTGCTCCATATGGAACTTGGGACTACCTCTGCTTTTGGTTCTCTGTAAGAAACTCGCAATAAAGCAGTCACCAGCCCTGGCAGTGGTGGTTCATGAAATCATCATTCTATATGCTGATGTTGCAGGCCTCAAATGACTTGGACATCCACTAGCAATTTTTACATATTAATATTCACATGTCAATATTTACATATTAGTTCACATGTTAATCATGTAAAATATAGAATTTAAAATGTACAACTTACGCCGATCTTTAGGCTCACAGACTGCTGGCTCAAATAAATAGTTTAAGGCAGCTTGACGATGCCTCTTACATTGGTCTGTGGTGCTGTTATTTTAGCAAGAAGTTCCCACTTTGACTTTGTGTTACAGTTTCCTCAGATTCCGGTTTTCCGTGTTAAAATGGTAGTTTTCCTGGACGCTAAGTCATCAAGATGCTCAAACAAGGTCCGGTCTGGTAATTGAAATTTGCTGCTATTCTCAATTTTGGCAAGGTCTGGGTGTCTTCTTGGCGCGAGGTAATTTTTCACAGTGTTCCAAACTACCTAAAGTGTCAGGTTATATTACACTTCACTCCCACCGCAGGACTACGTTACAATTTAGGTAGGGTCCAATCAGGAATTTTATTCTTCCTATGTTTCGAATGCCCTCCAATCGTTTCAAAACCTGAGTGTGTTGGTGGGGTAATTCAAAATATTTCCACTAGGAAATTTATGTGCGTTAATGCAAAGCTCATGTCATCCAAATATTGAAGTGAGATTTCCGTACTATTCTCGTCTGTGATTACCAATGACTTCTTATTTTTATTTCAAGTAATATCTTCGTAATAGTTCTGCCGGAAGCTTATTACAACATTCCGACTGTCAAGTGCGTGTCTGTAATCTACCCGCAAGCGGATGATTTATCGCCCGGCGCGCATTAGGTAAGAACAACGCTCGGTCACTATACGCACTGATCGGCCCATCTGGGTTTTTTTAACCTGTGCCTAATCTTAGCAAAGTCGAGAAGCTTAAAGCAACATGAAGAATTATCACCGAAGAGAGTGTACAATTGATTTGAAAATAGCTAATATCTGCTTGATAGCAGAGAAAGAAAATGTGCCGACCAATGAAAATTTTACGTAATCAGTACTCACTACAAATGTAACTGACTATTGCCGGAGAGGACAAAAGATCGACCCAAAATTATGTGACACCGACTTCCTACCCTAGCGTATCACTAAAAATGATCCATGTTATCGGGGCTTTAAAGGGGAGCAGTGAATACTAACACCGTGACCTACAATTCATGACGTAAAGGCATCTGAAGAGGGTTGGACATGAAGCTGGCTAAACCATACCGTAGAAACTTTAAGCCAAAACACTTTAACAACAACTTTCAATTAAAGACAAAAATTTAACTCATCCAGGACAGAAGATGGTTCTCAAACTAGGAGGAGAAACACTCAACCCAGAGAAAACTTAAAGGTATCTGAATCCTTCTTCTTATTCTTCTTCTTCTTCTTCTTCTTCTGCTTCTTCTTCTTCTTCTTCTTATTCTTCTTCTTCTTCCTCTTCTTCTTCTTCATCTTCTTATCCTTCTTCCCCTTTCTTCTTCTTCTTCTTTTTCGCCCTCTTCTTATTCTTCTTCTTCTTCTTCCCCTTTCTTCTTCTTCTTCTTCTTCTTCTTCTTCTTCTTCTTCTTCTTCTTCTTCTTCTTCTTCTTCTTCTTCTTCTTCTTCTTCTTCTTCTTCTTCTTCTTCTTCTTCTTCTTCTCATTTCTTCTTCTTCTTCTTCTTCCTCATCTTCCTCTTCTTCTTCTTCTTATTCTTCCTATTCTTCCTCGTCTTCTTCTTATTCTTTTTCTTCCTCTTCTTCCTCGTCTTCTTCTTATTCTTATTCTTCTTCTTCCTCTTCTTCTTCTTCTTCTTCTTCTTCTTCTTCTTCTTCTTCTTCTTCTTCTTCTTCTTCTTCTTCTTCATCTTCTTATTCTTCTTCCCCTAACTTCTTCTTCTTCTTCTTCTTCTTCTTCTTCTTCTTCTTCTTCTTCTTCTTCTTCTTCTTCTTCTTCTTCATTTTCTTCTTCTTTTTCTTCTTCCCCTTTCTTCTTCTTCTTCTTCTTCTTATTCTTATTATTCGTCTTCTTCCCCTTTCTTCTTCTTCTTCTTCTTCTTCTTCTTCTTCTTCTTCTTCTTCTTCTTCTTCTTCTTCTTCTTCTTCTTCTTCCTCATCTTCCTCTTCTTCTTATTCTTCCTCTTCTTCCTCGTCTTCTTATTCTTTTTCTTCCTCTTCTTCCTCGTCTTCTTCTTCTTCTTCTTCTTCTTCTTCTTCTTCTGCTTCTTCTTCTTCCTCTTCTTCTTCTTCATCTTCTTATTCTTCTTCTTCTTCTTCCTCTTCTTCTCATTCCTCTTCTTCTTCTTCCTTTTCTTATTCTTCTTCTTCCCCTTTCTTCTTCTTCTCTTCTTCCTTTTCTTCTTCTTCTTATTCTACTTCCTCTTCTTCCTCGTCTTCTTCCTCATCTTCTTCTTCTTCTTCTTTTTCTTCCTCTTCTTCTTCTTCTTCTTCTTCCATTTCTTGTTTTTCTTCCTCTTCTTATTCTTATTCTTCTTATTCCTCTTCTTCTTCTTCATCCTCTTCTTTTTCTTCTCATTTTTCCTTTTTTTCTTCTTCCTCTTCTTCCTCTTCTTCTTCCTCATCTTATTCTTATTCTTCTTCTTCCTCTTCTTCTTTTTCTTCCTCTTCTTATTCTTATTCTACTTCTTCTTCTTCCTCTTCTTCTTATTCTTCTTCTTCCTCTTCTTCTTCTTCCTTTTTTTCTTCTTCTTCCTCTTTTTTTCTTCCTCTTCTTTTTTTCTTCTTCTTCTTCTTCTTCTTCTTCTTCTTCTTCTTCTTCTTCTTCTTCTTCTTCTTCTTCTTCTTCTTCTTTTTTCTCTTCTTCTTCTTTTTCTTCTTCTTCTTTTTCTTCTTCTGCCTCTTGTTCCACTTTCTTCTTCTTATTCTTCTTCTTCTTTTTATTCTTCTTCTTCTTCCTCTTCTTTTTCTTCCCTTTTCTTCATCTTCTTCTTCCTCTTCTTCCTTTTATTTTTCTTCTTCCTCTTCTTATTCTTCTCCTTTCTTTCTTTCTTCTTCTTCTTCTTCTTCCTCCTCTTCTTCTTCTTCTTCCCCTTTCTTCTTCTTCTTCTTCTTCTTCTTGTTCCTCTTCTTCCTCTTATTCTTCATATTCTTATTCTTCCCCTTTCTTCTTCATCTTCTTCTTTTTCTTATTCTTCTTCTTCTTCTTACTCTTTCTTCTCCTTTTTCTTCTTCTTTTTCTACTTTGTTTCCTTTTTCTTCTTCTTTTCTTCTTCTTATTACTAATATTATTATTTTATAAGACGTTTTCTACTTTTCCCTCTTAATGTATGCCAGCTTTTAATCTACATGTGTAATACCAAAAAAGACTGACATCCAGCACGCTGTCAGCTACATGTCATTGTTGTCATCTTCAATTTTGTTTGTTTTACAGGTCAAGTCGGAGAGTGGAAGAATTGGCTGACGGTAGCGCAAAGTGAGATGATTGACAGAGCGGTTACAGAAAAATTGAAAGCAACGCGCTTTAGCTCCCACAGATATACACTTGAAAATTGAATCAACGACAATGATTGGTTTTTTTAAGTCAAATTAAGTCTATACGATCGGCGAGACCAGCAGGGTCATTTTGCCCGGGCCTCATATCATTGGGGGAGTGGGGGGAGGGCTCTCTTATCTCAGCCTTTATTTTTTAAATGTCATCCTTTGCATAAAATGTTGTGAACCCCTCTTCCAAACAATGAGGGAGGTCTTGCAATGTGAAATGGACGGGGCCTCATTTGAGCTTTCAAAGGACCAGATCATAATGTTATGTTAGTTTGCCTCTTTGCTGTCATGCATATTCAATTGCTAAACGGAATAAGTAAAGAGTTAAGAAATGCATGCTGATGAAAAGAAAGAGAAAAACGAAAAGAAATGTGAACTTATTTCTTGTATTTCTCATGCCTTTTATCGTTCACCAAGGTGCACGGAAAACTACTTAGTTGGCCGTATTTCTACCAAGTCTGCGCTAAATCACTTCAAATGCATTTATGGTGGTGGCTTCTGTGACAATTATTTTACCTGCACATGTTACATCACCTACACAAAACCTTCCTGAATGGCCTTATAAGACATGCTTATTAGGGTTTAGTATCTGTTCTTTGCTAATTAACAACACTGCTGGGTATCGACAGGGTTATCTGAACGGTGTATGCTGGCACAATCTACAAGCACAAAAAGGTTATAAACAGAATGGACGTGTATATGTTTTTAATACATTTTTAATCCAATGCTTTTGCGATGTTAAGTTTTGCTTCCTCTACATAAGGTGATCTTACATTTTTCTAAAAATAAACTACACATTGGCATTATGTTGTTGTTGTTGTTTCACCAGGGCTGCTGATCTCATCGCTCTGTTTTGTGTTCTGTAGCTGTTGAATGGTGTTGTATAGCTTCTTCTTCTTCGTTCGTCCTGAAAAGGACGTTGGTTGAGTTGTGTCCGTTTTGCGCCTTTTGGCCGACTTCAGCACGGCATTTTTTGGGACCGGGTTAGCCTTCACACTTCGATCCCTACTCTCTCAGCCAGACTGCAGTGATGCAGCCTGTTTCCAAGACCAAAAAAAAAAAAAAAAAAAAAGGTGTATAATGTTTAGAAGTTTTGGAGTCCGGCAACAGCTTTTGTCTTCTTTTTTCTTTCTGTGCAAGTATACAGCACATGCTGAACTGCTTCATCTGGGTGTATATAGTTATGACAATTAGGTTCAATCCAGGTTTTTTTTTTTTTTTTTTTAATTTCTACTCGTACTTTATGTCCCGTGTAATTCCCTGTAATCTCTGAGGGGACAAAGCGAGGGAATACTGTTCCCTCAGGCATGTTGTGTAAGGAGATTCGACGATTGCGTATGCGGTCGGCAACCCCCTTGTGTCAAATGAACTGCTACAGAACACGCCGCTGTAAGAGCATATGAATACAGACTTGGCGTGGACCAGCTATAAAGATTGCTTTCCGCCCCGTATGGAGCGAATATGATAGTGATGATTATGGATTAATTATGTAATTTCTTCCGTCATCATTATATTGTGACACTGATTTGTGTTTGTTTTTAACATTGTACACTTATCTTTACTTTTTAAAACTATTATTAGAATGTCCATTCATGTCAAAATCATAGACCTCGACGATTGAACTGCGCTAAAAGGGACAGAACTGATGACGATTTTACGACACCCAATTGAGATGATGTCCCCTACGCTCTTAGTCACCCGTATTACTTATATTGATCGCCTCGTAATAATCTCCTGGTGTAAAAGTGGCTGTCAGTGTCGTTAGATGATCATTGTTTATATGGTTTCAAATGAAAAGAGTGAGATAATTTGTTGTTGTTGCTGTTGTTATTGTTGTTTAACTAGGGTTTATTTATTTGTGAAGATTTCTTTCCGTAGCCATATACTGGCATCCTAATTATACGTTTGACTCAGATGATTTGAAGGTCAAATTTTTTTTATAATTCCGCATATTTCTTGTATTGTTTACTCATCCATATATAAGCAGTTTATATATTCTGTTGTAACAATGAAAAATTTGGTATAAGTGAGTCGCGATATTTGGTTGGTGCCCACCACACTCTTTCTACATCAAAAATGTGCTCGTGGTGCAAAACAGGTTTAGAACCCCTGCTCTAGCCTATGTAAGGGATAATCTATCTTAAGTAAGTAAATATCAATTCATTTCTCTTAGAGCTCAGAAGAAGAAGGAAGAGAGATATACAGAGAAATGTGAAGTTTTCCAAATAAATACTTACAACATTTGCATCTTGTATTAAATATTTGGACATGTTGAAGCCACTGGAAGAGGTTTCTTATTTAGGTGGCTGTCATTAAAGGAGCCATTAGAGTGGGATAGTGGGCTTTCTACAGTTTGGTATCTATGTACAAAAGGAGTGTGTGTTGACGATCTTGTATTGTCTTGATCAATTTTGACATGTTAAAAAAAAACGTGTAGCAGAAAGTAAGGATATTGATGGTTCTTTTCTTTTTTTAAAATAAGATGACCTACTAAGTTTAGCTAACGTAAAAGTCAAGAGTTGTTCTTGGAGCTCTAAATAATTGCTTTATTTTGTCTTTTCTATACCACAACACAACACAACACATTTGTGAAAGACTGTTTTCAATAATGCCAATGAAATGACACAAGCAGAGAAATTTACCACGGAGTCAATTAACTCTTTGACTCCGGAACAACGCTCAGAGCATTGGTCAGATTTGACAGCCATGCCAAAACAACTCTCTGAGCGCTGTTTTTAGTCTATCATGAATTAACATTATAGAAGAGGGTGGACAATAATTGCGAAGTCAACGAGTTAAGTGCTTCTGCTAATAAAATTCAATTTCCGGCATATTCCATATAAAAATTCCATTCATAATTGGCCAATAAACCAGAATTACTGAGAAAAATGGCACAAGCAGAAAAACATGAAAGAAATGTAAAGAACGTAAAATAACAAGCTAAGAGAATATAAGTATTTTTTTGTCCATACCAGACATAAAGTTTTCATGTGAGAGCATCATGTTTAAGTGTGTTACAACAATTAAGCAATCAGCCTAAGGCTGGTAACATCATGTTCTGCGGTGTTAAAACAATTAAGCAATCAGCCAAGTTCTGGTAAGATTGAGTCCTTTTAATTTAAGAGATCTGATATATTCATGTAACATATGGCTAACATTATTAGCTTGCCTGTGATCAAAATACGTTCTCTATTGGAATCATCATAATAAACTGTTACCAAAGCCGAAGGATATTTCTAGAACACCATAAGAGACAGTATGGTGAGTCGTGGAAACACAGGGAAATAAGTCCTCTATAAGTTTTCATTTTTCGGCTCACATGTCCTCAAAATCCTCATTTCTCAGTTCAAATGTCTTCATTGTTGGGGTTAGAGTGGTGGTAGTCATACTGTTTGATTGTCCACAGCTTATCTACCAATACAGTTTGTGCTAGGACTGTTACAAAGTGTTTCTGCGTGATCTCTGAGTGATGATGTGATCTGTCAGGGCCAACATTATTCACCTAGACAGCGACGAGAGTCGGCACATACAGATGGTATACAATTACACACACCAACTCTACCTCAGAGTGTGTTTCACCTGCAACAACCATCCTGCTACACACCCACGTAATATTGTAACAGACGTTATGTCTGCTTGTCTATCTCTGACTATTTACTCTTTTCAGTGCACACATCAATTACAGCACACACACATATACATAGACAAGTGCTAACTCTGGTTGTTATGTTTCTCTTTTTCCATTGCATTAAAAGAAAAATATGTATCAAACTCGTTTTTTTTTTTCTCTCTCTCTTTTTTTCCTGTCTTTTTTTATTTCTTCATTCTTTTCTAAGAGTCAAGGAAGGAAAATTGTAGGCAGCAAAGATATGGTTCCTTGAAAAGGGTGCAATGGATACCAAGGGCAGAAAGAAAATCAAACGAAGAAGTTCTAAGAAACAGAAGAAGGTCTTCCGTTGGTCAAGACAAGGCTTGGATAGTCAAAATTCTTTGTGCATGTCATGACGAAAGAGCTATTGGAGAATTTGGTAACAACTTGTGAATTCAGCACAACCACATAATATGGAAACAGCTGGTAAATTTCACTCAAAGAGATAATCTGATAACAACTGTTGTATTTCTTTCACATTGATAGTCTGCTAACAGTTGGTAAATTCTACTTCAACACGTAATCTGGTAGCAACTAGTGAATTAATCTCAAACATGTATTATGATCACAACTGATGAATTCATCTCAAACATGTATTATGATCACAACTGATGAATTCATCTCAAACATGTATTATGATCACAACTGATGAATTCATCTCAAACATGTATTATAATCACATATGGTGAATTCATCTCAAACATGTATTATGATCACATATGGTGAATTCATCTCAAACATGTATTATGATCACAACTGGTGAATTCATCTCAAACACGTAGTGTGATCGCATATGGTGAATTCATCTCAAACATGTATTATGATCACAACAGGTGAATTCATCTCAAACATGTATTATGATCACAAAACTGGTGAATTCATGTCAAACATGTATTATGATCAGAAAACTGGTAAATTCATCTCAAACATACATTCTGATAACAACTGGTGAATTCCACTTAAACCTCTACACCTCACGGTAGAAGGGGAACGACTAAGTAAGTAAGAATTCCACTTAAATGATCATCTTGTAGAAGTAGGTGAATTCAACTATAAGAGACAATTGTGTAACAAATGGGGAATTCAACTCGAAGATATGAGTCTGGTATCAACTGCAGAATTCAACTCAAAGAGATAATCTGGTAAATGCAACTCAAAGAGATAATCTGGTAAATGCAACTCAAAGAGATAATCTGGTAACAACTGGTGAGTTTAATTCAAATCACAAACAACAGGTGAATTCAGCTCAAACCCATAATTTGGTAATAACTGGTGAATTCATCTCAACAAAATCATTTTGTCGTAATAGGTGAATTCAGCTCTAAGAGATAATCTTATAACAACTGGTGAATTCAACTCGAAGAGTTCATCGGGTAACAATTGGTGAATTCAACGCAAAGAAAAGAGAAATACATAAACAATCTGACCACATGGTATGGGAAGAGATTCAAAGCTGAATGATTGAAAACTCCAACGCCTGTATGAATATGAAGATGCATGATTGCCAGCCTGAGTGGGTATGCCAATAAGTGAATGAATAAATGAGGTACAGGCTCTCAAATAATCATCGTTATCATCACATTTCAGCTCCCCATGGAGCATAGGCAACCTGTCCAGTGCCATCCACTCAACGTCTTTCCATGTCTTCTTCATGTCTGTCTCCAGTTCTCTTCTCCGTGTGTTCTTTGGTCTGACTTTACCTTTCTTACCCTGGGGATTCCAGAATAAGGGACTACCAGGTTTCCTCAATGTGTGTCCTGTCTATCTCCAGAGTTTTCCTTCTCATCTTCATCTCTTGTTCCACTGGCACTTGTCTGATTCTTTTCATCAGTTCCATATTATTAATCTTGTTATACTACTTAAATCCTTCTATTCTACGCAAGAACCCATTTATGAAAGTTTCTGAGTAATACCTGACCGGAAAATAAAAAAAAACAAGAAATGTGACTAAATTTAGATTTCTGTACTCATAGACAAAATTTAAATTGTGTATCGTGGGGAACTAAAAAGTGTCCCTTTCAACTTTTCTAAAACAGCTGCGTCAATCATCTCACTCTGAGCTACAGTAAGCCAGTTCTTCCAATCTCCGACCTGACCTGGTGGTATAAGAGGAAAAAAACAGTTATTGTTTGGAAAATTATATTTGATATGATTTCAAATCATTAACTCACGAAGATGTAATATTTCCTACAATGGGATAATAGTGCCTGGTGCAACATGAGATGAGAATAAAAGACTGGCTATGGGCTATGGATAGGACATACACTGAAGAAACCTGTTGATATCATTATGATACAATCCTTGTTCTGGAATTCTCAGGGAAAGAGGTAGAGGAAGGTGGAGCGACACAGGAAGATGAGAGCTAGCAACAAAAAGGAAAAAGCTGAAGAAGATATAATTAAGTTTAGTGTGTAGGACAGGAGGACTTGTCATCAGTTTGATAAAGGCGTAAGTTTCATGGGCAGCTGGAGGGTAATGGTAATAATAATTATAAAGATGATGGTGGTAATGATGAGGATGATATAGTTCGTTAAAATTAAAGATGTCAGCATCCGTTTAACTACCTTTTCTCAGTGCACCTTGAGACACATTATTGTTCTGGGTATAAACTTGTTTCATAGCCTCAAATCCTGCAGCCTTTGCGATCTCTTCCACCTGCTGTTCACTCAAAGACATATCGAGGAACTTAGCCATTCTTTGTATCTCCCGGGGAAGATCCTGTTGCGAGTAGACATTGAGGCAAGTTGTATTAAAACATGTTTTATATAGCTATTGTCACAAGTCTAACTCGGCACATTTCACAGCTTTTTAAACATGCATTGGGGAAAAAAACCTATTTAAATTTTTAAGCCAGATTGAAAGGTCCTTTGTTTATAGTCACAAGCCCCAAAATAAACAAGTATATTAGTTTATATCTTTTTGTTTTTTGTTTCTCAATGTTAATGTGCAAATTGAGACAAATCAGGAAGAGAATAGGAATGGCCAAAACTATTTTTAACATGAGACACATACTATCATCCAATAGTGGAAGTGAAAAAGTAAAATAAGTATTAAAACAAAATATCCATAGTAGAAAACACAAACCTCTTTCATATCTTCATAAGACACAATGAGTAAGGGCTGGTCAGGATTGTCCTTGATGGCATTATTCCATTGTTTATGGTAGTCGAAGTAAGATCCATAATCCACTGAAATAACATTAAATACTTAAACTGTCAACTTCATTAGTGATACATGTTAAGATATGTGTTCACAAAATTTAACAATACACGCGATAAAGAAATAACAGACGACTAAAATTCATTTCAACAAAGATATCAAAAGAGAATACAAAAGGCTAGACAAGCTTTCATTGCACTGGGAAATATATGAAGATCTTGCCATATGCTACACCGCTCAGGACTGCAGCAGATGTTTGGCTGTCATGGGACTAGTGCCGGAGATGCGGAGATCTGTTTTACCAATCCTGTACTTGTGGTATAGATTGTATCACAACTTGTTGTGTCCAATGCGTAGGCAGAAAGTGATGACCTGGGCTCGCCTAGATAGCTGGTGATAGGAATAATTTATTATATGGCCTGTATGCTCTTTTTTCCCATTTGGACTTCAATGTGGCTTAGATGGTTGTTTTAGCCATTTCATAAGATGCCTCTATATTTTTTTGTTGTTGTAGCGATCCCCTTTTTAAGCAAGATGGTATACGGAGATAAACAGAAATCAGACCCATTAACAACAAAAAAATCAGAATTTTCAATTCAAATGTCAAATCTGTCCAATTGTACGGCTCTGAAACATGGAAAACAACAACAAAAACAACAAAAGTTACAGACTTTTATAAATGGATACTTGCGTAGAATATAACTGAAGTGGTATGACAATATAACTAATGTGTAACTAATAACAAGAACCAGACAAGCGCCAGTGGAACAGGAAATGAGAAGAAGACGCTGGAGATGGATAGGCCACACATTGAGAAAACCTGTTGATAGCATTACAAGGTGGTCCGTGTTCTGGAATCTCTAGGGTAAGAAAGGTTGAGAAAGACCAAGGAACACATGGAAAAGAGAACTGTAGACAGAAATGAAGGGGATTAAGAAGTCGTGGAAAGATTTTGAGCTGATGGCACGGAACAGGAAGACTTGACTTAAGTTTGTTGAAGACTTGACATAAGTTTGTTGAAGACTTGACATAAGTTTGTTGAAGACTTGACATAAGTTTGTTGAAGACTTGACATAAGTTTGTTGAAGACTTGACATAAGTTTGTTGAAAACTTGACATAAGTTTGTTGAAGGCCTATGCTCCTTTGGGTTGAAAGGTGAAAAAAGAGAAAAAATTCATTTTCCTTTTCCCCTCCGAACGGAGCGTGGAGTAAGCCCGATTTGTGGTTTTTCTTCAGGAAGCCTGCGTCAAAGCATTCATATGCTTCTGTAGTATTGGTTAATGTACCAATGTGTTTGACATGATGAGGTCGCCAGCCGTGTGCACAACTTTTATATTAGTCATCTCGCATGTCGTGCCTGACAGAGTAGTAGTTCTATTCTTTATTTGCCTCCCCAGAGAACCTGGAAACTGTACAAGGAAACATGCGATCAATGAAATAGAATTATTCTCATCAACATTCTCATCAGTTGTTTTTTTCAATGCAAAGACAATCATTATTCATTATTATTTGAATTCAATGGCATATTTCAAATTATCTCAAAGGGACGTGATGATGATGATGATGATGATGATGATAATGGAGGTGATGATGATGGTGGGGATAATTATGATGATAATAGTGGTAGTGATGGTGATGATGATGATGATGGTGGTGATGATGATGATGATAGGTGGTAATGATAGTGACGAGGATGGTGATGATGATAATGGTGATCATGATGATGCTGATCATAATGATGATGAAAATCATGATGCTGTTAGTGATGTTGTGATGGTCATAATAGAAGCACACCATCTGAAGGTGTAAAAACAACAAACAAACTAAATGCATCAGACAATAGAAGACAGAATCAAAATCTGAAAGTTTCTAAGTAAGTCGGACACCTTAATTAACACACACACAAATATGTTCAGAATAACCTCGACTGTCCATGAACAAGGCAAACCAGTTCTTGAAAGTTCCTTTATAGCCATACAGGCCATATAGGGAAATGTGATGGTTGTAATATGAGACAGCTGTGTCTTTGGGGTTCCTGACTGTGAATATGATCTTCGTTTTCTTCTCTGTGACCTGGGCGAGAAATTATGAATATTAGCTCTCAGGTGTGTATCTTTATGTCACAGTCTGCTTAGCGAAAATTGGAAGCTTTCTGCACTTAATAACAGATACCACTTTCACAAAGAAATTACGTTTTTCTTTGCAGAAGTATTTTGTTGTTGTAGTTGTTGTTGTTGTTGTTTAAACAAAATAGAAAGTGTGCTGGTATTACAAATAATGTTTTGGCTGGGAAAAGGTTTTAAAGGTTTTTTTTTTTTTAAATAAAATGGACAATGCTAAAGAATAAGAAGAAAATAAGGCGAAATGTTCTACACTAGATAGTGATATCTAACGAATCATGAAGGATGAATTCTGTATCTCCGCGACATAAACCTCTACCTTAATATCTCGACAAAGAAACGAGTCCCAACCTCCCAAGTGAAGGTTTTTTTCTTACGTGTAAATACTTAACAAAGACAGCACCGGTGACGTAGTTACTCAACAAGAATTAATGATCAACAAAGTTTTGTTAGTGTTTTTGGTAAATATATACATATATATGTTTTGAAAAAGGGCAATTTACAGAAGAAATTCACACATGATATGTGAAACGGTAATTAATTAATTATGAGATTACAGCCATGTAAGAAATGAAGTAGTGAGGAGATGAACTAAGCGCTACCACACTGATGATAACAATCTACAGTCCATAAATGATAATAATACATTTCATAATCCGATGATTTTTGCTGTAAGCAGTTATTTCTTTACAATATAGAAAAGAATGTTGTAAGCGAGATTTTCTGTTAGTAGTAATTTCTTAGCATAATAAAAAGTATGTCGTAAGTAAAGGTTTTCTTACAGTCAGACTGCGTACAAGAAAATAAGAACGGCAACACTGGAGTGTACGGTTATAAATGTCAATTTTTTAAACGCCAATAGTCTTGTTAAATAAAGAAGTGAAGACAAAAACTCGAAGAGATAAAAGACATTTCATCAATGAACTGGCCGTAGAAGCTGAAAATGCTGTAAGAACTGGTAATAGTAGGTGCCTTTATCAAATTACAAAACAACCATGTCACCAGCCTACTGCTATGGAAACACCTGTTAAAGGTAAATTAGGGAATTCAATACCAACAGAAAAAGAACAATGAAGAGATGGGCTGAGCACTTCATGGAGGTGCTAAACAGACCACCACCAACAATAACACCTGATTTTAATAATGAAACACCCACAACCACCTTGCCAATAACTTGCGATGAATTCACGCTGGACGAGATCAAACAAGCTGTTAAAAGATTTTAAAGCTGCTGGAGTTGACGAAATTTCAGGGAATATGATTAAAGCAGTTAATGACAACAACCTCTTGAGAATTTTAGATATTATAAATGAAGTATGGAGAGAAGAACAACCACCACAACAATGGAAAGACAGTATTATTGTAAAGTTACCGAAGAAAGGTGATCTATCAGACTGTAATAACTGGCGTGGTATATCTCTATTATCAGTACCTGGAAAATTATTATGTTGCATGATGTTAGAAAGACTTAAATTGCATGCTGACGAAAAGATCAGAGAAGAACAAGCGGGTTTCAGGCCGAAACGATCATGTATTGATCAAATATTCACGCTAAGAACAATTATAGAAGAATCAGTGGAAATGCAATCGCCACTTATTATCACCTTCGTCGATTTTCAAAAAGCCTTTGATAGTCTACACCGCCCATCATTGTGGAAGATACTTACAATCTATGGTTTTCCAACAAAATATGTGAATATAATCAAAGCGCTATATGACAATGCAAGATGTTGTGTTAGAACAAATAAAGGGAATACAGAATGGTTTACAGTAGAAACAGGGGTGAAACAAGGCTGTATTATGTCACCACTACTTTTTGGAATAGCTATTGATTGGGTTATGAGAAACTATACCCACAATGAACAATTAGGTATAAAATGGACAAATGGAAAATTCCTGGGGGACCTGGATTTCGCAGAAGATTTAGCATTCTTAAGTTCAACACCCAGACAATGCCAAGAAGCAGTAAATAATTTGTGTCATCTCTCGGTTAAAATAGGTCTCCAAATAAATGCCTCTAAAACTAAAGCTATGAACTTTTCTAATGAGACCTTTGATATCATCTTGAACGGGGAAAAACTACAGAAAGTTGAAAGTTTCAATTATTTAGGCAGTAAAATGACTCAGGATGGTGACACAACAAGAGAAATTCATACTAGAATTGCTTTGGCAGCTAGCGCCTTCAATAGATTATCTAACATTTGGAAATTACGATCATTGAATATACATACCAAGCTTCGTCTGTTTAATTCAAATGTTATCTTAGTGTTAACATACGGCTGTGAGAGTTGGAAAATAACAAAATCATTGGAGAACAAGCTGAATACATTCGAGAACAAATGTCTTAGAAAATTCATGAACATCAGTTGGAAAGAATTCAAGACTAATCGACAAATAAGAGAAGACTCTAGGCAGAAATATGTCTCTGACTATATAAGGAAAAGACGATGGTCATATATCGGTCATGTCCTACGAATGCAAAACAACAGAATACCACTACAGGCGCTCACTTGGGTTCCTGAGGGTAAGAGGAAAAAAGGAAGACCAAAAGAAACACTCAGAAGAACAATAATAAGAGAAGGAATAACGTTGGGCCTAAATAATGTGCAAGAGCTAAGAGGAGTGGCGTCACAACGAACAACCTGGAGAGCACTGGTTTCTGCCTTATGCGCCGTGTTTGGTGCTTAAAGAATTTATTATTATTATTAATAGTCAGATATAGTGCCCTAGATTCTTCTATAAGAATTATTTGTATTTCAAGAAACAAAACAAAAAGAAGAAAACTAGTTTACTTACCGGTTTATTGAAAAGAATCAGTAACGTGGATTTTTAACACATACCGGTACTCCGTTGAATTTTATATTCCGTTAGAATTCCACTATTTAGCAACAAATATTCCGTTAGAGTTGCAACACTCAGCAAAACATACTCCCTTCGAATTGAACTATTTACCTAGTTTGAAATGTGGAAACTGGTGAATGACTGTTGTAGACACTGACAGTTTTACTAGATTCAGATGATCACACCAGTTTATGTTTTCATTTAAAATGCGACTATGAACAGATAGTTTTAACAAAATCTAATTACATATTTTGGACCGGAGATTTTATTATAGTTTTATTATATAATTATATTATATAATTTTATTATATATATATATATATATATATATATATATATATATATATATATATATATATATAATATATATATATATATATATATATATATATATATATATATATATATATATATATATATATATATATATATTCTTCTTCTTCCTCGTTCGTCCTGAAAAAGACGGTGGTTGCGTTGTGTCTGTTTACGCCTAAGCTGTGATATCTGCACCTTTCGGTCGACACATCGGACTTCTGCACGGCATTTTTTGGGACCGGGTTTGCCTTCCCTCTTCGATCCGTGCTCGCTCAGCCAGACTGCACTGCTGCAGACTGTTTCCAGGACCACCACGTGGAGGTGGAGCACGGTCTTGACCAGCTCTGGTTCTCTGGTCCTGACGCAAGCAGTCAAGCTATGAGTCGCTGACTGCGTTCTCTATTGCTGCGTCTTTTTATTATTATATAATAATAATATTATATAATTTATTATATAATGTTATATAATTTTATTATAATTTAAAAATAATAATAAAAAATTAAAATTTTATTACATGATATCATTTTATATTTTATATATTTAAATTATATAATTATAAAATAATAATAATTATATAATTTATATTATATAATTTAAAATTATATAGATTATATAAAATATATAAATATAAATATAAATCTTATAATCTTATAAATATAGAAGAGGTGTTAAGAATAGACAGACCTAGGGAACTGCATAATATAGTCAAACAATATTTATCACGAACAAATGTTAATATTAGTGTCTGGGAATATGAAAGTCTGATGTTGTTCTTACAATGCATATGACTTTTAACAGATGAAAGTCAATTAAATATATGTTAAAGTCAGTTATATAACTGGAACCACCAGGCCTTTACACCCCTCCATTTTAATATAATTCTTGTTCAGAGTTTCTTCTTGATTTTGTTTGTTTTTTTGTTGTTTATTTATTTAACGTATTAGCATAATTGTGATTGTCCCTATTTACAATGATTTGACAAATGAGATGCCACTTTCTCATCGGCAGTTGTTCATATTATTTGGAATTGAAAACAATATATATCCTAATTATAACCCATCAGAGGTTGAACAAACAGTACAGCACAAACACTAAATTAAGACTGTATGAGAGCTGTGTACTTTCTGTGCTTCTCTATGGTGCGGAATGTTGGAGAGTAACAGAGAAGGAAATGTCGAAACTGTCCTCCTTCCACACAATCTGCCTAAGGAAAATTCTCCGAATCTTTTGGCCAAACACCATCAGCAATCAAGAACTACTTATTCGGAGTAACCAGGAGGACATGCACACCATCATAGCTGGCAGACGCTGGAGTTGGGTTGGCCATGTCCTCAGAAGGGACCCTGATACCATCACAAGAACAGCTATGCTATGGAACCCCGAGGGAAAGCGAAAGAGAGGCCGACCAAAAACAACTTGGCGGAGAACTGTGGAAGCTGAGATGCAAAGAATGAACCACAGTTAGGGCACTGTACGAAGGATGGCCGCCGACCGAGCAAAGTGGAATCAATTTGTTGCTGCCCTACAAGACGCCACCAGGCGTGATGGCCGCTGACTGCTTTGACGGTTGGCGGTTATGGATCAAAGAAGAAGAAGAGGTTCAACGGGATATTTTTCTTCATTAATTTAAAAAAAAAATCTTACTCGACGCTTATTCCCACTACTAACCCAGGTATTGTCGACAAAAAATGGCGTCCACGTCGTTCAGCCTCGTTTTCGATTCTGACATAGTTGTCGTAACTCTTATAGAAGAATCTAGGGCACTAGTCAGATACATACAGAAGTTAAGCTTATTATATCAGTGGTGCCATTCATTTTCTTTTTTACTCCATGTGGAGCAAGACACCAATATTGCTCCTGGTCCTCCTGCAGGAAGCCTGCGTCAAACTATTCGTGAGTTTTTTGTAGCAGTGCTTTCTGCGACAATTTGTGTTACATGATACGTTTGCCAGCTCCACGCACAACCTCATATTAGTTGTCTCTTACGACATGCTTCAGAAAGAAGTAGCCCTATTATTTCTTCGTCTCTTCGGAGACCCTTCGAGAACTACACTTTTGATTGCTGTCACAAAAGTATTCTCAACCGAGATGGTCTGTATGGTGGCGTGCATTCACTTTGGCAAACATTCTATAAAATGTAATATTTATCTAAAATACAGGGGATGGGAAGAGGGATCTAGGTCATAGAATTCTTTTCTGTATGACCTCATACTGGTGTACACCATATCTGCTTATCTATTCTTGGCTATCTTTTTTTTTTTTTTTTGGTACGTTCTTACTCAAATTACTTTGCTAAAGTACACTAAACAAAATGGTCGTTTCTCTTCTCGTTATACTGTTTCAGCTTTATAATGTAGGGTGCATGTTACCTTTCAAAGTCTGTGCCAAAACAAAACCCTTGGAGAGAGGAGCCTGGACTACCAGTACACATCCAGACAAAAGTGAAAGGAATATTCGACAGGGATGAACAGAACAGCGTGCAACGTAGGACAGTCACTCTCAGTTTCCTGGATGATGAATACCCACAGGATCTCTGGGTCCGAGTATACACGGATGGGTCAGCACAGAATGCAGTAAAGAATGGAGTAGCAGGAGTGTACATAGAATACCCAAACAACACTAGGGATACGGTCAGAGTACCAACTGGGAAATTCTGTAACAACTATGATGCAGAAGTCCAGGCAATCAAGGTGGCAACTGAGAAACTGTTGAACACCAATCTCGGTCCACAGCCTGTAGTATTCCTGACAGATGCAAGATCAGCACTCCAAGCACTTCAGTCCAGAAAATTGCTAGGTATACAAGCCCTACTTTCTGAACTGTGCAACCAGCGCAGGGTCGCCATGCAGTGGATACAGTCTCATTGTGGAATACGAGGAAACGAGAGAGCAGACGGCCTGGCTAAAGAAGGTGCTGCAGACGAGCAACCGGATGTACCAGTTACGTACCATCAGAAGAAAAAGATGATCAAATCCACCAGAAAGCCACCAACACCAACACAGGATGACTACCAAGCTATGAACAGATCAGAACAAATTGTCATTCTGCGCCTCAGAACAGGACACAACTGCCTTGTGACGGACGATGAAACTCAGCTGACCCTGAAGTTAGATGATATGATAGATACCTCGTAGCATCAGTGCCCCCGATTATTGTTGTAACTTCTCGTCAAACGGGAATTCCTCCACCTGGACTCATAAGAAATGCACAACAGAAAACGTGGACTCATTAGCATGCAACCTTTCCACGTAGATTGTCAACACGTTTGCTACTTAATATGTAGACTGCTATCTTCCGTGCATTCAGAGAATCGCATTGATTTAAGGAGAGGTTAAACCACGCCCACGTCTATCTCCAGAGCAATCAAGAGCAGTTATTTTCCTTACCTTGGTCAGTACGCCTGCTTTAAAGGCGTTGCTTAAACCAAACGGAAGAAATGGCATGCAATCAAAGACAATGAGGGATCTAAGAGCGAACCAAGCTAGTCTCTCGCAGGAATTTCACATCTCTGTGTCAACCAGAAAACCGCTCGAAATACAGAACGAACGAGCAAGACGAAGCGACCACAGAATTGGATAACCGGACGAGGAGCGGGCGGCTGGAATCTCAATTTTACCTAAAGTTCAAGAAAGGTGTTAGATTCTAACATGTCCCCCCAATCTTTCATTCCATTTCATATATATAGAAACCCTGAAGAATGCCATTTTATCACTCGTTGCCAGACATTTTAAAATTCACTAGCTTATAGTTAAATCCTGCTAGAATTCCCTCTGGATTCTTGGCTATATTGGAGTGTAGTTATTCTGTGCTAAACGGTAAAATATATAGTAGTTTTAGTGATCAGTGGGCTAGTTCATTCATTTTATTTCATTGGATTTTGTGTTGATTTAAATCTCTTAAATTAAACCTATCTCAAAAGTTTCCAGTTTAAAACTTAATGATATATCTATTATAGTATTTCCAAAGATAATAGATGCTTAAAATGCTTAAATTAACTTTTAAGGTCGCGAAGGAATTTTTAACTAGCTAATTGAGTTAAGTTCTTGATATATATATGTGTGTTTTAATCATTAAACTCGCGAAGTGTTTTCTTAAATACATAATTAAATACGCGAGTGCATATAATAGTCTTAACGGTAAATTTATCGCGCTTTAGAATGTTATTTGATTTTTCGGTATGAATTACATGTTTTCTATTTTTCATATAGGGTGATCCTAACCTTTGCATCCCAGCAAAGCAAAGCAAAGCATAAACATTATATCAGAGTCCTGCAGACTCAGTTCTTAAAACACTCCAGAATTTGATGAGACTGTGTTTTAAATTTTAACCTTGTGGCGATCCTGTTGTGATTCCGCTATCTAACATTACCAGAAATAAAGCCCCCCCCCCCCCCACCCCCCAGTACAATTTATCACCTCATCAATTAAATTAAGATTTAACTGGAGAAGAACATTGCCAGAGCTTATTTGCATTACTTTACTGCTCTATTACGAAAGAAAAATAGAAATCTTCCGAACACTGACTGTGCATAATTTCTTCACTGGATTTTAAAACCCTCGAAGTAAACCATGCCTTACCGGTCAGTTGTTATCATCACGCCTTAAGGATTTTTTACCACCAGCGGCGAAATCAATGAGACCATACCATATTCATCACCTGAATCTAAGACTGTGCCATCCAGTAGAACTTTTCCTTTAACATAACAAAAAAAAAAAACCAGAACAATCAGCTTCACCTTCCAGCGATTTCGGGTCTGTACTAACACATAAACCTGATAATCTGGGGCTGGACACAGAAGACCTACGACGATTGTTTAATTGATGTTTTTTTTGTATTTCTATGGATTGCCAGGTTCTACGATCGGTAAGTGTGTGTGAACAAATGTGTGATGGCCATCAAGAGCGTGCATGAATGACAGGAGATTTATTGTTGCAAACTATTTGCTAATTTACCTACCTGGTAAATACTGTTACTGTATTCCCTACCTAGTTCCTTTAAGTGGGATTGTTTTTTTGTGTTAACTCTGTTTACCCCCCCCCAACCCCCACCCCCCCTTCCCCCTTTCATTTGCTTAGTAAAGAACAATTGAGAAATAACAGGATTTTTCTTCTACCCATACATAATATTGTAACACCTCTTTTAAGAGTAATTACATTTACTGTTGGGTTACATCATCTATTTTTCTGATAATTACCTGTCTTTGGACTGGGTTTATCTCTGTCTATTTCAAGAGGGAAGGGCGTAGTGGATACTACTCATCATAAACCCCTCCCCACCTTGTTATTTGTATTTTCTGTACCTATGATATTTTGCTTGTAAACAAATGATACATGTCGTGAATGATTTTTTAATGATAAATAAACACGTAAAACTTATTTAGTACTGTGTTGGAATACCCAAGCCCAATTTACCCATAACTGTTTAATATAGTCTATATTCACGTAACGTCCGTGTGTTTGAAGCACCAAATTGGTGTGAGCGCATGTGTGTTTGGAAACTGGCAAATAATCCTTTAGCCTGGAGAGTTTAAGGAGTAGATTGAGAGAAACAGATTGTCGTAAAAAGGTCTGTCCTTACTCTCCCCAGCACTCTGTGAAACAACTATTTACTTTCTAACCCTTTATATCACTGAGCTTTCACCATCATTCTCAACTCTAAACGGGATCACTATTTACAAGACTCTTTCTCTCAAAATAAATTTACGACACGCCTCCGCAGCCACATGCATACAAAATTCAAGATTGGCAATTCAGCCATGTGTACAGGTGGACAGGCACCCCAGACTGCGGAACATGTACTTCAAGATTGCCCCGAATATGATATATTGAGGCAAACCCACTGGCCCAGAGAAACAACACTGGAAGCAAAACTATATGGACCTCTGTATGAACTACAAAAGACAGTGAAGTTTATAAAAGAAAGTACATTGCAGATATAGACAATATAGTTCAAGCGAACGAAAGAAGAAGAAGAAGGTTGCTTATGCCTTTCCTAATGCACGATCAGATTCGGGAACCCATTTATAGCTTAGACAGCATGTTTTATTTATTTTTGTTTTTCTTTCGCTATTTTTATTATTGCATGTTGGTAGATTATGTCAACTCCGCCTAGGCCGGTCCCAAGCCCGGCTGAAAAAGGAGGCCGTTGTGGTAAGTTGGGATTATATAAATATTTATAGGGACTTAGTGTACTGACTGAGATCAGCTGTGAAGGTATCTGTATATAATATGTGTGGTGTGTTACAGATGACCTTACTTTGCTACCACATTTAGACCTCAGTCAGACTTATTCTGGAATATTGTGATGACTACGTTGAATGTCTAGGGTTATGATATTGATGAAGTGTAAGTTTACAACAACAACAACAGACAATTAAACACTTTATTTAAGATTCACAACGCTATGACAAGCACATACATATAACACTCTAGAAGACTAGCTTAAGTAAGTCAAGTGTTAACTTTTAAATTATGTATTAATTTCCTTCAAGAATAGATATCCTGATCCAACTACAGAGTGAATCAGGAATCACAATCAAAAGTAAACTCAATGTCTATGTACAAAATTTATACAAAGGATCTTTGTCCTGACATAGAATATTATTACAATATATGTGTAGTGTTATGCTCTGGTATTAAGAGGTAATACTGGCTTTTGAAGCTATGTTGTTGTTTGTCATCACGACTTCATGTGTTTGTTAATGGTGGAAATAATCTTGAAGGGTTCACAGTTCTTTTTCTTTGTAAAAAAATAACTGTCCCTCTTGCTTTAGTATTACAGTCAATTTTTAAAGGGGGTTATACAAGGGTGAGCTGCTCTGGCTGACGAATTCTTAACTTCTGAGTCGGCGGCAGGAAAACTGTCTCCTCTGCTCTCTTGCTTCTCAGTTATCTTGAAATACACCACTGGTCGATATCTTGGACAAGGAGTCTGCTGCCAGCCCTCTGGATCCAGCAAAACTCAGACCAGGTGCTGCTCTAATACTTCAGTACCACGGTCCAATTCAAGGAAATATACACAAGTACGTTGACTGGCGATGAATTCTGGCACAATTTTGATCTGCCTTATCCCAGGCTTTTATTAGAAAAATATTAGCTTGCTCGCCACGCACTTGCTTCTCACAAACTATATTTTCAAAACTGGCCCTGAACTGACGCTTCTATTTGCCTATATCGAACGCTCTAACCAATGAGACCATGTTTACAAGAGCCTTTTAAAAAACTTTACCCATCCTACCGTAACCATTAACAACCAACTAGTATTTGCAGTCCGACTAATCCGGTTTCGCCTTACATATTTCTACAGCCAATCAAATCGTATCTAACTTGTTGGCCTCATTTCCCTAAAGCAGTGTTGTTCAAACAGCCATTATGAGCAAATATGATCTTGTGCTGTCAGACAACCTCACTATAGTATTTTGGCTATAATTTATTAAGTACTAGACCATTTGCGTAACACATAACATATTCTTTGTCAGCAAGTCTTAAGGTACAAGAATATATAAGTTTAATGGGGTTAAGTGGCTTCGTTCAAAATATGTATTATTCTAGGATAGTCGTGTATTTGTTTTTTTATTTTCAAACCGCCACCTGTCCTGCCTTTTCGACTGTTCTGTCAGTATAAAGTCAGGATTTCAGACGTAAAACAGTATTGTGTCATGTTTCCTAATAAGCATTAAACATGTTTTTTAAAACCTTACCTCGTATCGTTAGTGTTTTTTATCACTGTCTATTTGAAAAAATCAAGCCTGCATGCCTTTCGCGTGGGGTGGCATTAATTTTTAAATCGCGAGGCGACGTGGTAGCATTGCATGCGTTCCTCCGTGCATCTCTCTCTCTTCTAAGCCCGTCTGTCTTTTAGGTTAACGTAGTGTATATAATGACATTAATGTAATATTATATCTAGGTCATTAAGCAGTGTGTCTATCAAGGTCGTCCAAGAAATACAGTACCAGTTTTATTTTTAGAAACGCGTGTAGTTTATGCAGTAGGCTTTTACTATCAAACGTGGAAGCGTTACATTTATTATGGCGTTCTACAACGCAGGTGTACGCTATTGGGAAAAGCACTGGTCTTTTACCATTCTTCTTTCCTTCTATTAAATTACTTCGTTAGGCTTTACATTTATTTTCTCATTTATATATGTGGATTAGAATTTTTCACGACAGCCGTAAGGAAGCAGCCCCTCCACCATGCAAAGGCACAACAGGCCAATCACATGTTTGCTTTAAATAATGATTACGCGAACTGCAAGAGAGAAAACGGGACTGATTTTAAAGGCGACGAACTGGAACGGACTTCGACTTATGGAACTTGGAACATAAGAAGTATAAATGGGAAAGAAGAGGAGCTGGTGGAAGAGACTAGGAAAGCAAAATTAGAAATCCTGGCTGTAACGGAAACAAAGAAAAAGAGACAAGGAGTCAAGGATCTCGATGGCAACACGCTGCTCTACAGTGGTGTACCCACATCTGAAAGAGCTAAAGGGGGCGTGGGTTGCATTGTGGCCAAAAACCAGAAAAAATAGTATCAAGGGATGGAACTTTGTCTCGGAGCGCATTATGGTTGTAAAACTAAAAGAAGGAGAAACCATAGTCAACCTGGAAATAGTGTATGGGCCAAATGAGGATGAGAGAGCAGAGGTCAAGGAGGAATTCTTCGAGCTGCTTCAAAGGACACTGGATGACTGCCTAGATGAAATTATCATGCTTGGAGATTTCAATGCCAGGGTTGGAAATGACCATGCTAGATGGAGTGGAGTTATCGGAAGATATGGAGAAGATACTCTCAATGACAATGGAAAGCGACTCCTTAGATTCTGCAGTGAGCAGAATCTGATTATTGCAAACTCAAAGTTCCCACAAAAGCGCATACATGCATACATTAGATGTGAACCAACAAAGAATGAGAAGTCAGTGATCGACTATGCCATTGTTAGGGGGAGCTCATTCAAAAAATTCCGGGATGCTAGAGTCTGGAGGGGGCCAGAGATTGGAAGTGATCACTACCTGCTTACAATCAAAAGAACAACTGAAAGAGTTGCTCAGCCTAGGAACTGCCCAACATCACGCAAGAAACCAAGTAAACGAACGGGAGAAATGAGCATTAAGACCTACAAGCTGATAGAGCCAGAAATTAAGACCATATATCAGGAGCTTATTGCTACAGCGGTGAGAAACACAGAAGAACAACCTGATGACTTGGAAACCCTCTGGCTTAAATTCAAAGACATCATAACGACAGCTGCTGCAGAAGCATGTGGTGAAGTCCGATTTGGGAACAAGAGAAAGAGGACACCTTGGTGGACAAAGGAAGTCAAAGAGAAAATAAGAGAGAAGAAAATGGCATGGAAACAATACTAAGAAGCTAAAACCACTGCAGGTTAAATAGAGAAATATATAGAATATGTGATACTCAGAACAGAAGCAAAGAACAAGGTGCTAGCAGCAACACAGAAGTACTGAGTAGAATTTGGAGAAAAGCTAGTAAAAGATGCACAAGAAAACCAGAAATTGTTCTATAAGACCCTAAAGAACATGAGGAAGGAAAAACAAAGCCCTCCAAAATTTATAAAGGACAAGGAAGGCAAATTGCTTACTGCCCCGAAGGAAGTAATGGAAAGATGGAAAGAATATTTCTCAGAACTCCTTTATGGTGAGCAAGGTCAAGCATCAGAAATGATAACCACTAGCACAGAAGGCAATTTGCCTTCTTGTCCTTTATAAATTTGAGAGGGCATTGTTTTTCCTTCCTCATGTTCTTCTGGGTCTTATAGAACAATTTCTATTTTTCTTGCGCATCTTTTTCTAGCTTTTCTCCAAATTCTTCCCATGGCTTCTGTTTTGCTGCTAGCACCTTATTCTTTGCTTCTGTTCTGAGTATCACATATTCTCTATATTTCTCTATTTGTCCTGCTGTGTTTTTAGCTCCTAAGTATTGTTTCCATGCCATTTTCTTCTCTCTTATTTTCTCTTTGACTTCCTTTGTCCCCCAAGGAGTCCTCTTTCTCTTGTAGAAACCATAGAGGCATATCCCTTCTCAGTGTCCCTGGTAAAATCTACTCTAGAATCCTAGAGCAGATACTCCGACACCTAGCGACGCCTAGTTGCCCTGAGTGCTAAATCAGAGGCACATCTCCAATCCAACCTGCAAGTCCGGAAGGAAGAGCTGGAGAAGAGAGGGGTGGTCATAAGCAGCTCTTAAACAAAATCCGTGGTGATATCACGAAAAGCAAGAAGACATCAGATTAAGCTGGGATAACAGGTCCTGAAGCAGGTCGACCACTTTAAATACCTCGGTGCTATTATAGACCGAAAGAGAGGCATCAAAGAAGAGTTGGCCACTTGAAAAGCAGCAGCTGTGAGACTTTTTCAGGCCATAAATCGAGGATTCCTCAGCTAGAGAGAGATTAGTAAGAAAACGAAGATGGCTGTATACCGCTCCACCTATGTCCCAGTTTTGACATATGGATGCGAGTCATGGGCAATGACTACTACCCACAAAAGCCAGATCTAAACCTCAGAAATGAGGTATCTGAGGAAGGTGGTTGAAGTAACAAGAAGAGACATGGTCCGCAACCAGACGATACGTCAAGGCCTAAAATCCCACCCCCTGCAGACCCAAGTAGATCATTCGGAAACTAAGATAGTTATGCCATGTCTGCAGAATGGGAAAAGATCGGCTACCACGACAAGCATGGGAAACAAAGAGCCGGGGATCCAGACCCCCAGGACGACCCAGAGTCCGCTGGGCGGACAACATTAGACAATCTTTGAAGGACCGAAGAATAGAATGGAACCAGGCCAGGAGGAAGACAGCCGATAGGATAGTCTGGTGCTCTCTCTTCCAAACCTCTAAACCTCACGGTAGAAGGGGAACTACTAATTAAGAAAGTAAGTATCTCCCATATAGTAAAGTCTAAAAGTGCGTTCCAATTTTACGTACATTTTCTAAACCAGATTTTCCTACTCGATCTTTTTTAGTTTTATACTGACCTCAACCTCACAGTTACAGCCAACTTCTATGCAACACAGACTAGCTCGGGCGTTGGCGTAGCTGGCGAGTCCTTTTTAGGGCTTTATGCTAACAGATAGATAATGGTGGTCCTTTTCAGGACTTAGTATCTATCAACGCTGATCGAACATCATCAGCAAATGCCAGCCCTGAAATACAGACCTGTCTCATCTTCCAGTACCCCACTGAATACTTTCTTGTTCTCTCCTTACATGCCTTGATGACATCGTCCATGAGGAGTATGAAATGATAAGGTGACAGGATATCACCTTGTCTTACACCAGTGGTGGTCTTGAACTCTTCTGTCATATGGTTTGCTGTCCTCAAATAATTTCTGCAAGACTTGTAGAAGCTCTGTATAGCATGAATCAGAGGTGCTGGAATGTTCTTCCTTGCCAACAGTCCCAAAGATTGCTCCAGGGGACTCTGTCAAACGCCTTTTCCAGATCTATGAAACAAAGATGGATCTCACTCTTATACTCAAGGGCTTTTTTACTCAGCTGTCTGAGTGGAAATAGAAGGACAAGAAGGGAAACATGAGCATAGCACAACATACAAAAGGGTCACCGGCAATGAGAAGGGACAACATCAGGGATAATACGGCCACATGGAAAGGACTAACAAATGCACTCAAGGAAAAGATTCACGTTCGGTAAATGATAACAGATATCAACCATGAGAGGTCAGGCAAGACACCAACATGCACTGGAGACAGAAACAGACAGGACGCGAAAAGAAGGAGACGAATGCGCATCACCGGGGAACACCGATGGGAAATTATATGGTGAACCCGGTATATAAAAACGTATGGAAGTACACCGTGCCAAGCGCAACAAGAAAGAAGTAACGAATGGTGAAAGCAGGGTAGATATTCCCAAGACAGAGAGAACAGTCAACAAAAACGTCAAGAAAGGATAGGAAAAATTCAGAAGCTGATAAAGACACCACCCCAACATGATAGAATTCTTCAAACGTTTGTAGTGGACAACCATGACGTATTTGCTCTTAGCGACATAGAATTGGGTAGAAACACAAACGGTGAAGATAGACATCGAAACTGAGTCCGGAAAGGTTGTCAGTAAGAAGCAATACATGACTCCACTCAAATCGAGAGAGATAGTGGAGAAGGCTATCGATGAGATGTTAACCTCTGGGGTCATACAAATTGTGAAAGTCACAAAACAGGACAGCAGTCACAGATTTTGCTGTGACTATAGGGCGTTGAACATCATTACGAAGATCGTAACACACCCCATTCCGAGGATAGACGACATCCTAGCACTGTTATGAAAATCAGAATGGTTCACCACGTTGGATGCCAGATCCGGATTCTGGTACATACCACTCACGGAGGATGCCAAGAAGAAAAGCACACTCTGTACGCATGTAGGAACGTTCGCTTGGAACGTCATGCCATTCGGACTGAAAGGCAGTCCTGCCAAGTATATGGTGCTAATGGACGAAGTCCTAAATGGTACGCAGAAGTTCAACACAGCATACATAGACGACATGTTGGTGCATACGGCAGAATCAGTGCAGAATCATCTGGATCACGTCCGAAAATTGTTCAACAGGCTGAGAGAGCATAACGTCAAGTTAAAGTTGACGAAGTGTAACTTTCTACAGAGGGAAACCAAGTACCTTGGATTTATAGTGAACCAGAACGGAGTTAGACCAGACGAAGACAATGTCAGGGCCATTCGAGAAATGCCTACGCCAACGAACGCTAGAGTAAGAGGTTTTCTGGGGACATGCGAGTATTTTAGGAAGCATGTCATCAACTTCACCCGGGCTGCAGTTTAAGTGACGGCGGAATTCCAGAAGGCTTTCGAATATCTGAAGGAAGCCTTGACGGAACTTCCATTCCTGGCACACCCAGACCCTGATAGGCCGGTGATCCTATATACAGACGCTTCCGGAACAGCTCTTGGAGCAATTCTGGTCCAACCAGCGTTGAATGGAGAGGAACAGATCATACCAAATGTCGGGAACGAGAAACCCATCGTGTTTCTGTCATACAAGTTCAGTAAATCCCAGATGAAAAATCGGCTGCGATTGAGAGAGAGGGGTTCGCAATCTTTTTTGCGATACAGAAGCTAGACTTCTACCTCAGAGGAGCGCCCTTTACGGTGAGGACAGACCACCAGCCATTGCGTACATGGCTCACCAAAACATCAGAACAGCCCCGCAAACTGCAAACCTGGGCATTGAACCTCCAGAATTATGACGTTACCATAGAACACATCCTAGAAGAACAGAACTCGTGTGCGGATCTATTGTCGAGAATACCATACAAGGAAGACGCGAAAATGGCGGACCAGGAAGTTATAACAGACATCAGTGAGCACTTTCGTCAAGTCAACATCATAAATTCGAATCAGAATCAACAAGATATCTAATCCCGAAGGGAGATAGGGAGATAAGAGCACGTGTTCAACATCTGATGAGGCAGGAGAAGGAACCTATAGTGTTCAGCCTGTGGATGCTGGTAAGAGACCCCGTTTCGAACCAATACCGGGTGAGAGGGCAGAAAGATTTATACAGAGTCCCACTAACACACAGAACAACATGCAAGGACAGAGGAAACATAACAATATACATGAACAGATAGGGACACATAGGACTCAAACAACATCAAAGGAAAGGGACTGGAAGAATGTCAATGGGAGAGGAGACAACTGGATAGTACCAATGGGTGAACAAGACGACATAGAGGTTATTTCCAGTGACGATTATGGACACACACCAGCGAGCAATCAGATTGTTACAAGTGCGGAAATCCATGCAGAACCCAGTATAAAACCTAGTCGGTTAACTCCAACCCCTCCCCCTAAACATATAACGAGATCAAGAGTAGATAGGAAGAGATATGCCAGAAGAGGATACGAGAGAGATAGATAGAGATATGCCGGAGGAAGATAGGAGAGAGATAACGCAGGATGCCCTGGTAGATACGCAGTGTAACAATATTTTAGAAGACACGAGAGAGAAAAGAAAAGAGTGGAGTAATGCCGAGACAGAGGCAGACGCACCTTACAAGCATACTAGAGCGGCGGAGCAGAGGCGAAATAGATTAAAGGAGGAACGCAATATAGATTTATTACAGGAGATACAGAGAAATTCGCAGGGTAAAGAAAGAGAACAGGAGCAGATAAGGAATACAGAACAACAAAATATGAGAACAGAAACTCAGGACGTGAAAGAAACGTCAGTTAAAGAGTCGGATACGCAGGAAGAGATGGAAGAAGGGAGTGTACGAGGGACGAAGAGACGTTATACATCATCAAACAATTCATCCGATTCTAGGAAGCATCTCGCAAAGTTGAGACATGTAGAAGAGGTGAGATCAAAGAGAAAGAATAAGACAAGAAATAGTCATAGAAGAGAGGATAATGAAGATATCAGTGCACTTTGCGAAAATATTGATTGAAAACGTAAAGTTGATACTATCTTTTTGGTTTTTGGCCACAATGCAACCCACGCCCCCTTTAGCTCTTTCAGATTTGGGTACACCACTGTAGAGCAGCGTGTTGCCATCGAGATCCTTGACTCCTTGTCTCTTTTTCTTTGTTTCCGTTACAGCCAGGATTTCTAATTTTGCTTTCCTAGTCTCTTCCACCAGCTCCTCTTCTTTCCCATTTATACTTCTTATGTTCCAAGTTCCATAAGTCGAAGTCCGTTCCAGTTCGTCGCCTTTAAAATCAGTCCCGTTTTCTCTCTTGCAGTTCGCGTAATCATTATTTAAAGCAAACAGGTGATTGGCCTGTTGTGCCTTTGCATGGTGGAGGGGCTGCTTCCTTACGGCTGTCGTGAAAAATTCTAATCCACATATATAAATGAGAAAATAAATGTAAAGCCTAACGAAGTAATTTAATAGAAGGAAAGAAGAATGGTAAAAGACCAGTGCTTTTCCCAATAGCGTACACCTGCGTTGTAGAACGCCATAATAAATGTAGTAGGAGAGATACGGATTGACGGGATTACCGATCCAAGAGCCGAGAGGCTGATAAAAGTAGTAGGGGAAATACGGATCGACAGGATTACCGATCCAAGAGCCGAGAGGCTAGGAAGGAGGAGATAAATAGAAGCAGTAGTAGGAGAGATACGGATCGACGGGATTACCTATCCAAGAGGCTAGGAAGGAGGAGAGAAATATTAGTAGTACAAGTAAAGGAACTACTAGGAATAGATGGAGTTACCGCTTTAGTAGCAGAGAGGCGATTAAGAGCAGAGATAAGGATATTAGAAGTGCAAGTAGAGGTCGAGGTAGCGACGAATCAAATAATAGAGATCCTGAGAGAAACCATTGAGTACGAGAAATGAAGAAAGTGATGATGGAGAAAAACCGAAACAAACCATAGAAGACGTAAGGAGTAGAGAAGTTGAGAGAACCTCAAGAGACACGAGAAGAGAGGAAATAGATAAAGAGAAACCGAAGCAGACGGTCAAAGAAGTGCGTCAGAGTGAAGATGTAAACCAAGAAGTGGATAAGAAACAAGAAACCCTGCAGAGGCTGTATAACTTATCATGAAGTGAGGAGGATGCTATGTGAAGAGATGCATAGCATTGCGTATACATTTCAAGATGGTGGCGGTAGCTGAGTCTTGAGAAGACTTGTGTATAATCGGTCTATACCGAGCACATGTGAAGAAAACTGAGTACACCTGACTGATAGAGTACTGCAGTAAAAGAGGAAATGAGGAATAAAGGAGTAATAAGAGGACTAATTTGGGAGTAGAGGCCATGGGAGAATGGCAAGGATATAAGAAGACACAGAAGTGTCAGAAGAGTTGTGGAGAAGAATAATATGAGGAAATGAAGCTATAAGAGATGGCGAGAACATAAGAGATTTGAGATAATTCAAAATTGATGTATTGAGAAGCCGTAGAGAAGACGGCAAAGTGGATATAGAAGTGTCAGAAGACATGAGGAGTAAAATAATGGAGAATTGAGATAAAATGAGAATCCGGTTATTAAGAGATGACAAGCCATAGGAGATGGCGAGCATAAGAAAATATTTGAGATAAAAAAGAATTGAGATATGGAGAAGCCGTTTGAAGACGGCAGAGATATTTGGGAAACAATGGAGACAAATGAGAGTTGAGATTTGATGAAGCCGTAGGGAAGACTGCAAAAATATTTGGAGAAACATAGAGTTGGTAGTGATGGAAAATGATATAGATGGTTCCAGAGAGGGAACGACAATAGTGGATAGGAGGAAGAAGAGAAGTAGAATATTGCAGCGGTAGTCTAATTGTGTGAAAGCTAGATGCAATCGTTCTACACTGAGTATTTAGACGAACTGAATAGGTTTGAACGATAGACTACTGCAGTGGAGAGAGAAGAGGAGCATAAGGGAATATTAAAGTAAAATGGCAATTGAGATTTTGAGAAGCCGTAGTGAAGACTGCAGAGATATTTGAGAATTTGAGATAAATGAGAATTGAGAATTCGAAAAGTCACAGAGACGTGGCGAAAATAAGAGTTATGAGACAATGGAGATTATAAGAGTATATTGACAAATTATGAGAAAATGGTGAAATTATATGAATTTTGAGAAGCCATAGAGGAAATGGCAGAGACGAAGCGGATGAGAGCAATGGAGAAAATGGAGAATATATGAGTGTAATTCCAGGGAGAACGAAGGACATAATGGAGTTGAGGAGGACAGTAATTTTTCGGTGGTGTCAGAGTCTTGAGAAGACTTTGTGTGAAGCTAGTCTTCTCCGATCACATAGAATGTAATGTTAAAAGGAGAGTTCCAGAGGGAACAATTAAGAGGAATATTAAGGAGCCATAGAGGAAGTGGCAAAAGAGAGGGGAGAGACTAATAGAGAGTGCATGTAAATACGGTGTAGAGAAACCATAGAGCAGATGGCAGAGGAGTATGATAAGCCATATGGAAATGGCAGGGATAAGAAGAAGTATGAGGAGAGAGATAGGCCATGGGAAGATGGCAAACATATATTTAAATCACTAGAGACGATGAGAATAATGGAGAAACTAAGATAACAAGAAACATGACATGGAAAGTTCTAGGAGAACAAAAATCGGACACTAGTAAGGAGCATAGCTACATACTGCTGGAAATGTACCGTAGATAAAGTGACAGTCCAATGAGGATAAGTACACAACAAACAGGATAGAGATTAAATTGAATAAGTGTTAGACAGATTTCAGGAATTTATAAAGTAATTCGAGTAGGGACCGCGGCTCAAGGTCAGTCCGTTAGTGGGATTAGCGGGGGTTTTAGCTAAATTTTATAATAAGTGACCATGATTGTTGAATGCGTCACATATGTAAATTTTGTAAATAATCCAGTAACAGGCAGTTACATGGCAAAGGGAATGAATGCGATAGGTAGAATGTCAAAATAGTAATAGGGTTTTCTGGAAATAGTCTCAGGAAGCAGGGGGAGCATAGGAAAGAATGAGAAACATAATAGTGTGGATATTATGGTAAATGGTCTTGTTATGAGAAAATGTAACATGATTGATATTATCTTAAATGTTCTTGTTGTGTAAGATACCATATAATTAATTTGGTATAATTCAGATGTATATCGATGGCATAGTATATGAAAGTTTGCTTCTTGTTATATTATAGTACATATGGTATTGAGACCATTAACCGGTCTTGTTAAAGAAGGTAAGACTGAGAGACCAGGTAGCAAGAAAAAGAGACCTGTTGTGAGACAGACGAAGTAGAAAAAGCGACTGAGGAGATATTAAGGGCGGACTTGGTGGAAGTTCAGATAGGAGTGTTGGTTAGGTTTTGAAAATTTTCTCTCTAAGAGAATTTTTTTTTTACAGGTGGGAAGGATATGTAACAGTGAGGTTGAGGTCAGTATAAAAATAAAAAGAGTGAGTAGGACAATCTGCTTTAGAAAATGTACGTACAGTGGTAACGCACTATTAGACTTTACTATATGTGAGATAAAATTGTAATTTCTTGATTTTGGGACAAAAGGTGGTAAATCTTTTATTATGCACCTTAAGAAAAGGTTGTGGATTTAGTTAGTAGAGTGTCGGCGGATGTCAGTAATTATGGTTTTAGAAATTTGCATACGCTATTAAAGGGAATGTAGAGAGAGAAGAATTCAGGGCTTATTGACTTACTGAGCAAAAGGAGAGAAATTATTATTGCGCACCTTTGGGATTTTAGTCAGTTCGAGCGGTGTGAACGAAATAGGTTGCACGAGATTTTGTGGTACTGGTGAACGATTTTATTCGAGAAGCTTCGAAGAAAATTGTAATGGAAGATCGGAGCATTTTGTTTAAACAGTCTGAATGTGAACGCGCTTAGCGTAGGTAGCAAACCTTTTGCTGTATTAAAGTTTTGAAGTGGTAAACGAAGTTTAATGGTACATTCGGGCAAATAGGCCACTGATGGTGGTTGGTTCTGTGTTCACAAAAAAGTTATTGAACTATTTTCCTAGCCATTAAGTCGTTTGGAACACCATTATTGTAGCTGATAGACACGTTGTGTATTCATAATGACAAGAGAGGCAGTGTCACCAGTTCGAGGAAATGTGAGAGTTTACAAGATTCGCAGGTATGTAATCAGCAGTGATAAACTGGTTAGTCAAAATGCCAAGAAAATATAGACCTACTAAAAGTGACAATTAGGGAAACATAGACGTTGGCTGAAATTATTACCCCTCGTTTAAAGCTAGTCTTTTCAAGATACGCCACTGCAGTACCTACTAACAGATTGAAGAGAGACAGTTAGATAAGATATGTCCAATATTTCGATCATTGCTGCAGAAATGAAGAGTTTCAAAGACAGAATAAAATTTATTGACAGCAGTGGTTCTCCAGCCATGACCATCATAGGCATTTAGAGACATCATTTAAATACAGATGAACAGCGACCTTAGACATAGAGTGGAAGTGAGGAAGATCGAGAATGTCGTATTCTCAACAAATGAATTGAATTTGTAAATAAACTTTCTAAATGTTGTAGTCATCGCTGTCCGAGTGAGGTCACTCGCCGAATTGAAAGTCATACCATCATCATTAACACAACCTGCCTGCTGAAGGCTAGAGAAACGTATTCCACTATACGAAAAATATATCTAAACAAAATCACACCCGTGATTTGGCGCACGTGACCAGCCACATCTCTGCTGGAGTATATGCCAACGGCCACATATACTTATTCGGTGCCTAGTGATCAGCCCTACACCAGGCTGAATAAACTTTCTCAGAGACAAAAACGGATGGACGGACAGTGGAAAAAAGGCGCATGTTTAATCTTCCGACCACCACATACTTAACAGAGGCATTTGTTCTCTGTTATTTTTCTATAAAGTTTGTAGTACGAGAACATTTGTGAAAACGAGTCTACGCTACCAGTTTTGTGATTCAAGAGGTGGGGTTTGACACACTAACCACCTACTGTAACCGAGCTGGTTACGGCATCAATTTGAAGATATGTGCCCGCGTCAGTTGAATACGGCGCTAATAGTTATATTGATTTTATTTAGTCAGAGTTAATCCTTCATATGTCGTTGTGGTTCAAGTGCTAACTGGCCTTCCGCCAGAGATGGTAATACTTGACCTTTACTCAGTGTTTCAACCCAGGAATGTTCTTCCCTTTGAGTTTGGTGATAAGCAAAACAGTTTCAGCACAACAACGTATATCCACAAGAAATTACTGTAAAGTTCCACAAACAGCAATGTAGAAAAATTCAATTAGAGTTTATTGATGTCATTAGACAAACACTGTAAATTTCACAAATGACGATTGGTTATCCAAGATGAAAAAATATGTAATCCAACTGAATAATATATATGTAAATCCAAATAGAATAATTTATTGATTTGTCTACTCAAAAACTTGTCTTGGTATCCTCAAAGACGAAGTTCACCTAACGCAATCTGTAAAAATCCTCTAGTCTAAAGTTATGGTTTCATTAGAATCATAAATTCTGAAAATCTCTGCCTATCGCCACAACTCTTCTATTTATAATATTTCTTCTTTTTTCCCGCCTTTTTTCACACGACCCGTCCTTTTTTCACACAGTACAATAATTAACATTTGCACTCCTCTTCTCAGCTTTTCGACCTTTTTGCACACGACATTCTGTTATTTCGACTTTTTTTTCACATGTGTGATCTTTTCCGACTTAACAATAGGATTTTTAAAAAACCAGATCACACAAACATTCATTTCCAACTTTCGCGCTTATAAAACCCATTCATTATTATCTGGGACTGACCTACGTTTGCCCTGAACTTTGAATGAATACTGTGTTTTGTGTAAAAACGTCTTATTTGCTTTTAAGGTCTGGCATTCTTACATGTAGCATATTATAGCACGCATAAATGCTTAGCGTGGAAGTAGGAGGGACAAAGCTAGCGTGAAAGGCCAAGCGGTCACACTACATTGGACGAGTTGTGAAAATACCTACCTTGACCTTAGGACTGGCTATCCCTGGTAGTTTCTAGAGAAGTGTCCTCATCACAAAAAAAGACGACGAAACAACAGCAGCAGTCGTCATCGATTTTAAGCTAAGTGTTAAGGTCAAAAGGGAAGTGATCCTTAGTATGCTAAGTTGGTCAGAGTGAATTTAGAGTTGCGTCGCTTGTGGCGCTTGTTTGCTTATTAGATGATTGAATTCTTTAAGAAATTTCATCGTATGTTCGAGAAGTTTTTGTAAGTCAGAAAAAAAAGAGCGTCGTGAGCGCTGATCATCTCGAGTGGTGAGATGTAGTTGTTCTGTATTGTAGAGTTCGGTGAGTTAGGGTCTGCCTACCCATGCATGCGAAGACTGGATTCGATAGACTGCGCGGAAGAAACCACCTGTTGGTTCAACGGGCATGACGGCGATTACCAGCAACGCGCTGTGGAGCGTAAGGAGCACGGCGAGGCACGTAGAAAGCCCTGGTCATCCATTGCACCTGACTTCATTTCCAGTCGTCTTGACTTGTCTTGCCACAGGATTGAGATGGACCCAGGCGAGAGAGTGAGGTCGACAAATTGCGCAACTCTTCCTCACTTTAATCCAAATCACCGCGCAAGTCACTCTTTCATCCATTCATCCATCCACTCACAACAAGTCCTGTGGCGATGGGCGAGCGGCGAAGCGGCAGGCGTGGGTACGCTGGCAGTCGTAGTCGCAGACCTACACACAGGCGGCTCAGGCCATATGGTCGTCTTCCACTGATCGGAGCAGCAGTGGGATTCGGCAGAACCCTGAGTGTCTGAGCAGCCCTCTTTAGGAAAGCACTGCTCACCTCCATGGCATGAGGAAGGGGCTAGAAAAGGTGCCCTAAACATTGCCTGCTCCACCATTACCTAACCAGCTTACCGCAGTTGGTGGGTACCCTACTTCGGCGGGCGACATATAAGAAAAAGAAAGGACAGATTTTTCCCCCTCATTCTAGGCGCATGGAATGTGCGCACTCTCCTTGACAAAGACTTTAACGCAAACAGACCTGAGAGACGAACTGCCCTGATTGGGAGAGAACTGGCCAGGTACAACATTGACATAGCAGCACTGAGTGAAACTCGACTTGCAGGCGAGGGCCAACTTTGCGAAAAGGGTGCAGGTTATACATTCTTTTGGAGCGGAAGAGGAACTGAAGAAAGACGAGAAGCAGGGGTAGGATTTGCAATCAAAACAGCAATTGTCAGCAAGTTAGCGGGGCCCCCAAAGGGAATAAATGACCGACTGATGACGGTCAAGATCCCCCTGTTTTATGGAAGAAAACATGCCACCATCATTAGCGCGTATGCACCAACTATGACAAACCAGGATGATGTCAAGGATAAGTTTTACGAAGAACTACATGCAGTCATTGCATCAGTTTCTATAGCAGATAAGCTCATCATTTTTGGTGACTTTAATGCAAGAGTAGGCTCAGATAACATCTCCTGGAATGGCACTATTGGAAGGTACGGCGTGGGTCGCTGTAACAGCAATGGACTTCTTCTCCTCCAGACTTGCGCAGAACATGACCTCCTTGTCACCAACACTATTTTTCGACTTCCTACCCGCAAAAGGACCTCCTGGATGCACCCTCGCTCAAAGCATTGGTACTTAATTGACTTTGTAATTGTTAGGAAGAAGGACAGGCAAGATGTCCGGGTGACCAAGTCCATGTGTGGTGCCGAATGTTGGACTGATCATCGCCTCATTGTATCTAAACTCAAAATTCGTATCCAACCAGCCAGGCGCCCTCAGGGGAAGAAAACTCAAAAGAGGCTGGATGTCACCAAACTAAAGAAGACAAAAATCAAAGAGTCATTTACTGACACCTTAGAAGACCGTCTCAACTCTATCTCGCTAGACGGCCAAAGTGTGGAAACAAATTGGGCAGCCTTAAGGGAGCAGATCTACAACACTGCTACAGAGGTCCTGGGTCCTTCCATCAAGAAACAAAATGACTGGTTTGATGAGAACTCAGATGATATAAAGCAGATGTTGGCTGAGAAACACCATATCCATACAGCATATTTAAATGATCCAAAATCTACATCCAAGAAAGACGCTTTCAACAACAGGCGTAGAATCGTCCAACATAAACTACGCCAGATGCGGGATTCATGGCTGAGTAATAAAGCAGATGAGCTCCAAGGCTTTGCTGACAGCCATGACTTGAAAACTTTTTACCTTCCACTCAAAGCGGTCTACGGTCCAACATCATCAGGATCATTTCCTCTCCTTAATGTAGATGGAAAAACACTAATTACAGACAAGGAAAAAATGCTCTAACGCTGGGCTGAACATTTTAATAATATTCTGAACCAGCCATCATCTATTAACGACGAAGCCATCAACCGCCTGCCCCAAATTCCTATAAATGAAGCATTAGATGATGTACCAACTCTGGAGGAAACTAAAAAAGCGATTCGTGAACTGTCTAGTAGAAAGGCCCCCCGGCTCCGATTCAATTCCTGTTGAGGTTTATAAAGATGGCGGTGCAGTTCTGATAGAGAAACTTCACATGATCTTCCAGCAAATGTGGCAGAGTGAAACCATCCCACACGATCTCAAAGATGCGTCAGTTATACATCTATATAAACGTAAAGGTAATCGCCAAGACTGTAACAATCATCGAGGCATCTCTCTGTTATCAATCGCTGGGAAGATATTCGCCAGAATCCTTTTGAATCGCCTTACGGCTCATCTTGACAAAGGTCTTTTACCTGAAAGTCAGTGTGGATTCCGGAAAGAACGTGGAACCACAGATATGGTGTTCGCTGCAAGACAGCTACAAGAAAAATGCCAAGAAACAGCAACTGTGACCTGTACACAGCTTTCATCGACTTGACAAAGGCGTTCGACACGGTCAGTAGAGAGGGTCTATGGAAGATCATGGCAAAATACGGCTGCCCAAAGAAATTTATCACAATAGTGCAGCAACTGCATGATGGAATGCAGGCTAGAGTTCAGGAAAACGGTGAGCTATCAGAGCCTTTCCCCGTCTCAAATGGAGTTAAACAAGGGTGTGTACTTGCACCGACTCTGTTCAGTATCATGTTTTCTGCTATGCTGACTGATGCTTTTAGAGACGGGGACACAGGAATCGACATTAGTTATCGTATTGATGGAAAATTGTTTAACCTTAGGAGGCTTCAAGCAAAAACCAAGGTCAAATCACACACCATCAGAGATCTTCTGTTTGCTGATGATTGTGCCCTCAATGCTGGCTCAGAGGCTGATCTGCAGCATAGTGTGGATAGATTCTCTGAAGCCTGCGCCAACTTTGGGCTTACCATCAACACGAAGAAAACAGAAATCATGTACCAACCAGCTCCTGGCACAGTTTATACTGAGCCAATCATCAAGGTTAATGGTGAGAAACTGAATGTTGTGAACAGATTCACATACCTTGGTAGCACACTATCCCAGAACATTGTCATTGATGATGAGGTGAACACCAGGATCTCCAAAGCCAGCAGCACATTTGGCAGACTATACACCAACGTTTGGCATCGAAGTGGCATTAGTCTACAGACAAAGCTGAAGGTGTACAGAGCTGCGGTGTTTCCAGTGCTGCTATATGCATGTGAAACATGGACTGTATACAGGCGCCACGTAAAGAAGCTAAACCACTTCCATACAGTCTGTCTCAGGAAGATAATGAACATCAAATGGCAAGACAAGATCCCGGATACCGCCGTTCTTGACAGAGCTGGTATCCCTAGCATTGATACTATTCTGATGCAGTCCCAGATTTGCTGGGCATGTCATGTAGTCCGCATGCCAGACCATCGACTGCCAAAGATACTCTTTTATGGTGAGATGCAGAAGGGTAAACGCTCCCATGGTGGCCAAAAGAAGCGCTTCAAAGACACGTTAAAGACGTCATTGAAAACCTTTGACATAAACCCAGACACATGGGAAGCTGCTGCGCAAGACCGAACTGCTTGGCGCACATCTCTTCGTAAAGGTGCAGCGGCATGCGAATCATCCAGAAGAGCAGCAGCGGAACAGCGGAGACAAGCTAGAAAGGACCGTGTAATAAATCCTTCACATGAAGCAAACATTCCCTGCCCACACTGTCCGAGATCTTTCCAGGCCCGCATCGGGCTCATCAGTCACCTTCGTACCCATAGACTAACCTAACATATTCCTAAATAATTGGATGAACAGAGAGTGGTCTTCATCACCCGTGATGGACGAACAACAAGAGCTGTGCATAGCTCGCAGCTAGTCCGTGAATGGACTGATCGGCTGTGTGTGAACGGCCGATTCTCGTGACTGTTTGAGCGGGAAAGGTGTATCCCCGGGCAGTCTGTCCTAGGCGTTGACAGAGGAAAGTCAACCCTGGGTGTTTCTCTAAGTGTGCGTTCCCGACCAGTGTTCGGTGAAGATGTTTAGAGTGTTTTGCAATGTGTGTCTCGATGGAGACTTTTGTACAGGACTGTATTGAATATTCTTTCATGTGTTACATTATTTGAAGATAGTACGTACTTTGATATTAACTGCAGTGTGGAGATTAATGAAGCTATTATGTAGCGTGAATAATGAAGGCCATGATTTTGTACAGGCCGTATTTGATATTAACTGCAGTGTGAAGATTAATGGAGCTATTATGACGCTATTATGAAGGCCAGGATTTTGTACAGGCCGTATTTAATATAACTGCGGTGAAGGCAGTCCTTGAGGGATTTTGCTATTGTGCACGTTCGATGAGGAGTGCACTATTATTCTGTAATTGAGCTCTATGAAGAAGACATTTAAGAGTCGGAGACTTATCGACTTTATAAGGCCATATTTATAACTGCGGTGAAGGCAGTCTTTGAGGGATTTTGCTATTGTGCACCTTCGATGAGAAGTGCGCCACTATGTGTGGTAACTCAGCTCTGTGGGGTGTTTGGAGCTTATATGAGGAGTGCACCGCTATTTATAATTGAGCTCTAAGAAGAGACAGCGCTGATGATTTCATATATTATTACTGGAGGGATCCAGGAACGTATATTAGTAGCACTGCGATGTTTGCAGGCTACCGAAAGAGAGAGCGCTGATGATGATTATTGTAGTAGTACTGCGATGTGAGCAGTCTTTCTGGATGAGGCCATATGTATCAGGCCGTATTTATAACTGCGGTGGATGCCGTTTATTAAGGAACATTGTTAATGGGTACCTTCGATGAGAAGTGCGCCACTATGTGCGGTAACTGAGCTCTGTGGGGTGTTTGGAGCTTATGAATTCACTTACCTGATGCCTTGTACTTTATGCTGTAATTTTCGTCTGTGTCATCGTGACTGTGTGTAGTGTTAATAAAACTGTTCATTAACTGTTACCAGTCGTTCTACGCTACATGGCTTCTATGTGTGTTGCTGTGACGAATGAATGCACCAATACACACTTACTTTGAACAGTCCAGGCAGTGACAGTAATAACATATTTATAAATAGCCCTGTGTGGGCGTGGCCTATAATCAGAACGATTTAGTGGTCATCATTACTGTACAGCTATCAACACTGTCATACTTTTACAGTGGTAGCAACATTACCAGTATCACTAAGTGCTTACTAAAAGGCAACAGCAAAGAACATTAACATTCCCCTATCAAGTCTCTATAAAGACAAAACGTTTACTAAATTTCTCCCACCATTTATATTCATTTTAAACTGTTGAAGAATAATTGATCATTAAATTTGTTTTATGTTATTTTACAAATTCTCAGTTGAATTAATTATTACAGAACGAAGGGCACACGTGTGAATCCTGATTTTAATATATATATATATATATATATATATATATATATATATATATATATATATATATATATATATATATATATATATATATATATATATATACACAGTAGAACTCCATTTATCCGAACCCCATGGGACCGAGCATCGTTCGGATAATCAAATGTTCGGATAATTGGATTACATAATGTATCGAGTACATGTACACATATTTCTAAAAATAATTAACCATCACAAGGAAAATACACTATAAAACATATTTACTTGTACTGTAATAATAATACCCACACTGTATTAGATCACTGTATCACCAAAATCTTTTATTACACTGCAGTGCATGTACTACAGTACTTGTATTAATTATTTTTTGTTAAGAAAGAGAAATGTTTTCAAAATAACATTACAAACGATTCAAAACCAGGCGCAACTTACGTATATATGTACTTGCACAGATGTAGCCCACTATTTAAAATAATGAGGAATCCTCTTTTGCACCAAACTGGATAGTCTCCTTTTGGCTGCTAAGTCCCGCATTCTCTTCAACAGCAGAAGCTGTGTAGGACAGCTGTCATCTTCTTGCTCGTACCAAGCAATCGCTGTTTCTAGTGCTATAAAGGCCTCTTCAGGACTTGGTCGACGTTTTGGTTTTTCTTCATAATCTACAAGTACATCATGTACTTCTGAGGAGTCTTCATCATCGGTCACTACATGTATTTGGTTTTCTTCTTGCACAAAAGACAAAATTTCTTCGTCATTCAAAAACTGAAAACCAGAATCATTATCATCTTCTAGCCACATGTGTACATCATCTTTGTCACAGTCCGAAAATCCGGGCATTGCTTGAAACAGTTCAGAAACTTCATTTATACAATCATCATTTGTGTCCACTGCAGTAGTTTCATTTCCTCCTTTTTTCCCAAGCAATCTACTCCAAGCCTTGTTGAGATTATCTTGTGACAGGGTGGTCCAAGCATCAGCTAACATATAGCAGCAGTCTTTGAGATTAAGCTTTTTGGAAAACGCCACCACACTTTCTTCATCTTCAGTCAACAATAAACGACGCAGGACTTCCTTCTTGTACATCTTTTTAAGCTTTGCTATAACACCCTGATCCATTGGTTGAATCAGTGCTGTTACATTGGGAGGCAGAAAAATTACTTTAAAATTTGCATCAACTGCATTCAATGTATCCGTCTCTGGATGAGATGGTGCATTGTCCAGTAGAAGAATTACTTTTTCAGTTTTCTTTTCTTGTTCTCTCAACCTCTTCACATTTGGGATGAACTGATTTGTATACCAATCAAGAAATATTTCACTATTCATCCAAGCACTCTTCTGTGCTTTGTAACACAATGGGAGACATGTCACATTCTTTAAACAACGTGGTTTTTTGGCTTTGCCGATCATTAGCACCGGTAAACGATGACTTCCACTGGCATTTGCGGCTACCAAAATTGTTACTCTCTCTTTGCACTTTTTAAACCCAGGGGCAGCTGCTTCGCGCTGAGATGCAAGTGATTTTTGAGGCAATGATTTCCAGTATAAGCCAGTCTCATCGGCATTATACACATCATCGAGTGAATAACCTTCTTCTTCCAAAAAAGCCAAGAATGTTTCTTTAAAATTTTTAGCGGCAGTTGCATCGCTAGATAAAGATTCCCCTTGAATCTCCAATTCTCGTATGCCATGACGAGATTTAAAGTTTCTTAACCATCCCTGGATAGCCTTAAAGTCAGGAGGACCGTCAAGTTGATTGTTGAACTGAAATGCCTTTTCACACAACAGAGAACCAGAGATAGGTTCCCCTTTGCTTCTTCTTTGCACAAACCATATATACAAAGCCTCTTCCAATTTCACATCTTTCGCATTTCTCATGGTTTTACGTTTCTTCGACCCATTTTCACTATCAAATTTCGATGCAAAACTCATAATTTCTTCTTCTTCCTTGTTCGCCCTGAAAAGGACGGTGGTTGCGTTGTGTCTGTTTACGCCGTAGCTGTGATATCTGCACCTTTCGGTCGACACATCCGACTTCAGCATGGCATTTTTAGGGACCGGGTTTGCCTTCCCATTGCGATCTGTACTCGCTCAGCCAGACTGCACTGATGCAGACTGTTTCCAGGACCACCACGTGGAGGTGGAGTACGGTCTTAGTCAGCTCTGGTTCGCTGACTCTGATGCAAGCAGTCAAGCTATGGGTCGCTGATTGCATTCACTATTGCTGCATCTTTGGGTCCCACTCATAATTTTATCCTTGTTACTTTTGATGTCAGAGACGGTAGCTTTCCCAACATTGAACATCCTCGCAAGTGAAGACACAGTTTCACCTTGTCCTAGTCTCTTGATAATTTCTGTTTTCGTTTCAATTGACAAAACATTGCGGTTCCTTTTATATGCTTTAGGCCTACTGGAAGATGCCATATCGCACAGAGAAATACTTGTACACCAAAATTATTCTGCTGTAGTAGCAGACACAATTATTTTAAGTTGAACTGTCTGTTTAGCCAGTGTTCTACCTAGAACGCACACGTACACTTTATTGGTAAACCAGATATTAACTGACTTTATGATCTAACTGACTTCCTGTACGTAAGCGACCGACCATTAGCCCATCCCATTCTCTACAAATTGTTCGCACACATTTGAAGTTTGCCGCATCAAAAGATTCAGAATTTTAGTCTAACGTGACTGTGGCATCTGATTTTTTTTTTTTTTTTTCTAGAACAAGTGTTCGGATAATTGGATGTTCGGATAATTGGGGTTCGGATAAATGGAGTTCTACTATATATACTCTGTCCCAAAAGTAAGTGTACTGATTTGCCTATGTACGACTAGACAAAGTAACACCTCATTGGTGGATATCGGCGCATGGGTAGAGACATTAGCTGCATGTCTAGACTTGTTTCAACTCGATCGGTTGAGTCATTCCAGCGCTACTGCAGTTTGTGTAAGGTCATGTTTTAATACCTCGTTACGTTTGCGATGGAGCGAAATATCGAACAACGGTATGCTATCACATTTTGTGTGAAACTCAAGAAGTCCTGCTACCGAGACATTTGAAAATTTAACAGAAGCTTATGGAGATGCCACTCTATCGAGGAATATGGTTTTTAGGTGGTACAAAGCTTTCAAAGAAGGCCGAGAAAATGTTGAAGACGAACCTCGTTCCGGAAGGCCAATCTTGTCAACAAACGATCAAAATGTGGAAGTTGTGCGAGCTGTGATGGCGAAAGACCGCCGATTTAGTGTCAGAATGATTGCAGAAGAAACTGGTTTGGATAAAAATGCAGTTCATAGAATTTTAATAAACGTTTTGCACATGCAAAAAATGTGTGCACAAGTGGTGCCCAAAGACTTGTCTGTAGAGGGAAAAGAGAACCGGTTGGAAATTTGTCAGGATTTGCTGGGAAGACTCGTCATTGAACCAAATTTCTTGGATAAAGTAATTACAGGAGACGAATCATGGATGTTCGAGTATGATCCCGAGACCAAACGGCAAAGTGAGGAATGGCACACGATAAATTCTCCTCGTCCGAAGAAAGCATGCATGAGCAGATCCAGGATGAAAACGATGATTATCGTTTTTTCGACAGCCGTGGAATTGTGCACAAAGAATTTGAATTTGTAACCTCCAGGACAGACGTTAATCAGGCCTTCTACAAAGATGTCTTGGAACGACTTCGAAAACGGGTCCTACGAGTCCGAAGGGACATTGCAGATGATTGGGTGCTGCACCATGATAACGCGCCTGCTCACACAGCGCTTTCAATTCGAAAGTTTTTGGCGAAGAAAAACATCCCCACACTTCCATAACGTCCCTACAGCCCGGACCTAGCTCCGTGCGATTTCTACCTCTTCCCTAAGTTGAAATCTAAGTTGAAAGGTACATCATTACGGGACTGTGGAAAACATCCAACAAATTGTAACCGATGAACTAAGCACTCTTACAGAAAATGACTTTCAGTATTGCTACGATCAGTGGAAAAAACGTTGGAAACCACTGTGTAACTTCCCAAGGGTCGTACTTTGAAGGTAACTGTAATTTCAGGTGAGTCTTATATACATTTTAAATAAAAAATCAGTACACTTACTTTTAGGACATATATACTATTTACATCTGAAGAGCCAATAAGAATAAGAATAATAATAAGAGGAATTTCGCTGAATTAAAATCAGCAGGGGGCTTGAACGAACTACTTATAAGATAACCCATCCACAAAAAAGCGATGGGAAAGATAAAGAGTTAACGTGCTCAGATTTATTTGGCATCGTTCTCGATTTCTTAAATATCTTGTGCAAACTCCATAGAGGTAGAATCATCATTATCCTTCTATCTAACAACTCTGCCAAGAGTAATCTGGCGCGAAGGTAGACACCTTTGAAGATCCACATTAGATACTTTAGATTTTGGCCACTGTTGGGCCACTACTGCAGACCAAGGGGAGGCAACCCGTGACATGTGGGAGTATGATATCATTAGGATCCATTGGTTCTGAAAAAATGTCCATCAAATATATTCTCTGTACTGTTAACCATATCCGGCACCTTTAGAATTAGATGCGGACGCCATACCTTCTTAGCCACTCTGACGCCCTAAGAAATTCCATCAATTATATTCCCTGTACTGAGAGCTAATCCCATACATTTACAATTAGATGCCATACCTCTTCGCCATTCCGAACCCCAAGGTCTCTTAACAGTCTTAAGTATTAGGACACGAGGGGATGATATGATCAGTTCCGGCCAGAAGTCTTGTCATAATAAATAGGGATGAGAAAAGAGAGTGCAACCTTAGAGAAGAGATTATCAGATTTAATAATTAGGGCAGGTTGCATGACATAATGTTTCCGGTTGTTGTTGTTGTTGTTGTTTAACTAGAGCTGCTGAAGACTCCTTGATATTTTCCACTGTAGATCAAGACTCTTCCTGTGGCTTTTCTGCCATTCCGAAACGTGTTTAAAGGGTTGAAGTCAATAGCTCCAATTTCTCCAGCTTGGCTTGCATTTAAAGGATCGTCACATCTGGTCCCAACCTAGGAGTAAGAAGTGCGTGGCATAGGCATACTGTGCATTCCCCACCATCCAAGGGGGTTCTCCAGCTATGCAGAGCTAAAATACTGTATTATGGTTCCGGGCTCTCCCAAGAAATTGTCACGTCCTACACAAAGCCACTTCTCAGCTTCCCCTGCCTATCACTGGGTCCATAGTGAGATCCTTCTGCGTGCAGTCAACTAATTCAAATAATTACAAACCCGGGGCTCAAGTGACTTCTACAAGCTTAGTGTGCAATGCTGGGTTCTCATCACGTTTCACAACAGGGAGAATCTCTGGAAGTGTGTGGATGATTTCAAAAGTCAATGAGGATGTAATTAGCCTCACAGAAATTGGTTTACTTCCACGTACATATATTGTAGCATTGTGAATTGCTGGTAATATAAGGATGACTCCAGATATGCCTCTATGCATAATGTTTCCAGTAAATGTAACACGCAAGTTGTAAAACCTTATGTGATCATGTCAATAATTTTCATGGTGATGGGTAAGGGAAACATTTACTAAAATAAGATACCTTACCTTGTAGTTGGTTTAGAATTTAGAACCCTATAATAAACTAAATTGTGACCCGAGTTCCCTTAAGAGAAACATCACGCGGTTGCGTTGCGTTGGCAAAATTTTAATCTTTAAAATATTAAGCGTTTTGCAGATCTCCACACTGCAAATCCACCTTCGGCAAAGAAGATTCCGGACGAGCACCCAATTGTCACGAGTTGTCTTTCTGGCTCTGCAGTAGTGGTCCACTCATGGCCAACTTTGAGTAAAACTATCAGTTTTTTTCCAAAAGGTACCAACCTTTAGCTCAAGATTACTATTGGATGATATGTAAATAGGGGGTTGTCTTGCCCCTATTTTTAGAGAGTCTCTCACATGGATTTTAGAATGGCAAGAACAAAACAACTGTGTCGTCTAAATTGATTGTACACTTTATTATTCTCCACCCACATTCAGTGAAAAATATATTTCTCACAGAAGTGGGCAGAGAATATAATCCTCCTACCAAATCCTCTGCATGGGTGTTTTCTGTTAAGATTTATTGTTTATGAAGGTTGCAATCCCTTACTGCACATCTTAGATCACTGTTTCTTACAACATGTTTTGCAGAGCAGCAGGGACTTTGCCCTTCTTTGCCTGTTAGAGATCCCCGGGAAAACTGCACAGAGCCAACGAGAAAATAGCCTAAATAATAATACAAATAACAAAAAAAGATAACCCTGCTTTGGGATGTAGTCAAACCAAAGATGCTTACTTCAGAATGCGTCTGGACGGACAGCTCTCAACATTTCTGTGGTGGCTAGTTCTTGGGAAACAAACACCCTTTCCCGTCCTCTGAATGCTCGGCTTTCCAGAAGCCATCATTCTCAGTATCTCCACAAGTCACGTGGGACAACCTAAGATGGAGGGAAAAAAAAAAAGTTTTACTCAATCACTTTTTAGACACGCAGGACACACTTATGGCAATTCGGAAAGTACCATAGGTATCCCCGGTAAACAAATATGATTGAAAAAGTCACTTACTATTTTCCAGTTGCTATTTCTTACCCACATATCCCAACTAATTCATATTAAAACAAACTTCAAAATAAAGAAAAATTAACTGCCATGTTTTTACATGAAAAAAGTTATATAACCCTTCAAAACAAGTTAAGGACCATTTTTATTAAGGGTGCAAAGTGAAAATGAAAATGAAAAAAAAAAAATCACAGCACTTCAAATATAACATGACAAAGCTTGATCAGTGACAATCAACACTATTTTCATGACGGTTGCATTAACGTGTGTAAAATGACAGTACAGCATCAATACAACTCTCATTTTCAAATCATTAATGAGAATAACACCAAAGGTTCAACATTGTCAGTAGCGTGTGTGTTCCCTCCATTATTGGCGATACTTTCAAGGCATCGCTATCGCATGGAAATGATGAGCTTGCGAATGAAGCATTGGGGCACTGCCTGCCACTGATGTGAAGTACAAGAAGCAGTTCATGCAGAGTTGCTCGAGATGGCTGATGTTGCTTCCACTCGTCGCCCAAGCTCGTCCCAAAGATGTTCTATGGGATTCAAATCAGGACTGTTTGCAGGCCAATCCATTCTATTGACACCCGCTTCTTGCAGGAAAGCATTTTACTGCACGAGAAAACGGTGTGGTCTTGCATTATCATCTTGAAGGACTGCATTGTGGTCCCAATAACTTGCAGGGCTGGGATGGCAAGAGGCTGTAGAATCTCGTCACGGTAGCGGTCACCATTCAGATTCCCAATCACATGATAGAGGGGGGGTTCTGTGGAGTAACTAATGCCTCCCCACACATCAACTGATCCAGCCACCATATCGGTTACGTTCGATGACTGCGCATCACTAAAGTGTTCACCACGACGCCTCCTATACTCTGATTTCGGTCCATCTGTAGGCTACAAGACAAATCGGGAACTCATCCGTGAAACATAACGTTAGCCCAACACTGTTCACGTCAGCCCACTGCACGTGCTGCACTACACCATGCTAACCGAGCCTTGCTCTGTGGGCAGCAGTCAAGGTGGTCGAATGGCTGGACGACAAGCACGAAAAAACGTTTGGCATCGTGAAGGCGATTCCGAATAGTTCTGATCATCTGACTACAGTGTTGGTAGCATCTCTGAGGAAACTGTCTGATAACATTTGCACTTGCTAGTTCTCCGTTGCAGTGCTTGCCTCTGGGAGTATTAAGCGATCTTCCTCGAGGCTGTAGTGACTCTTAGGACGAACCTTGTTGCGTTGCCGTTCCATCGACGATTCCAGTCTGGGCAAAGCCGCTGCTGCAGTCTGACAATAACCTGTATGTGCAACTCTGCAAGACCTCTGTGGCGGGGTGGGGGGGGGACAGTTCGGAACAGCTAAAGACCTTACGGCAACCACGCCAAATGGCTCTTCCTTTATCCCACTAACACTCAGCTTTCGTTCGTTGAGGCATAATGTGTGACAAATGTAATGTTTTTTCTTAGTTATGCAGCTCTTGTGTTGCTTTTAAAGTCAATTTGGTGTGTACAGCTCAAGGACCAACATTATAGTCTACCACATTGCAATCACGGCATTTTTGGAATATGCAGGATTATTTTTTTTTCATGCACAGACATCATTTAAAAACACACCACCTTTTGGCGTTCTCAGCAGCAATTTTTTTCAGCGTGCTTTGCTGAGGGGCCTGAATCACTAGCACACTAGGTATGCTGGTGGCCCCTGCACGTGTTGAATGTTGGTCGTTCGAGAAAAAAATCAATGTCAGGATTAATTGCTTATGAAATATTAATAGTTTTAAAATTTTTATTATTTTTGGATCAATTTTTCACTCTACTGGTCCTTAACTTCTTTTGAAGTGTATATAAAATCGTACTAATATGTACATTTCACCCGTGTGTTACGGGGGCCCGAAAGGGGAGCAAAGAATAGTAAACACTGCACCATTACCACGCCCTGTCGTTATTAAAAGCGACTAAGGAGGGTATGGGAATGGTGAGGCTGTTTACCCCATCCGCCGTAATATACAAATTACGCACAGTGGGCTGATCCACCTGCTTGCCAACCAATATGGAATTACGGAAAAACAATGATAGATTGTTTGGTCTGTTTTTGATTCCACATAAGACGCCACTAGGCGTGTTCCGTGGAAACATGCAGATAGATCGATTCAATTTGTTGTTGCCCTTAAGACGCCAACTAGGGCGTTAATGGCCTACATACTGCTTTGCCGGTTGATGGCTAAGGATGGAAGAAGAAGGGAATATGTACATTACAGCTGAGCGTTGAGATCCGGTTTATTCAATTAAGAGACTTCACCTTCTTCTTTGATTCTTAGGCACGCCAACTGGACAGGGGCAGTTCAGTGGCCATTCACGCTTTAAGGGGCGTCTTGTAGGCCACGGCAACAAACTTGCCTTCCATCTTGTTCGTTTCGGCGGCCATTCCTTCGTACAGTTGCCCCAAGCTGTGGTTCATTCTTTTGCCACCTCGGCTCTTACAGGGTCTCCGTCAAGTTTTTTTTTTTTGGGTCGGCCTCTCTTTCGCTTTTCCTTCTGGGGTCCACACCGCATAGCTGTTTCTGTGATTACACATATCTAGTTTACTCATATTATCCAAAAAATATAATACAAAAAATTCATATTCCCCTCCTCCCCCCCCCCCCCCCCCCCCCCCCCCCCTCCCCCCCCCCCCCTCCCCCCCCCACCCCCCCCCCCCCCCTCCCCCCCTCCCCAACCCCTCCCCCATACTAATCACCACCCCCCCCCCCCACCAACCCCGCCGAAGCAGATGCTACTTGACTGTTATTGTGTCTCGAAAGGACGCCGGAGTCTGCTGTCGATCTGATCCCATCACCCTCAGCGATAACTGCCAAGGTTCCTCTTATGTGATAGTGTCTTGCCAGTAGTCCGTGACTTGAAAGCCGTGTACATATCTGAGCATCAGAAATACGAGCTTGCATGTGGTTGTTTGATAGCCAGCCGCAGTTCTCGCTGCCATATCTCTCCCCTTTCTTTATATGATTTCCTTTACCAAGCGCCACACTGTACTTGCCCTACCCATCGGCCCCTCATAACTAGTGATAGGAGATCGTAGCTGAGCATGGATACGGATCGTACGATTTGCACGAGTATGGCTGTTGATGCATAGGTAGAGACAAGGTCGCGCGTGGAGAGATACAGAGTAGCGCACTATCACTTCATCATACATACTCCTCTGTGTCGTGAATTTATTCCCTCCGCATCGCAACCATGACCATTCTATCTGTGTGACACACAGACCCTAGACTGCTATACGCAGTGAAAGGTCCCACAGTTCGCCCCCGTGCATCGCTCGATCCAGCACTTGTCGCGGAGCCTGCGCAGTAATTTGATCTTCATGAGCTGGGTACAGGCCTTTCAGATCTACTGGAAGTATTCTTACACGGATGCTTTTGTTTTAGGACTAAGGGTAGTAAAGTCTGTATCTCAGCATTTTAACGTTCCTATCCGTGTATGTCTGATGTCGTCCCTACATAGTTACCCCCCACCCCACTTGTATCACAAAAGACCCCCCCCCCCCCCCCCCCCGGAGCCGCGCTGAGCACGATACCCCCTCCCCCCCTCCCCCCCCGTTCCGCCCAGCAATCCCCCCCCCCCCCCCCCCGGGTGCGGTCTCGCATGCATCAATAGGTACGCAAATCGCACGTTCGTCTAGTATGCCCTCATTGCCTCCGGTTCCCCACTTTTATCGGGGACCCTTAGACTCGCCCCTACATTGAGCTGCTATGGACACCCCAGTCATCTCACAGGACCGAATAATCGCTCAGACCACACCCCGCTGGCAATTACCCACCTCAGTTCTATTTGGGTTATTTCCGGTTTGTTCAATTCGGGCGAACATATCAAATAATGATTGAACATTGCAGCTCAGCGTTGGAGGCTGAGATCCGGGGTTTTGTTCCATAGTACCATCACTCGTCATCTTTTTCCTTCTCTTTTTTTGATCCATTGGTGGGGACTACATGCTTCAGGATCACAAACTCATGAATTTTTACAGTAATGTCTCTAATAATTGTAAATTCATAGACATAGCTATGGAAGTTTTATAATGAGCAAATGCTAAAATAAAATTAATATCAATGGAGCCGAGAAGTTAATAATTAGCATACAACAAAATTAAAAAGAGCTTATCATGTAATTCAAAGGAACACAAATATTAATTCAAAACCAGTTTTTTGGGGGTATTACTTGTTTATTATGGATGTCCTCATTCCCTGAGGGGCAGGTCTCCTAACTTTTCCTAACACTTTTCTCTCCGAAAGGGGTAGGAACAATTTTTACCATTCATATGAGGCCCACTTTCAAAGGAAAGTCCATCTCTTGATCATAAATAATATTGTTTTGTCGTTGAGGATAATGCTTGTAAAGTTTCTACGCTGGAATTTTTTCCTGAAAAGTATAATGGGAGAATAAGGTTAACCCTTGGATTTATAAACAGGTAGATGACGATGTTGAGCGTTTCTACTGAGCGGACAGAGTGAGTTAAAAGCGCTGCCTTCTCCGCACGGCCATGGTGCCCGGTTCGAAAAACACGATGGCCTCAACCTCAGGTTCTACTCAGCCTGTAATATGGGTACCTGACCACTACTACGTGACTTAAAGAAGAATATAGGCAAGCGAGGAAGGAAAACTGGTCACCCCACAACTCTCAATGATGGACATAGTCTAGATGAACTCTAGATTCCCCTTCGGCAGTATAACGCTAAGGCACTACTTTTATAAGTACTTGCACTCTCATTACCCGTCTGCTCACCTGGTGGAGCTTAAGCACATCAACAAAGTTCATACACAGGGTCTTCAAGTTCCTGTGGCAATCAAGTTCTATGTCTTCCGTGTATTTCCGCGTTTGTGCTGTTTGCACTTCCTTTCTCGCGTTATGTCCTTGGGTCTCCTTCGAAACATTTCTTCTTCGCTAAGCGATCAGAGTTCTTTCGTTTCGGCGGCCACAGTTTCCGGGGATCGAGGACCTGTTAGCGTCAAAGTTCGTGTCTAACCCGGCTGTAGATGAGTCACACTGGCCTCTGTTCTTGGGTAAGGAAAAGCGTGATAGTCAGAGAGAAAATAAAATGGTTCTACACCAAACTCATAATGCTGGATCCTAGTTTTCAATCCTAGATATTTATTTTTGACCTCTTATCAATTCACACCCCCTACAGTAGTTTTTGCTATGGCGACAACCTTCAACCTCTACTCTCTATCTTCCCGTAGGACCATCCCCATAATCACAATGATCTGCCTTGTGCTACGTATCAAGCTTGGTTTCCACCAATGTATCACAAAGCCAGTGTAACTTCTTCAAGGTGCCAGTTGCTCAAACTATTTTCGTCATTCCAGGGTATTTATTCCGGGAAGGTATGCATGCAATGATAAAATTCAAGATTTGAAGCGTGACAGAGGTTTACCGTTATCTTTCCTACCACATTTCATTGTTTATCATACCGGACATTTATTGCATCACGTCTCATTTTCTGTTCTTAAATTATTGTTTTAACATCTAACCTTCCCTCAAAAAAAAAATCTTGGTCATCTCGGGACTTCAGCGACCATCCGTTTGCTAATTTAGGGTAATGCTATGACTTTCGTTTTCAACCACCTTATCACACCCGGGGATATGTGGAGTGAAATATGGGTGCTACAACAACACATTTCATACCAGGACAGTGCATGGGCACCCCAATTAAGAAGTTAAACAATCTTTGGGATGACACCAAAGTGCGATTATCTTATCATTTGATAATCAGTTATAGGTCTGAACCACTTTGTAGATTGTTGGTTAGACTGAGGAAATTAAATACAAACCCATTTCCGGTTAGATTCTGGCTTGTCAGAGGAATAATTATTCATCTTGAAAGAGATTATCCTGTGAATAGATTATGATAGTTCGCGAGAGTGTAAAACATGAATCGATTATTAGAGGGGAAGCTGGACATACCATATGTGGAGAGGTTATTTGCTTAATTTTTTTGCGGGGTGGGTGTCACCGCAGGAACTTTTACAGTGAGAGGTAGGGGGATTAACATTCCCACCAAATATATACCCCAAATTGCATGCTATGAAGGCTTGGCATTTGAGATTGTTAAAAAAATTGGCAAACATTTCTGATTGGAGCAAAGTCATAGTGGGGGTATATGTGTAAAGTAGCCCGCAGACCACGTGTTAAGAGGCCATCTTACTATCAGGCTTGCCGAACACTATTTCTCTGTGCTAGATGTATGTATTCCCAAAAATATTTGGGGTGAGGTTGTATATTTATACTGTTCTATATTTTCCAGCGATTTATTTAACATGTGATAATTGCTAGTTGGATGATCGTCCAAGGCTTAAGAGGCTGGGAACACCTCAGCATTTATGAATGATGGTTTCAATGAACACACACTGCAAGGTGGAAATCACAGGCGTAGCTTTAGCGCGACCGCGTTTCTCTGTTGACAGAGTATTGCCAATTCTTGGCCTTTGTGGTACTGTCTTGCCAGCTAAGTTCCATTGGAGCAGGGAGGTGGATGTTGACAGAAGTGATGTACATACTTTATTGGAACGAGACGCTTAGCATTTTAAACCCTTGCATATGTTAATGTAAGTCTGTTGTCAATCTGCATTTGCAGCAGATGGAGTGTTTTCCGCCTCACTGGGGATTAAACACTTAATGCTCAGAGAGGGTATATTTCTGAGGCAGATGGGATGGTGTCGGAATGAAAAAAAGGGGAGTGGGGGTGGGTGGAGGGTTTTGATGTTCGTCCAAGTTAAAAGTATTAATTGTCTTCAGATGTGAGGTCAGCTTGCAAAGTCCCTTGAGTTACTGCAATTGTTGAAGTTGTTCTCAGGGCATCTGTCTGCCCTACCAACCTACGTCACTCATAGCTGCTACCCATATTTTTGAATCCTATCCCTTTTGTACTCTTTGGTGGTTGGATGTGGATTCATGGCCAAGTGGATCTAGGGTAAACCTTATGCAATGGTAATGTTAATGTAAAATGACAACAAATTCTACACCTTTGTGGAATACTTAATGAAAAAACAAGTAATTCGGTTACAAAGTCGCTGGGTTTATTCTTGATTGATATTCTTTTTTACTTCCTTATTTTGCCTGTTAATCTCAATGGCATGGGAATTACTGGTATGTTTAAGAACTCAATAATATAATGACCTATTTTATTTACAATGCAAAGTAATTTTATTCATTTTCTGTGTCTGTTTTCATTATTTATCCAGCAAATTGTCAGGCCTGACAGGAAGTGTTCTGATGAAATTCAATCATAACTCCTTGATTGGACACATACGGTTCGGAGAGTAACGTCATTGTATCTTTCATGTCAAGAAAAATGTTTGATTTATTATTGTTGGAGTGTTGGGCTTAAATTTTTCTTACTGTAAGCCCGTGGGATTTATTTGGGCTTCTACGTTTGTATATTGAGTCATAGAACTTGATAGTGATTGTTGGTCGTTCAGTCAGACAACCAAATCTTCCCGAGCTGCAACCGTCTGGATATACTGCTTCCGGAACTCTTTAGAATAAAGGCTGCAACAGGTAGTTTTTGTCTCGAGCTTGCAAGCTTCTGTGTAGTACGTATTTTTTGGTGAAAGTGGGCTCACTGATTGTTTCAAGATGGATCCCTGATATTCAGGAAGATTAATGCGTCCTCAGTACCATTCTAGACACTATCTCATCTCTAAACAATTGTCAACATTATACTATCAATTTCCATAGTTCAGTGAAAGCGGGATTACATAAACTAGCTATTGTTCCTATCTGATTTGGTGCGCTTATCGTCGTTCTGATCAGGTAATCTTCAAACATGTCCGTTGGGGAATTTATTCTGGTTGGTCTGATTTGAAGAAATTTATAGTTAAGTTATATAAAAGTCATGTGCAAAACTCTGTGACTTTGCCTGAAGACGGCCATTGGTTTGCTGGCCTACCACATTATAATAATGTCATTATTTTATTTCCACTCTATGTCTTGTTCAGTCTCTCCCAAAGTTTCGGTGGTTATTATGGTGCCTGCCTGGGGGGGGGCTTTTATGCTCTGAAATGATTATCTTCGCCTAATATCTTTTGTGGCATGGCAAGCAAAGGTTAAGTTATAGCGTCTTTAAGGTGACGTTTCCTCATTACGCATCTATAAGGCCTAACATTTCAATAAATAAGATACCATATCAAATATTGACTGCAGGTTTATATAACCATGTTCCTGGTTGGATCTTTCAGCATCAATGAAATATTACCACAATTTGTAGGTTGTGTGGACCGGCGATCATTGGGCACATTCAGATCTGTTACTGATTGCAGAAAAACAGGCGCAAGGCTCTGCGTTCATGTACATTACTTGCGTCTGAAAGCTAAACACTGTACTTGTGAGATTTTAATTTTCGTATGGGTCGTACTAATGATGGTTTCAAATCGTTTTTATCACTCCTCTTAGTCTATTCTACCACCTGCCAATCGAATGTATGTTTTGCCCAGCTAGCTTCTTTTTGATTTCAACAAATAAATTCATGATTTCCATAAGAAACCGTGCTGCTGTAAAGGCTAAAAATAAAGAACAAACGTTCCCCCTTTCCCTCGACATTGCTCAATTTCAGTATCACACTGCCATAAGCTTTCGCACTTGGTAAGTATGCTTACATGCATTATCCCCAAACACTTAAGGATTTGTTCTCTCTCTCTTCATTGCTTGTACGCGTTTTGCCTAAACGCAAATACGTTCAGTTAGATTTAATTGTCCACTCGGGTACAGGAGAGACGAAGCGGTGCAGTTTCCTTCTCATCTCAATATGCTGATACACTGCTTTATTTAACTTTATCTTATTTGGGAAAAAATATATATGCCCTAGCATATAGCGTATATACTATGGGCAAGTATAGAGTTTATTTTCAAACTTTCCAACCATTCATTCTAACGTTTAGTGTAGACTAAGCAAGTCTGTGACGTACAGCATGTCGGCTATCGTCGTTCTAGTTCCGAGATTCAAAAAAACCAACGCTTGTAAAAGGTTGCATTTTTTCCCGTCTCTCATTTCAATGGGCTGCTCGTTGGAAAGTTGATTCTCTCACTCTTTATTGGGATAACGACAGACTAGGCAGTCAAAATGTTATAGTTACACGTGCAACAAGGAACGGGACAGTATGATGAAAATGTGTATATATTGACGAGATGGTTATCATTCACTTTGCGTTAAGGTTTTCTCAAAACCTGCAGGCGATGACATGTGGTTGAATGGTCGACGATGTCTGGGAACAAACTCCCCTATTTTTATCTCTATAGTATTTGAATTTTTATATTAAATCTATAAGCCATTTTATATATTTGATTGGGGTATCAGGGATCTTACTACATGTATCTCCCCACTTCCGAACCATGCTTACCTGGAAAGCAAGTTTATAATGCCCGTGATACACTTCGAGATCAAACAACGAGTTTGTCACTAGGCTTTTTGATCGTATCCTGATTTTCGTCTGAATCAACGTAAGTGCCTACTCAAGAAATCTGCCCCCACCATTTTTGCGAAACCAGAAGAATGTATTCTATTAGTAAAGTGAATAAGGTCTGGATGAAGCAACGACCACACTCAGAATAACGAGCTGTTCCATGTTTGGCCTGTGCCAAAAATTTTACTCACGGCTGGTGGTCTGTTTGGTCCACGAATGTTCTCCCATAGAGATAGATCTGGAAACTGCTTTATTGCCAGACTAAAGCTAGACATTCTTTTTATCACTTGTTGAATAGTTGGACGTTTAGTTTGCGGATGGCATAAGCAACTGGGTTTCAATTCCCCATCCTGGTGAAGTGGTCCCTTTTGTAAACATGTGGCCCCCTATCCCACATTACTTGGCGTCCGTTCTTACCACAAATTCCTGATCTCAGATCTGGTAATTTCAATATGAGGCTTACTGGTGAGTTTTTCCTTCAACTCATTGTTGCTGCCGAATTCGCACTGTGCCCAAAAAAATTAATTTTTATCAGGTTGTCCCTTTACGCGTTGTAATCTGTATTACGGAGCACTTATAGAGTTAAAATTGTTTTAATGTATTTTGGTAAAATCCAACCACAGTGGACACATAGGACTTCGACACATCTTTTTTAGTCTGTGTCGCGAGCTCTCTTTTGTTTTTTCTGCAATTTCTCCAAGTTCTTGGGGTCAGGGGTCATGCAACCCTCGATGTACCGTATGTCCCAAGAATTCCCAACTCTTTGCATCCAATTTCATTCATTTTGTTGGTCTCTGGCGGTCAAGTTTGCCTCTTCTGATCGCATCGATAGCATATCCAAAATGAGTTAACAGTGTCTTCAAATGTTTCAGTCGCGATGAGGATTTCATCCTATGAAATTCGTAATGCATGGATTTTTCAGTGGATCCAACATTTTTCCGCATCATCCTAGAAAAACACACTAGCATGGCATTTTTCAACCCAAAAAACGGCAACAATGTTGAACTCATAATGACTGCTTCCGAGGTGCTAAAGGCTAGATAAGGTCGAACCTCAGCGCTTTTTCTGGAAAGCTGATAATAGCCTTTGCTAAGATCCACCTGTAGAAAATATTATTTTGCCTTGTTCAGCCTAGCAAATAGTTGATTGGTATCAGGTTATGGATCCACCTGACTTTCTGTGACAAGCATTCATGTTTCCTGTTAAAAAATGCACAGTCTATGTTCCCAGATGGGTTTCCATCAACAAAACCACATAGTTCGCAGAGCTATAAGGAGATTTTCACTTGTAGAGAATTAATTCCCTTCTTTAAACAGGTAATCTATCTCCTCTTTCAAAGCATAATTTCTTTTGCGTATGGTGATTGTTGTTGTTGTTGTTGTCGATATCCCATAGCTGCTGAGCTATATCTTCTACTCTTGGCAGCCCAATGCCATTCTTTAAAAAGTGCAGGTTTTCTGCAGTTGTTTTAAACGTTCCACTATAGTAAGTGTTGGTGACTGTCAGAGGTGTTGTCTGTAAAAGTTTTTTCCTAGCGTTTGTGAGGAGTGATGGGACACTCCATGAGGAGGTGTATGGTTGTTTTCATAAGGATGAGAGAAGTGTCTACACATGGGTAGGTGGTGAGGGTTGATGTGGCTTAGATGGCTATTGACTCTGGCATGTCCTGTTCGAAACTGAAAGATAAGACATTGATTTCTCCTGTTGAGTCTGTTGATGTTGTCGTTGTCTTTTTGGCAGGACTTTTCACTAAAGACATTTCGGCCACTTGGCCCGTTTGCCCATCTGTTCAGCCAGATTTCCTTTGTGTTGTTTCTGAAAATCTGTCTGTTCTCAGGCTGCAGGGTCTGTCCTTTTTTTTTGTTTAGAGGCGCCTGTTTTAGCAAGTCTATCAGCTGTCTCATTTCCTGTTAGATCACTGTGTCCAGGGATCCATTGTAGGGTTACAATGATGGAGTAACCTGTGATCAAATTGTGAACCACTCTTCCACTCATCTTTATTTTCATATGGAGTCTGTTTAAGTGCTTCCAGAACAGAAGTCGAGTCACTTAAAATCACTATGTCTGATGGTTTTCTTTCCATAAGGTCAAACTGCTGGTGTAGTAATTCAATGGCTGTCTTGATGGCCTCATAATTTGAACAATTCTCACCACAGGAGTCACAGAACTCATAAGAGGATCCATCCAGGTACCATATGCAGACGCCATATCTTGCAAAAGAGGTGGTCTTGAAAGCTGAACCATCTGTGTAGGCCTGGTATTGCTGACGTTGGGGAGCTGTTTATGGTCTCCAAGGCAGACGTCTTCAAGATTGGAGGTAGTGTTTCCTTGTGGGCCGTTTTATCTATCATTTGTGTTTTGACAGTTGGTTGATGGAAGTTTTCCCAAGGGGTGGTCCAAAGTATTTGTTTTCCAATTCTCTCTCTTGTGGGAGATGGTGTTTATCATTTTCCTCTTTGGCTATGTCCAGGAGAGATAGTTGTTTCAGTCTTCGTGTTTGTTTCCAAGTGTGAGCAAGTACTTTGTTTGGGTGGTCTTTCTCTTGTCTCCTGTAGCATTCTACAGCTTCAGTCAATGCGTTTTTAAGCCTGATATCCAGCGGCTCTATATTGGCATCTATCTCACATACGGCTGTGGGTGTTGATCTCATCCCTCCGCAAATTAACCTGAGAGCTTGGTTCTGCACACGGTCCAGAGCTGAGATGGTATTAGTACTTACAATGGTCTGCAGGGGGAGGTTATAGTCTATCGCTGATCTCACATAGCCAAGATATAGTTGACGAAGGGTTTGTTTATCCACTCCCCAATTTGTACTAGCTAGCCGTTTGATGAGGTTTAGGCGCTTACATGCTTTTTCCCTGAGGTTGTGGATGTGTCCATCTAGTTTCAATTGTCTGTCCAGTTTTACTACTAGATAGACTGGGTGCTCTTCTTTTGTTAGTGTTTCCCCACTCTGTTTGATGTTGATGTGTCTTTTTGCTATTTTTGTGGCTGCGGGAGAAAAAGTGGTGTATACAGTTTTTCTGCGTATTGATTTTAAGTTTCCACAGCTCAGAATATACTGACATTGTAAGGAGAGCTCTGTTGATCTTGGCTTTTGCCAGGATGGGATATTTGTCAGTAGTCCAGATGGCAAGGTCATCAGCAAACAGCGCCTTCAACACATTCAGATGTTTGGCAAGGCCATTAATGAAGATGAGGAAAGGGTGCAACTTAAAGGAGAGCCTTGAGGCAGTCCTTCTTTCAGCGTTCTTTTCCGTGAAATTGCACCAGCATAGTTAGTAGCTATGGTTCTATTTGTTAGGAAGGCCTGTATCCATCTAATCATTTTCCCTCCTATTCCCATTCTTCTCATCTTTAGCAAAAGTCCCTTTCTCCAAACTCTGTCGTAGGCTTGCTCAAGGTCGATGAACACAGCTATTGTGCTTTTTCCCCTCTTGAAAAGCCATCATCACATTCTGTGTAAACCTGAAGAGGGGGTCATCTGTGCGACACTTACGTCTGAAGCTGCCTGGTTGTTGTCCAGAAGGTTCCAGCTTTCCAACCACCAGTATAGTCTGTTGTTTACCATTCTCTCGACCAGCTTGCCCAAGCATGAAGTGAGGGATATGGGCCTATAGCTTCTTGGTGTTCCTGGTGGTTTCCCTTTCTTCAATATAGGCAAGATGGTTGCTGTCAGCCATGCTGATGGTAGCTGTCCCTCGTTCCCGTTCTATTGATGAACTATAGAAGTGTCTCTTTTGCCTTTGGCCCTAGTTGTCAAATCATCTCATTTTTAATTTTATCTGGTCCTGGAGCTTTATTTTTGGCCAGTTTCCGTAGTGCCATTCTCAGTTCTTGCGGACGGAACGGATCATCGAACGCAGCCATATTGGCTGATCTATGTTACGCGTGGATGTGTTCTTTAGGAGCACTTTGTCTAGTTTCTTTCTCTGTTGTGTTTTTATTTACACTGGCAGTAAAAATTGTTGAAGACATCGGCTTTATTGCTGCTTGATGTTACTTCTTCACCACTTCCATCCACCATAGGTGTTGGGTTTGTCTTTTTTCTTGCTTCCCTCGAGATTATTAAGGAGTTTCCAAACTTTGTTCCCTTCTCTTTTTAAATCTAGTTTATTGCAGTTTTCTTTCCAAGTCTCCCGTTTATTCTTCTTGGTGACATACCTTACTTTTGCTGTCCACCTGTTGTACTCTGTTTTATTTAGGGTGGTGGGGTATTTTTCAGCTTTCTTTTTAGCTCTCTCCTCTCTTTGACTGCTTCAGCTAGTTCAGATGTCCAGTAAGGTTTATACTTCTTATGCTTCCCCCTTGGGATGCACTTTTTGGCAGCTGCTAGGATTGTGGTACATATGTTGTTGTATGTAGTATTAATGTTATCAGTTCTAATGATTTGATTGAATCCAGCATCAGTTTCTCGGCCGTAGCGGTCCCAATCTGCTTTCCTGAAGTTCCAGGATGGTTTACCAAGGGACTTCTGTGTCATCTGTGGTGTTAAAATAGTTGTTAAAACAGGGCTGTGGTCACTTCCCACATCTTCTAAGACTTTGATGATACTATTTTTCTGCTATATCAGCTGAAACAAATGTCAGATCTGGCCGGCTGGTCGAGCCGTGTGCCCTGTGAAGGAGTGTTGGTGGAGTTTCCAAGTTCTGCAGTAGCATTAAGTTGGTACTGCTGCACAACTCCTCAACCTCTAGGCCCGTACTGTTAAACCGCCTGTATCCTAGAGCAGGAATGTGAGCATTAAAATCACCAGCTACGACAGTTTTCTTTAGTATGGGCTCACACTCAGGCAGACCTTTTGATGAGGTCGGGGGACAGTAAATGTTGTGTAGTGTGTACTTGGTGTTATCCTTGCCCCATAGCTTTATTATTTGGTGGTCGATATCCGCTGTAGGGCTGTTGGTTACTGTGGCTTGGGTATCATTTCTGATTAAGGTCATGATGCCTTGGCACTTCAAGCATTCACATTTGTACTGTGTATAACCCGTGATGTTAATTTGTCTCCGTGGGAGTATTGTTTCCTGGAGAAGGGCTACTTGTACTTGATGTTCGTGTAGTATTTTTGTAAGCTCAATTGTCTTGTTCTGTAGTCCAGCTATATTTAGCTGTAAAATGTTAAGGTTCCCCTTCGCTGACTTTTCACAAGGAGCAGGGGATTTATCTCTCTCTGCGCGGGCCTTGGTAACCGAGGCGACGCCCGAGCTCGTATGGAATATGTTGTTTGACTGGCATTGAAGGTATTGGGTGTTTGCTGCAGATATCCCTCCCAAAGAATGCAATGTGTGTGTCTTCCTCCATGAGTATTGGGTTGATTTGCTTGGCCACTCACCTTTTTGGCTCTAAAGATCACTTCGCTTTGGGGGTTCAGGTGGGGTTCACATAGATGCATTCCCCGCTAGTCACAAGCGCTCACGATGCAGGCCTCATTTCTTCACTCTGTGGCTGAGCTTTTGCTGTGACTGTGTCACGTCCTGCATCCTATGCCTTCACGATTTTCCCCAGCACAGTGGTTCTAAATTTCCATTGAGTTTAGTGGCTTTGCTTCCCGTGTCTCAGGAGTTGGACAAAATCTGACGATGGGTGCAATGTCAGGTCGCACGGCACTCTTGCTGCAGCTGGGACGTTGGGCAGGGCCGGATCCCTTCTAAGTAAAGACCTATATTTTACCATCACCACTTCAGGATCTTTGGTGAGGTTTTCGAGGATTGGACAGAGAAAGCTTGGTAGGCAAGTAGAGAAGAGAGAAAGTAGCATTTAACCCATGAGTGGGGTTTGGGTTGGTGTTGGCCAGAGCATGGTCCACTCGCTGGTGGGTATTGCGCCTGCACCTTAAGAGGGGTCCCAAACAACTCCCGACCCAGTTATACAGCCAGGCACTCGGTCGCCCCCATAGCAAACTCTGTGAGAACGGGGTCACCTCGTGAAGGTGCTGCTATGGACACGTTTGTGCAGGAGAGGCCATATGCCAGAAGCTTACTACAAGACAGTAGCTTCCGCGGCGATCACTGCACCTGGATATGAGAGGCTATGTGTTCGCTTCAACATCCATTGATGTAGGTGGAACGTCGTGGCCCGAACCCTACATAGACCCCTGCGAATGGGATAGAATAGGCTCTCATACAGATGGGTATTGGGTCTAATAGTTTCATATCATATTCCAACAAGTTGGTGTGCCCGGTTTGTCCGTTAACACGTCCGTATGATCTTCCAGAACCTTTTGAATCCGCTCCCTCTGATTTTTCGTCAAGTGTTTACTGACTTTGACCTGTGCAGGTGTCTCACAGGGTTTTAAGGGGTATTCGTGAGAGGCTAGTGGTTCGTTTTTCATCTCTGTTGCGATAGCCAAGGTCATTAAATGTATCCCTTCCTGGTTTTGTCTATCCAGATACTTCTTTAGGAGGTTCACATGATAGATTTTCTCTTTCCCTTTCTTATCTATCTTATAATTAGTTCTAGACACCTTCTCTAGAACCGTGTTGGAACCTCGCTTCTTATTATAGTATGCAGCAAATGTTTCCTGCTTGTCTTAGATTACATTAGCGAGTTTCCAGCCAGTTTTGAGAGGAGGGTTCAGCTCGTTCACGTGCTGGTGTGATGAGGTAACAGTCTTTTCTGCTTTCTCATCTGTCCACGGCCTTAATAAGGCTTCCAATGGACTTGGGGTCCTGCCAAATGAAGTGTTGCCGGTGCCATCCGATCGACTTCCCGATAAGCAGCAGCGGGTAAAGATCCCGACGTATCAGGTTTTTACATGTGCCAGCTTTCGCAGGAAGAAATAGGTCCCGTTGAACCTTCTCTGCCTGGCCGTTCCCTTGGGGGGTGATACGTACAGTGAAAGTGCTTGGCCCTTCTTGAACTGAGATCCGATATCAGTCAAGATTTGGTGGGGAAATCCTAATCTTGTGAATATCGTGAGTAATGCCTCTGCCACATGCTTCGAATCGATTGATGACAAGGCTACCGCCTCTCCCCACATAGAACAAGTGTCCACCAGAGTAAGAATGTAACTGTTTCTCCTCTTGGTACGTGTGAGAGGTCCCACAATATCCACTGCAACCCTTTCGAAAAGAGTTCCCACTATGGGCATCTCCCCTAAGGCTGCAGGAGCAGTCCAATGTTTTGGAGCTACCCTTTGGCATTCTGGACAGGATTTGACATATCGTTTTATATCTTCCGTTATTCCTGGCCAGAAGTAATGACAAGCTATCCGCTGTCCTGTGGCGCTGATCCCCATATGACCACTGAAGGGAATCGCATGTCCTAACTCCATCACTTTCTCCCTATATGAAGTGAGAAGCACCCGCTGTCCGTGACCATTGGATCCAGTTCCAGCCTTCCTATAGATCAGTTTATTCTTCATATAGTAGTCTCCTTTGTTTGGAGGTGTATGGCATTTAGGCAATTTCTTAAAACACGACTTGAGTCACCTATCCTCAGCCTGTGCCTTCCTCATCTCCTCTGGATGAGTATTTATTGGATTATCCTCCTCCTTCCTTGACAGTGACCTGGTCTGTACTGTTGCCATGATCACAGGTCTTTTGGGATTTCCCAAGAAGACGTATCTACACCCCAATATCAGAGGGTAGATTGGTTCGTTTATCATTGCTGCTCTAATCACTCCTTCCACATAGCGAGTTTTTACATTTATTCTGGCAATGGGAAGTGTCATGGTTGCTACGTCCTTAGTTGCCCCTTGGATCTCCACTGTTTCCGTGGTGTATTGATCTGGGTGCACCAGGCGAGAGCTCACGACTGAGTCAAAATCCAATCCTGTATCATAAAGGCACCTAATGGTGGCCCCATTGCATACAACATCTTTACAAACTGGGGGGTGATAAGGTTCCTGTTGTCCTTTAATCCCTTGTTCCCCGTTTTCATTGCAGCGAAGTGAGGAGGTTTCTTTGTACAGTCTTTGGTGTCATGATTGCCCCTCTTACACCATTTACACCATTTCCTTTCTTGGTTGAAAGTTTTTCTTTCATTGAATTGCGGGTTACTATCACGTTGGTCATACCTTGGCCTATCATAGTTGGGTTTACCTTTGTGGTATTTGTCCTTATTTTCAAATTTATGTTGGGTTTGGTTTTGGGGGCCTTTATTATGGTCTAATTGCTTCTTCTTCATGCCTGCTATCTCAGACTGGGCTGCTTGATATCGTTCAGCCACATTAAGAATCTCCCCCAGTCTCTCAGCACCCTGTTCCGTGAGAAATTTTCTCAGGTCTGGAGCCATGGACTCTCTCAACTGCTCCATCATAATCATTTCCTTTAAATCTTGGGTTTTCCCCAGAGCAGTCCATTTCTCCAAGTATGTATCTAGGCGTGCAGAGAACTGGTGGTAAGTCTCCCCAGTGAGTAGTCTAGCATTTCTAAATTTTTTTTCGGTAAAATTCACTATTCTTTTCATACCTAATCAGGAGAGCCTGTTTTAGAATGTCATAGTCTTCCTGATTTCCTTACTCAACTTTGAATATACCTCATACGAGGTTCCCCTAAGCCCCTGGGATACTTTCAGATTCCACTTTTTTTTTTCCAACCCATACGTTGCAGCTAGTGTCTCAAATCTACTTAAGAATGACTCGTCGTCATCATCTTTTTCGACAAAAGGGTCTAAATGAAAACTCATGGCTGAGTTGGAGGCTACCTGGCTTGCAGCAGAGTCGGAGGTGGATGGGCTGTTTCCATTTTCAGGAGCATGGCCTCGCAACTCCAACTCCCTTAGTCGTAGCTCATGTTCCCTCTGTAATCGTTGTTCCTCCTTTTCAGCCTCCATCTGTAATCGTTTTTCCTCCTTTTCATCCTCCATCTGTAATCGTTTTTCCTCCTTTTCAGCCTCCAATCTCTTCTCCTCCAACTGCAACCTTTTTATTTCAGCCTCCCTCTCAACCTCTAATTTCTTAGCTTCCCTAGCATCTTCTAATAGAATTCTTTTCTCTTCCGCTAATCTATCAGTCTCTAATTTCCTTTCTTCGGCTAACCTCCTATCTTCTCGTTCAATAAACTTATCACATTCTGCTGTTACGTATGCAATCTGACTTTGCCCCTCCATTCCCATGTCCTTTGCAGCCTGCATAGCAGCCGATCTAAATTTGGCCAAGTCCGCCATCCTACAACTAGTACTAAATATGATTAACTAATCAAAATAATCAACAAATATTTCTAATTAACACAATAACAATGGGCAGTGATAGTTCACCTAACTCTCCACACTTATTTACTTTTACAATTTTGAAATCCATGAGCGAGCGTCCCAATATATGTGGTGGGTTTTGATGTTAAAAGGTTAAGTATTAATTGTCTATAGATGTGAGGTCAGCTATGCAAGTCCCTGAGTCTAATTGTTGATGAAGTTGTTCTCAGGGCATCTGTCTGCTACCACCCTACGACCTCAATCTGTTATATATTTTGAACCTAATTATATGTTATGGTGTCTGGATGTTATCTGGCTAAGTGTCTAGGGTAAAATGCAATGTAATGTTAATAAAATGACAACAACTACACCTATAACTTAATGAACAAGTAATTAAACAAGTCGCTGGGTAAATTTTGAATGAAAATCTTTTTTACAATTTATTTTGCCTGTATCTCAATGGCTGGGATACAGGACTGTTTAAAACTCAAAATATAATGCAATTTATTTACAGCAAAGTAATTTAAAACAACAACTGTGTCTGTTATTATTAATATAAATTGTTCCTGACTGGAAGTGTTCTGGTGAAGCAATAACTCCCATGAATGGACACGCTTCGGAGGAACGACTTGTATCATCATGTCAAGAAAACTGATTGATATATTAATGATGGAGAGTATGGTTAAATGAACTAACACACGCCCGTGGACAATTGGGCTTAACTTTGTGTCATAGAACTTGTGATGTCCTTCTCACAACCACCTTCTTCCCGACTGCAACGTCTGAATACTGCTTCCGACTCTTTAGAATAAAGGCAAACAGGTAGTTTTTGCCTCGATCTTGCAGCTTCAGGAGTACGTATATTTTGGTATGTGGCTCACTGATTGTTTCAAGATGGAACCCTGAAATCAGAAGATTAATGCTTCCTCAGTACATCATACACCTATCTCCATCTCTAAACAATTAAACATTATCAACAATTTCAAGATCAGTGAAGTTGCTACATAAATAAGCTATCGCTCCTGTCTGATTTGGTGCCCTATTCATCATCAGGTAATCTTCAAACATCCGTTGGATACATTCCTTGTCATAGAAGAAATTATAGTTAATTATATAAAGTCATGTGCAAACACTGTGACTTGCTGAAGACGGCCAGTGGTTTGCTGGCCTACCACTTATAATAATGTCATATTTTATTTCCAACTATGTCTTTTCATTCTCTCCCAAAGTTTAATTAAGCCTGCCTGGCTTTTAAAAGAAATGATAATCTTCCCTAATATCATTTGTGGCATGACACAAAGGTTTAGTTTAGCGCCTTTCAGGTGGTGCCTCTACGCATCAATAAGGCATACACATTCAATAATACAGATACATATCAATAACAAGGTTTATATAAATGTTTATCTTACCGCATCAATGAAATAATACACAATTTGTAGGTTAACCGGCGATCAATGGGCACATTCAGATCGCCACTGATGCAGAACAGCGAAGGCACTGGTCATGTATTACTTGCGTCTGAAGCTAACACTACTTGTGAGATTTTAATTTTCGAATGGCAACTAATGCTGGTTTCAAATCGTTTTTATCACTCCTCTTAGTCTATTCTACCACAGCCAAACGAATTATGTTATGCCCACTAGCCTCTTTTTTTTCAAAAATAAATTACACTTTCAAAATGGTAACGTTCCCCCTTTCCCTCGACATTGCTCAATTTCAGTATCACACTGCATAAGCTTTCTTTTCAAATATGCCTCCATGCAAATCCCCCACTTACATTTTTCTCTCTCTCTTGCTTGTACGCGTTTTGCCTAACGCAAAACGGTTTCGTTAGATTAAATTGTCACTACGGGTAGGAGACGAAGCGGTGCAGTTTCCTCTCATTCAATAGCAGATACTACTGCTTTATTTAACTTTAACTTTTTGGGAAAAAATATGCCCTAGCAACAGCGTAACTAAGGGCAAGTAGTTTTTTTCAAACTCCCAACCATTCATTCACGTTTAGTGTTAGACTAAGCAAGTCTGTGACGTCAGCTGTCGCCTATCGTCCAAGTTCGAGATTCAAAAAACCAACGCCTGTCAAGGTTGCATTTTTCCGTCTCTCATTTCACTCCTCCGTTTCTTTATTCTCTCACTCTTTCTTGGAACGAACACGCCTAGGCTGTCAAACTGTTATAGTTAATTTCAAGGACGGAGTATGAAAAATCTTGTAATATTGAGAGATGGTATCATTCACTTTGCGTTAAGGTTTTCTCAAAACCTGCATGACTGAGGATAATGGTGACGATGTTGGGCACAACTCCCCTATTTTATCTCTATAGTATTTGAATTTTTATATTAATCTATAATAATTTATCTATTTGATCGGGGTATCAGGGATCTTACTACAGGAGGGACACCTAATTTTGTGTCAGGAAATCCAATACTCAGGAGGGTATTTGTTTCTCTCTTATTTCATGAAACTAGTCGGTGGTACCAATTGGTGGTGCTATCTGTAGAACATGTGTGTGATATAATTAGCCTTCAGTCAAAGCTAGACACCTACAGCAGACGGTCTTAACAGAGGCTGGACCATCTTTGCAATTTGTCACGGGATTTGCCTCCCTTTTCATCTGCAGTAGTGGTTCCCCAGTGGCCAAAACTCAAGAGTGTCTAAAATGGGTCTTTAAATGTGTCTACCTTCGCACAAGATTACTCTTGGCAGAGTTGTAGACAGAAGGATAATGATGCTTCTATCTCAAGGGGGTCTTCACAAGATAATTCAGAAGTCAAGAATAATGCCGCATAGGGCAGAGCGCTATTAATTTATTTCTGATCCGGCGCCTTTTGTGAAGTTTTAAGCAATGGTGTGGCTTGTTCGTGCCCCCAGCTGGTTTAATCCAGCGAACTTCCTGTTATAAGTATTTTTTGGCTCTATGGCATTAACTATATGTATATGTATATTAATAAAGGAAGCTGAAATTTTTCGGTCATATAAAAAGACATAATAGTCTGGAAAAAACAGTGATGGAAGGCATGGTCCCTGGAAAAAGGGGAAGGGGTCGACCTAGACGACGGTGGACCCAGGACATCACAGAGAGTCTGAACTTGTCTTTGGCTGATGCAGGTCGACTTGCCCAGAATCGTGATGCGTTCAGAGCAGCTGTAATGGAGACAACGTTCTGGAAAGAATATGTCACATGATGATGATATGTATATTAAAGATTTTAGATCATGCATGCCCTCTCTTATCTATAAGAACTGAATCAACTATGAATTTGTAAAATAACATATAACAAATTTAATAATCAATTAGTCTTTAACAAATTTAAATAAACGTGGATGAAAGTGACTGTAGAGATGTTTTTTAAATTGTCTTCACTGAGACTTAGTTGGGGACTGATGTTTATTGTTCGTTGCTTGCGCCTGTTACAAAAAAACTTAACTGGCTCACTGCAATGGGTTGTTGTCAGGTCTTTTATGAGATATAAAAGGAAAAAAAGAAAGTATGGAAAGATTTTGAGCTGATGTCATATGAAAGAAAGACCTGGCAATGCTCTATTGAAGACCTAATGTCCACCAGGATCTGGAGGGTATATGAAAATCGTAAAGTAAGTAGTTACCTTTTTATTTATATTTGCCGCATATTGATTATAGTTTGTTGGACCAGAGTTCGCTTGGAGGTCAACATTAGGCAATCTCTGAAGTACTGAGGACTAGATTGGAACTAGGTCAGGAGAAAGACAACCTATAGGATAATATGGCGCTCTGTCTGTGAACATTTTCACATTTTCGTTGGAAGAAGAACGACTAAGTAAGTTGTTTACTCCCTTATACAGGGAGGGCCCCGCTTAATTTATGCCACGTGGCCTCTTACGCAGTAGTTATGCCACTGTACTCATGTCTTCTTTGGCCCAGTTCATAGATAGCATAAGCTGGCTGTCGAATTCTTACTTCTTTGTTAAATCGGTTACTTTTGTGTGTGACAAAGCTCTTTAATTCATGCGTGTAAATACTGAGTGAACACCTAATAACCTTCCACCCTTCACCTGTCACGTGACTTATTGTAACAACTATGTGTGGTCTGGTCTAGATGCTGTCATTATATTTTAGTCAGATACACGCCAGTCACCAGTCAAAACATTAAATCATATTATGCGCTTTCTGCTGCATGCCCTAATGACGGCATTAAATTATCATGTGGCCATTTCATTCTTTCCATTTAGCTTCGAATGTAAATCAGTGACACTGAAACAATAATGCCATCAATGGTACCTATACCTTGTAGCGGTATGGCAGCTTGCGTACCCTAACAACCACCATAGCTATGTCAGCGGGAGTTTTACACCTGGTAGGTTCAACCAAGCTGGACAGGTCTGCGTGGGTAGGAGTCAGACAGAAGCTGGTACCATGGTCCTCCAGGTTAGGGGTTTTAGCACAGGGCCAACACCCCTGTCTATGTAAAAAATCTTAAACGTTACGGAAACAGCAACGAAATGCAAGAACTTTGATGCGGGAAGGACATCCGGAGTCTGAGGCTAGTATGACTGTCAGTGGTGAAAGCCGAAAGGAGCCAATGGCATGAAAACGGATGCCCCAATCGCAAAATACGAAACAAGAATTGGATTCTGGAACGTCAGAACCATCAGTGAGGCAGGAAAACGGAGGTAGATCACAGCAGAGATGAGGAAATACAAATTACATATTCGGGAGTAAGTGAGAGCAGATGGACCGGGACGGGGAGAATACAAACAGTAACAGGAGAAACAGTACTTTACTCCGGTAGAGAGGATGGTCAGCACAATTTTTTTTTTCGTACGCCCGCTATTACTCGAGGCGAAATCTTAGGTTATTATGTCTAACCTGAGACTGATTTTACGTGAGTATCCGTTTTTTCTTGCACAGAGACAGGTGTCCCTCGTCATTCAGGCAGATACTCGCCGATTTCGGAAGTACCCATTAGAGCTGGGTCGGCCCAGGAGCCGCCAGTCCCTGGTCGACGGCACTGCTTCAAATGTTCTCTTTCAAATGTCCTTCAAAGGCTCGAGTTAATCCAGTTCAAATGTACTCGCCCGGGTTTGATCTTGGGTGACCCGGTCGCCAGCGCAGTGTGGTAACCACTACGCTAGCGCGGCTCCAGGTCAGCACAATAAAGGCGTAGCCTTTATCCTAAATACTTACTTACTTATTCGTTGAGGTGTAGAGGTTATCCTAAATAAAGGAATAAAAAGGTCATTACGGGAATGGAAACCCATCAACAACAGACTAATACGAACAAGACTGAGAGGGAGATTCACCAACACCACAAATAATCTCAATGCTATGCACCAACAAATGCCAGCAATGAAGAGGTTAAGGACGAATTCTATCAACAGCTACAAAAGGAAATAGAAACCGCACCTAAATTCGATCTTATCATAGTAATGAAAGACCTCAATGTTAAAGTTGGAACACATAATTTTAATGAAAGAGTAATGGGGAAGAGCGTGTGGCAAGCGGAACAGTAAAAATAATGAGGATAAACTAATAAGGCTTCTGCAGCATTAACAACTTGGTCATTGGAGGAACACGTTTTCCACCAAAGAAATCCACAAGTTAATATGGGAATCACCAAACGGCCGGGACAGAAACCAGATAGACAACATTATGATCAATGGAAGTAGATGGAGGGCATTCACTACAAGACGTGAATAAGAAAAGATGCAGATGTGAGAAGCGATCACCACCTACTAGTAGCAAGACTGAAGGTGTAACTCAGACCCGCTGCTGGACCAGTTGCAACTAAACAGAAAAGGTATAACATCATCAAACTCAAGGACCCTCTCACCAGTAAAGCTTTTGTGGTTGGTGTAAAGAGACGATATCAAATTGCCAATAGCCAGGAAAAGACAGCGACTGTTGATGTCTACCAGAAATTCAACACCATTTCAACTATATATAAGGAAAGCTGCGAATCATGCTTGGGATTCCAGGAAAGAAAGAGACAAGATTGGATCACACCAGAAACGTTAAACACTATAGCGAAGAGAAAAGAAAAGAAAAGAAAGAAAATAGAAGCAAAGTCTCCCAGGTTAAAGGAAATATATAGAGAACAGTACAGTCAGCAGGACAAGGAAGTAAAAAAGTCAAATCCGAGCGAACAGAATGAAATTTCTGGACGATCGTGCAAGACAGACAGAAGGGGCAGTACTGAGAAATGAACAAAGCACAGTTTATAAAATAACTAAAACCATCAGTGGAAAACGAGGTGCAAACAACATAACTTTAGTAAGAGATAAGCAAGGAAATCTCATCACCACCGCACACCGTCAGGAAACAAGATGGGCAGAGCACTTCAGAGAAACACTGAATAAGGAACCACCAGAGACAAAGCTGAATGTTCCTGAGGCTGAAAATGATCTAGACGTAAATACAGACATCCCACGAAGAGAAGAAATATTCACAGTTATCAACGATTTAAAGAATGGAAAGCTCCTGGTCACGATCAATTTAAATGCTGAGTTATTGAAGGCAGATTCCTGAAGTAGCAGCAGAAAAGCTTTTAGAACCACTATTTTCACAAGTCTGGGAAAACAGAGACAACACCAACAGAATGGCGTAAAGGAATAACCTGTCAAATTGCCCAAGAAGGGTGGGACTTTGCATGACTGCAACAACTGGAGAGGAATTTACTCTCCTCTCAGTACAAGTTCCCTGAAAAATACTTAGGTCAGAATTAATTATCCCGAGAATTTCAAAAAGCAGTAGAACACATAAACTGAGGAAAGGGATAAAAGGCCTGATTCAGAAGGAATGAACAGAAGATGCTGCAGATCATATTATTTACGCCTCGGGAACATTATAGAGCAGTAGCTCAGGAATGGCAGAGACAGCCGTACATAAACTTCGTTGATTTTGACAAAGGCTTGTTGACCAGATATACATAGGGACAGTTATTGATAAAGACTGAGGGCTTACTTGGAATTCCAAGCTGCCATTAGTGGTCCTCATTTATAAAAAGCACTCTATGCCAACTTTACATGTAGTGTTGGGCAGAGCAACCTTAATCTTTTGAGGTGAAGACATGTGTTAACGACAGGGATGCCCCCTTCTCAACCCCACTTCATATTCTAACTTGTCATTCAGACTGGTGTGGGTGTGTTGCGGACCAGACAACAGAGGGCAGTCCAAGAGAGAATAACGATGGACTACATTTTCTACATTGGAAGCATCTGGAATAATGCAGATGGGACATTTGCATACTCTTGCACATTCGCATCAATCACATCCAAGAAAAAAAAACGGATAGACTTAATAAGTATAGCCATGCAGGTGGGTCTTGAACATCCAATCTTAAAGAAGAGACCAGAGCCCCTCTAGGTCATGACATCAATGTGGGCAGCAAACCTGAGCCCATAAACAATAAGAGAATCAGAAGCTGGAACAGACAGACTACTTACAATTCCTTTTTTTTTAGACCCCTAGGATGCATTAGTAACACCAGACAGCGGAACAAGCAAAGACATCAAGTAACAGATATAACAAAGCAAGAAACTAGCTTTGCTTAGTCTAAACACAAACATCTGGAAGTCCTCTCAGTACAGCACAAAACACCAATATTAAAGATTATATCAGAAGCTGTGTACTTTCTGTGCTTTCTCTATGGTGCGAGAATTGCTGGAGCTGGGGAGTCTATGTAAAGAGAAGGCGAAATGTCGAAAATTGTCCTCTTTTTTCACACATCATGCCTAAGAAAAAAAAATTCACCGAATCTTTTGGCCGAATACCATCACCAACCAAGATCTGCTTACTCGTAGCAAGCAAGAGGACATGCACACCATCATAGCTGGCAGACGCTGGAGCTGGGTTGGCCATGTCATCAGAAGAGACCTCAATGCCATCAAAAGAACAGCTATGCTTTGGACCCCTGAAGGAAAACGAAAGAGAGGCCGACCAAAAACAATCTGGCGGAGGACTGTGGAGGCGGATATGCAAAGAATGAACCAGAGCTGGGGGCACTGTACGAAGAAGGCCATCGACGACCGAAGCAACTAGTGGAATCAATTTAATTGTTGCCATACAAGACCGGGCACTTGCGTGATGGCTACTGATGCTTTGACAGTCGGCGGCTAAGGATCAAAGAAGAGACGAAAACATAGAGCGAACGAGTTCATTATAATCAGCATGAGGCTTCTATGGTCTAATATATAAATATAGTGTAAAACGCACGTCATATGACGGGAATTAAATGCAGAAGCATCAATACCTAACGGCAATTTTACTTATTCAAAGTATTTTAAAAACAATTTATTTGTTTTTAGTGTATGTTAAAAGTGTGAAACATGACAGAAGGAGCATCTTGATTACTGTTGTTGTTAATCTGGAATTTTCCATTGGTGTATGATTTTTGATCGAGACAAAATCGACGTACAGCTTAAACTCATGGATCTCTGCATTTCCTAGTCTCAGTTCATGTACTGTTTATCAGTTGTGGTGTTGACTTCTTTCCGTACTTACTTAGTAGGTTACACTTCTACCGTGAGGTGTAGAGGTTTGGAAGAGAGAGCGCCAGACCATCCTATCGGCTGTCTTCCTCCTGGCCTGGTTCCATGCTAGTCCTCGGTCCTTCAAAGATTGTCTAATGTTGTCCTCCCAGCGGACTCTGGGTCGTCCTGGAGGTCTGGATCCCTGGGCTCTCTTAGTTTCCCATGGTGTGTGGTAGCTGATCTTTCCATTGCAGACATGGCCAAACCATCTTAGTTGGGACTGTTCTACTTGGGTCTGCAGGGGGTGGGATTTTAGGCCTTAACGTATGTCTGGTTGCGGACCATGTCTCTACTTGTTAATTTCAACAAACATTCGTCAGATTTCTGAAGGTTTTGATCTGGCTTTTGTGGGTTGTAGTCATTGCCCTGACTCGTAGGTGGAGCAGTTTACAGCCCTCTTCGTTTTCTTACCAACCTCTCTCTTGCTGAGGAATCCTCGATTATGGCATAAAAAAGTTCCATCTGCTGTTTTTTTCGAGTGGCTGTCACGTAGGACATTTATGATCTATAAAATTGCCTTATATCCTCTTCTTTTCTATCACCCGTTCCTCTATTTTTTTATCATTTTTGATCCTTTTTTCTGTGTTTTTCGCATTTCGTACGTTTGCGACTATATATATTACTATTTTACCTTTAACTTTGGCAGGGTTTAGGTTCTCATTTAGAAAAAGCACTAGTGAGGTTATTACGTAGATTGCAGGCTCGGGAGACGGTTATTAGCTGTTGTGGACGTAAACTGTGAATTTTGGTTTTGCCAGACTTATCAGGCGAGATTATCGTTGGCAATTTTTCCACATGTAACAGCGTTTCTCGCACCTAGACATGAGGCTCACGGTTAGATAGCTGGTGGAGGTGTGAATCACGCCAGGAGCATTCGCTCAGACTCAGACCAGACAGTGTATGGGATATACCAACCTGATACGTAGTTTATCGTTACCTTTATGTGCGAAAGTGTGATCTGCCACTCACTCCTCGCTCAGTAATGAGGATAGGAGGTGTCCATAGACGCACTGATGGCAGTTACGGCATGCCAATCTATGTTCAGGAGGTGTTGAGAGTAGGGGTGGTTTGCGTAGTTTATGGAAAATAGTTGACACATTGTCTGGTGTTTCATATATACTGGAGGGAGGTTAGATTTTTATTTTCATTCAGTCCTCTAAATTCGCGTAGACAGGACGTTTGTGCTAAGTGAATATGCTGTATAGCGATGTCTTAGTTTGTTCTTGGCAACAATTTTGCCGAACTTCTAGACTACCAATAAAATATAAGACATATCAATTCTATGTTTGTGCGATCGCTGTATTTTTGGGTTTGGAAGTACTATACATTAAGTATCTAATATTTTGTGAAGTGATTAGTGTTAAATCGCTTATTTTATTTCCGAGTTCTTGTGTTGCAGAGAGAATTATTTATAAGTGGATAGATTCTCTAGCTGATGAGTTACAGTGGAAAAACAGAATAAAGTATATTTTCTAGCCTAAAAGCTGGTAGCCTTAAGGAATTACACTTTAACTGCTAAAGAATCAGTCGAGAATTAATTTTTCTA